>OZ010794.1:482331275-482736775 GCA_963932465.1 Maratus speciosus | reverse complement strand
GATTAATGTGTAAAGTTTCATAGATTTTATTTTTACCACTTAGTACCTACCTACAGTTAGTTCAGTGGCATATTTAGGAGGTGGGCTGATAGGGCTCCAGCCCACTCCGAAATTTCTACAAAACATCAAGTTTAATTACGAAAGTTTAGCAAAATGCAATGAAACCTGCTAAGATGACATTCAAAAGAAACTAGAAAAAAATTCCGTTTTAGACAGGTTTTCATCTTAGAAAGTGTGTTATTTCGCAGAGAATGTTTTAAAATGTGCTCCGGACCCTCTTAAGCCGATTTTCAGGCCGTGGCAGCCTCAGAAAAGTCATTATCAGGGAGCTGCTATTCCAAATGTATCCCATTTATGAGAAAATGGAAAACGATATTCAATATTTAAGTATTGCAAATGTCATGCATGCATGCTCCAAAATGAATCCTAGAATGTGTTGAAAAAGGTGTGTGGTTTTTTTTTTTTTTTGGGGGGGGGGGGGGGGGAGGAGGAGGAGTAGAGTGAGAATGCTCTTAAAAAATTTTAAATTTGATGTTTACTTTGGTTTTACTTACTATTTATTGAGATACATTTTAGTATTCCATTTTTAAAAATGTGGCATAACCTTAGAATTATACTTGTAAAGATGAAAACCTGTCTAAAACGAAATTTTCCCAGTCCCATGCAATTCCATTTTAGTAGGTTTGATTGATTAATAGAAGCGATACCTGTTATGATAAAATCTGTTTAAAATGGAATTTTTCCCGTTTCTTGTAATTCCCTCTTAGAAACTTTTACTATATATCAGCCCCCTCCGAATTAATAAGTCTAGATATGCCACTGAGTTAGCTAATGACTTTTTTCAAAATATTTACTGAAGTAGTTTCTCACATTCTAAATCAGGATCTAACTTATTTTTTGTACAGCACGGACTGAATAACAAAATCATGTTTTACAGAACACTCTTAATTTATTTACATTTTAAAACCTTATCAGAATAGTCATATCTTTATGAAATAAACCTTGACTCTACTGCACAAAAAAGTTACTCATTACCTCAGAAAGGAAGATCTTAAGACAAATTTTCAGATCAATTAAAGAAGGAAATACGTGACAAATCAGATCAAATCTGGAGAAGAACAGTTATATAATAAAAAAGAAAACTGCCCAGTTAAACTGATGGCACTGAGCTCACAGCACTAACACTAATTGAATATTATACTTTTATTTCAAAGAATAATGCCCCAAGAAAAATACAGAAATTGACAAAAAAAACCAATTTAGCTAAATTAAGAAAGATTGGCTCCCCCAATTTCCCTTCCCCCCTCTTTTATATTTAACCAATGAACCTCCAAATCTAATCAGAGAAGTGCCTTATCAGAATAAACCAGTATATCAAATTTGAAGCAAATCGGACAATTCTGCATGAAAAACCCATTTATCTAAATTAAGGGGGGGGATTAGCCCCCATTCCCCCTTTACACTAAACCAATGAATTCCCAAAACTAATCAGGGGAGCACCTTATCATAATGAACCTTTTTACAAAATTTGAAACAAATCGGATATTTCTATAAAGAGTTATCGTGTTACGTACATACAGAACCTGCAGGCATATTAGCACTCATACTTTGTTAGCCTGTGAGCTAACAAAACATCATAAACACCATTAAAATAAGAAAAATGCAGTGGCTAGATCACTTAATCAGGATGTGGAATGACAGAAGCACAAAGATATATAGTGAAAAATTAATGGGGAAAAGAAGTGTTTGTAGAACCAGGAAAAGATGTTAGAAGAGGTAGAGAAAGACAAAATCATTAAAGGTCAGGGATGGGATAGGAAGGTCTGGTGAGGTATACTAAAGGTTAAAATCCTTCATGGATTCTAGAACCATTGTGTGTGTATGTTTATGCAATAATTATATGTTTAAAATAATAAATGTTAATTAAACACAATATGATACTGCAATGCTCAATATGGTGCTAATGAAAATGTAAATGACTCTCTAAAAAACTATTTAACAAACAATTTCAATAAATTATAACTGCTATTACAAATTAAAACTTAAAATTTAAAAAATCTGGTCAATAATAGTTTGAATAAAAGGATTCAACTTGTGTTTTAAAATCTGTTCTGGCAAACAGTAGTACCTGATCAGTGACAAAAAATAATTTAATTTCTCCTCAAAAATAAGTTTTTCTCCTTCTGACTCAGTATCTGCTGAGTATTCTGAAAGCTGCATTTATACACTACTTATAACTTCTTCATTTGTCAAATACTGAGTGAATGTGCTTCATTGATACAAATCACTCAGCGTAGAATCAACCATAGATGAAACAACATCAAACTCTTGATATATTATTTTACAGAATCTTAACCGAAAATTTTACTGTTTAGATCGCAAATGATGTGTGAATTTCAGGCATTTGCAGGTTTTTTTTAAATTGACTGCATTAAAATCTGCATTAACAGTTTAAAAATGAGACATTACCAAATCGCTGATCACTACAACTGTCCTAATCACTTCAATGCAAACCTAATGTGCAATAATTGCTACACAAAAGTTTAAACTGAAATACTTACTATATAATTTGAATAGCACTTCTGAACTATCTCGCCTTCCTTCAAACAGAGTTCATGGGAATTATTATGATCTTTTAAACAAGTTATAAAAGCTAATGTTTCTTTCAAACATGGTGCCTCTGAAAAATAAAAATAAAATAAATAACATATATGTATGACTATAAACTTGTGAAAAGCAAACAATGTTAAATATTTAACTTTATTATATAGATAAATTGAAGGACTATTACGTCTTGAAACTAAAAGCACAAAAATAATTAAAAATTTTTACTAAAAGACGTATACTACGTATAAACACTTTAAAAACATTAAATAAAAATTTAAAAGTTTAAAAACCAACAAGTTTCGGCCACCCTGTGGCCTTCATCAGAGTCATATATCACTGTAGGAGAGAAAGAAACTTATAAGTCCGTAAAAGTAAAAAAATAAACATACTTTGTTGAGCACACCTCAAAACAGCATTGCTCCAAAACATCTTTATAATTGCATCCCAACCATCCAACCACAGAAGAGAAAAAAAACTTGAAAAACTAGATTATAAATGTTGTTAATGACGTCAAACTTCTTCAACTTTGAGTTAAATTCCACCTCAGATAGTCCAACCACAACTTATGAATGCCATAAGAAACACTTTCGTTACATACCTCATCATTCCTCAATTCAATTTCCATGGATTCTCTAATTAAACTCAAAGTTGAAGAAGTTTGACCGTGCATCTATCCGCATAAAAGTTTAATTAGGGAATCCATGGAAATTGAATTGAGGAATGATGAGGTATGTAACGAAGGTGTTTCTTACGGCATTCATATGTTGTGATTGGACTATCTGAGGCAGAATTTAACTCAAAGTTGAAGTTTGACGTCATTAACGACATCTATAATCTAGTTTTTCAAGTTTTTTTTCTCTTCTGTGGTTGGATGGTTGGGATGCAGTTATAAAGATGTTTTGAGGCGTGCTCAACAAAGTATGTTTATTTTTTTACTTTTACAGACTTAAGTTTCTTTCTCTCTTACACTGAAATATGATCCTGTTGAAGGCCACGGGGTGGCCGAAACTTGTTTTTTAAACTTTTATTTAATGTTTTAAAAGTGTTTATATGTAGTATACGTCTTTTAGTAAAAAACTTTTAATTATTTTTGTGCTTTTATTATATAGTTTATAATAATTTATTTTACAGTACTTTTTTTTTACCAGACAGATGGTGTGATGGAAAAGAACTGAGTGTGTGGATGGAAGAGTGAAAGAAGAGAGACCTGGACCCAGCTGACTAATAACATGTTTTTATTATTATTTTAAAAAATTAAATGTTCTGTTATATTCAATAAATGTTCATGTTAATCATCAAGAATAATGTGCTAAACACAGTGTTGTAGTTGGAAAAAAATGTTTGTGGGAACTCGCCTTTTCATAGAGTAGATGTTGATGCTACCGGATTTTTGCTAAGCCAAAATCCAATTTAAAGCATTTAGCCAAAAGCCAACTTTTTTCAATTAACAGTTATAATTATTACAGTAGACTCCCAATTATCCGAGTTAATATGGACCAGGCTAACCTCGGATCAGCAAAAAACTCGGATAAACCGGATTTATACAAATCGTCACAAACTAAGGAGATGAAATATAAATTTTCACTTTATTCATTAATTTTTATTGTACTAGCAACATTACTTTCATGTACATTTCGATTACTTTTAAGAAAAACAAGGAATGAAATTGTTTATTTGAAAAAGCCCTTGATAGTTTTTGTTTGTTGAATGTCAATTTTGTTGCAGTATTACGCTACAGCATAGCTACTAATTTCTAATATTTTTTCTTACCACTAAAACATTTTCGTAAAGCGTAGTAGTATCGCGTAGTAAATTTCGCCTAATTCAATCACTGAAATCTAACAATTGTCAACGATTAAATAGGGCAAAAAATTTTATTAAACTTTAGGGGTAACAAAACCGTAAAAATTGGCAGTATATGATTTTGTTAGTGTCATGAAAATTGCAGGTGTAGCCTCTTCTTTCTGTTCAAAGTATTAAATAGTTTTTTTCAATCGAACTTATCCCTTTGGAATGGATCATTTTCTTCTGATGGGCTGATGGCTTCTATTATTACGAAACAGCCATTATAAATTAAGTGTTAGGTGAAGATGAAAGAGCAGTCGTAAAAAGTTAGAACTCTGATTTTCTGGTCAAAATGGGGAAAAAATGGTCATAATTTTTTTTCAAAAAAAATTATGGTCATTTTTACTTTCTTCTATCTTGACAAGAAGAAAGTATTGGTTTCATGAAAATTTTTGAATTCCAGTTTTCGACGGATTTATACGTTTTATGGGTCAGAGATTCCAAAAAACATGTTTTTACAAAATGTCTGTCTGTGAGTCTGTCTGTCTGTCCGTCCGTCTGTCTGTCTGTATGTGACACAAATTTTGTGGGTGCTCTATCTCAAGAACTAATGCACGGAATTTAATAAAAATTTATATTCAGGTAGTCCCTGATATAGATTGGTGCTGATTAGTTTTTGGTGTAAATCGCCCAGCAGGTGGCGCTGCTATGTAGCATTTTTCAGGATTTCCGCAAAAGCTCTATCTCAAGAACTAATGCACGGATTTTTATAAAACTTCAGATTCCGTTAATCCTTGATATGAATTGGTGCTGGTAACGTTTTGGTGCAAATCGCCCAACAGATGGCGCTGCTATGCTGCATTTTGAAGCATTTACACGATTTTCGTAATAGCTCAAATCTCAAGAAATAATGCACGGATTTTCATCAAACTTCAGATTCAGTTAGTGCTTGACATGATTTGACGTTTTGCTCCTTTTGGTGTAAATTGCTCAACAGGTGGCGCTGTTATGCTGCATTTTTTAAAATTTCCGCAATAGCTCTATCTCAAGAACTAATACTTGGGTTTTCAACAAACTTCAGATTCAGGTATACATGGATATGAATTAGTGCTGTTTATGTTTTGGTGTAAATCGCTCAACAGGTGGCGCTGCTATGCAGCATTTTTCACGATTTCCACAATAGCTCAATGTCCAGAACTAATGCACGGATTTTCATCAAACTTCAGATTCAGTTAGTCCTTGACATGAAATGATGTTTTGTACCTTTTCGTGTAAATCGCTCAACATGTGGCGCTGCTGTGCTGCATTTTTTGTGATTTCCACAATAGCTCTAGCTCCAGAACTAATGCACCGATTTTCATCAAACTTCAGATTCCGGTATACCTTAATATGAATTAGTGCTGTTTGTGTTTTGGTGCAAATCACTCAACAGGTGGTGCTGCTATGCTGAATTTTTCAGAATTTCCCCTACAGCTCTATCTCAATAACTAATGCACAAATTTTCATCAAACTTCGAATTCAGGTATACTTTGATACGTATTGGTTCTAAATTGATGTAATTTCTTATACTATTTAAATGATTTAATTGACGTGATTTAGATTAGAAGAAAGTTTTGTGATGGCCACAATATACTAGTTTTTTTACGACTATATAATAAAATGCTTAGTTAAATATATATGCACTTATCAAAATAATTATAGCTTTTAAGTGACCGAGAATTACCCTAGAAATGGGACAATTTTTGGTCACATCTGGGGTAATTATCGGTCAGCATCCTTTTTCATGTAAATAAATAAGTACCTACAGTTAATTTTTATTATGACTGATTAATAAAATAAGTAGAATCAATCTTGAAAAAGTTTTGTTCATCTCATAATTGTGGAATAATAAAGCATAGACTTTGTTTTGGGTATAAATACAAAGTTACTTGATATGCAAAAGACTCTTGTACATTTTACAAAACATTAATTAGCCAAAGAATTTTTATGCATTTATCAACATTTATAAGCAGTATTTATTACTTTGTTATCCACTGTGAATGGATTTATTAATACCTTGCAAATTTATTGGTTCATAAAAAATATAACTGAACGTTTGTTTTCAATTTTATTTTGCTTAGGCCAACTGAAGTTTTCGGCTCCTTTTTCAAGAAATTTTCAATACAGATCTTTAGTATAATACACAGCATAATAAATAGGTTCCTCTATTGCATTATGTATATTTTTATGCACCATTTTGCAATGAGATTGTTATTTTTATAACAAAACCGAAAATGATCAAGAATTACCTCAGAAACTCAGGGACCAGGAATTACCCCGGGTGACTCTACTTAAGAACTATAATTAACTAAAATGTGGTGAACAGTGTGGTTACAGTTAATCTCAAAGGGTTTGCTGACAATTAAAATCACTAAATATGACAATAAAAAGGAATTAAATGATGAGAAAAACATTGACCAGGAATTACCCCAGTGACCAAGATTTGCCCCAGATACATGGGGCAATATTTGATCAACTTCTGTAAATTATTTAAAATAGTATGAAAATTTTCAAGACTATTTTTTAATAGCTGAAGTAGTTGGTAACTGAACCAAAAAGAAAGAAAATAAAAATATTTTAAATTTGAGTTGTGACAAAGATCTTTGTAAAAATGTGCCATAACTAAGACCAATGTTATTTTACAACAAGTAATATATATATATATATATTTTAAGTCAATTCCTACTTAGGTCATCAAAGAAAAAATTAATATAATCCCTTAAGCTAATATTAGTTTTTGTTGCATTAAAATATCTCAATTTGTTGATTTTCTATAAGTAAGTAAACCCTATTGGTTTACAATGGAAGTCTATGGGAGTTTGGCGAAATATTAGAGATATCGCCAAGTTGGCAACTCATTTTGGTCGCCAAATTTGGCGTTATATTGTCAAGTTGGCGAAGACTTGCTGGTATTTGGCAACAGAACAGGGTCCCCCCTATGGTAACCCCTCTTATAGATATGAAGATGCATTAAATGCTGTTCAATATCCAATGGCTGCCATTTTGTCTCCCATATAAAACTAAAATTAGTTAATTAAAATTTAATTAATTAATTAATATTTGAAAAAACTGTATTAACATCAATTGTCATCCAGTACAAGTTTAAAAAAATTTATTTCAACTTGATAGGATGAATAATAAGTATTTTATTAACGATTGAAAATTTGAACAAGATATATAAATACAGGGAGAGTGTGAACTAACAGTAGGAATTGAAAAACTCCAAACTAAATAAGTAATAATTGTACAATTAAATGATAAATTCTAAAGAAGATAGTTCGGAGTACGTACAGTCGTGGAAAAAAAAAAAGTAAACGTCCCCTACTAACTCCTCAACAAATTATCGTAGAAGAAAGTTACTGGTACCGAACGATTGGAAATAAAGTCTACTTTTAAATGATATATATAAAATTTGCTTAGAGGGCCATCTACATATTAAAACGAATCCAAACTTCATTTTTTTCAATGACAATACCCAATTTTAACGAGATATTTCAAATCTTCGGTTCAAACTATGCCAAGACACCGAATTTCAAGTCATTTGAATGATAAGTTTTTGAATTATAAGCATTCAAAATTTAGTGCTTCTAATGTTAAATTACATTTTCATATTTTTATTTATATCTCCAGAAATTATGCTCCTAATGTGCTAATTTTTTGTGTAGCAATAATACTAATATATCCAAACATAAATACACTGAATTTGCAATTTTTGTAATTTTACGATATGAATTATGAAATTAATATTCGAAAAAATTATGAATTGCAAACTACAATTTTTTTGATCGATTTAGATTTATTAATTCCTGCTTTATGGAAATCCAAAATTTCACATTTTTCTTCGTAGTAGTTTTCAAATTAGGCTTAAAAAGCGGCAAAATGATGGTTTAAGGGACCGTCTATAATAGAAGTGACTAGATACTTTGAAATTTCTTCTGCTGTCCTGTAATCTAGCCAACACGTCCTATAAGAAAGCCTCCATACTAGCCGTCTGACGTCACAGCTAGTCATCCATTGTTATTATGCTGGAGACTCTGTTTTTTTCTCCAGTGTTGTTTTTTTAAACTTACAAAGGAAGAAAAAAATATTATATATTCCTAAAAATACAGAAATTTACGTTTCTTCCGTCTTTACTAGTCACTAATAGACTGTTTACAAAAAAAATAAAGAATGGGAGAAGGGATTAACTTAGTAACCAAAAGAAAGGAAAAAAAAACTTTGTAGCAATTATATAGTCTAAGATAAGTCGTATTCTTATATCAACTATATTTATTTTACAATGATGTTTTATTTACTTAATGGCAGTATGTTTTCTTTATTCATTTTTTATTTTATATTGATAGAAATTTCAAGCAATCTTTCTTTTTTACAGTATCAGAAATTTTATTAACCATTATTATAGATTTATTCATCAGCTTTAACTCTTCTTTGCTCTTTTTTAGAATAGATATTCTTTTTTAATATGCAACTTTTTCGTACTTTTAATAGTTACAAGAAAGCATCTAAACAATTTTGCCTTTAAATATATATACATTTTTTTCAATTTCAGTAATTGCACAAGCCTATTTATCGATTTATGCTTTCAAAGCAAACACATAAGTTTTTAATTTTTTATGGTCCATCTCACAGTAAAATTTAATATAATATTACACATATGCATTTTTATTAAATAGGTATCATTTTTATGCCTGTCTAAAATAAATTGTTCATAGGGAATTAGTTAATTTAATTACTGTACAGGGGTCGGTTTTTAAATACCATTATTTCTGAAGAATATTTTTCATGCTAGACATTTACAACATTTGCAACAAATATTTCCTTCTGGATAGGTTTATACAAAATTTTTAAGACAAATCTAAATACATTGTTCTTCGAAAAAAAAAGTTGCTTAAGAAAAAGGACTGAGTAGAGGAGGCCTGGAAATGTAATTTGGACAGTGTATTTATTTATTTTATAATTTGATTTTCGCAGCAATATTTTCACAATATGCTTCTTAAAATTTAAATGTATGAGGTTAAATAAACCATACTCGATTATTAAAATCTAATAATCTTACAATGAATAATTACTGAAATAAGCACATACTATAAATGCCACAATCAATATTACAGTTTTTTTAGGCAAAGAGCTTTTACTTTCAGAAATATTTGTGAGTAAGAAAATCAAATTTATGTAAACAGTAATATAATAGCTCAAACGTACGGAAAATCTTTTCTTTTTAGTTAAATTTAGACTTTAAATTTAATATATATATTTTTTATTATTCTTTATTAGTTTTTTTTTTTTTTTTAGTGAACGGATTTATTTTTTATCTTTATTAAATATTGCTATATTGAAATAATGGTAGGATTAAGCAGTTTTAATCTGTATTTTTAAATTATTTTAAAACACACAAATATAATTTTTCTTTTTGTTTTAGAATGCTTAAAATTTTATTTCCATACTTTAACCCTTTATGTCCTAAATTATGAATTCATGAAAATTTCATCTGCTAAAGTATTTTTCATGAAATTTTTAAACTACATTAGAAGATTTACACAAACATTTAATAAATTTTACAAAGATTTTGCCAATTAAAAAGAATTAATTAAATTTGAATTATTACGGATTTTATGCAATATTTACAACTTCACTGAAATCTTTTATTTATAACTTTAGTATTTTGTAGAATTAGGAAGAAATATACTGTTCTTACAATAAAAATATAGAAATATTTCCAGACTGAAAATCTCTCTCCCCCCCCCAATCTTTCAAACACAAGAAAGCTGAAAAGTTGCAAAGGCAAAAAATCATCCTTTTAAAAATATTTTCATTTTGTGTTACCAATAAGAACAAGATAACGTAAAGTGTCTAGAACTCATTCTAAACTGTATTACTGCTAATCGATGTATTAAGTGAATTTTATAACAAGTTATTTAATGCCTAAGATTATATTTTATTCGTTGATGTACATGTGGACGAGATCTTTCAATATTTTGGTATTAAAATTTATTACTTACTGAAAACTTTCATTCAAAAATAAATGTAAAATAGAATAAAATAAATAGATAATAAAATAATAAATAAAAAAGGGGTCTACTCATCTCAACAGTAATTTAATAAATAAATATTTTATGTCAACGATATTATTTTAACTTATAACAAAACGCACGTTAAAAAAATTATCTATTCCTAAAGAAAACCTCAACATAGATTTAAAGCTGATGAATAAATAACTCGAAATAACAATTTTTATAGCTTATAATAAATAACGTTTCAGAATTCATATTATAAAATGGTTGAGAAATACTGCCATAAAAACACTTAAACATACCAATTTAATAAAAAAAATATAGTTGAAATAAAAATGGGACTCACCTTAGAATATTTGTTTGACTTTACATAAGTAATTCCATGTTCCAGATCCAGTTGATATCCATAGAAATGAAAGTGCAACCAGTATAACGACAATTTTTATACACATTTATGAAGTGTATTTTGCCTTTTTCAATAATGTTTCATTTTATATTTAACAGTAAAAACACTCTTTTTATATTGAATTATAAATCCAAGATTGTACACTATAAGCACGTTTTGTTTTAATATATAGGTATCACTATCAAATGTATTTTAATTAAAAACTGTTAAAGTAAGAAGTAAGTCGAGCGAACACGTGCTTCACCACACTCGCACTGACTGCTAATCAATCTAAGTAGGAAAGCTACTAGACTAGGATGACTGACCGTGACGTCACTATCCAGTTTGTCGAGTGTCCGTTGGCTTTGTTATAGGGCGTGTTGATCTAGCAGGCTTCATTGACTTCTTAAGGTGCCTTGATCAAGATGGGGGGCTCTCTCGCAGGGGCCTCACTAAGGAGGGGGGGGGGGGGAGTCTCTCCCCCAAACATTTGCAAATGTTATTACACTTGGCAATTTTACAAACTTAGTTGGCAAATTTGTTTAAAACTTTAATACAAACTATACTATATTTTCTATTTCTGATAGACTTAGCAAAAATTACAAAACTAATTGGGAATATTATTAAACTTTTAACAACTAAGAACCATATTACATTTTCTAACTGTGGTAAGTTGGCAAAATTATAAAACGAGTTGGCAAATAATGAAATTTGACTTGGCAATTTAAGGTTCTCTCCCCCACCAATAAAAAGTCTTAGCGATGGCACTGCTCTCTCGGTTAACAATCGATCCGAACTTCAATTTGGATACAGCCCTTAAAATATGCTCGTTTTAAAATAATTAATTTCTCAGAAACTTATGGTACAAATTGCGTAAAAAATTTGTTTTTAGACTAATTGAAGGGTGTAGAGTTCATTTATGTTGTCAGAATTGTGTACTGCTATTGAAAAAAACAAAGTTTGGGTTCGTTTTAATATGTAGATGGCCCCTTAAGCAAATTTTATCTATATAATTTAAAAATAGACTTTATTTCCAATCATTCAATACCAGTAACTTTCTTCTACGATAATTTGTTGAGGAGTTAGTAGGGGTGTTTACTTTTTTTCCACGACTGTACCTCTATGATTTTTTTCATTTTGGTGAAGTGTTCTCAAAACATAAAAAGGACTGTGACCAGGAATTACCCCAGAAACTTGCTGAACAGGAATTACCCAGGGTGACTCTAATTGTTAAAGAAAAACCATTTTCTAATATTTAGATCTAATCCTTTGATTTTCAAGACTGCTTTAAGACTGTATGGCATAGATTTTACCAGATTTTTCAAATTTTTAGTCCATTTTGCAAGTAAAACCTTTTTCAACTGTTTTCTTTTATTTTCACTTCCTGCTGTGAGATACACTATAAATGCTCAATGAGGTTTAAAGCTGGACTTTGTGGAGAGGTGCAAGTATGTGGGAAGTATTGTAAAGTAGCTAGAACAATGGCGGATCTAAGGGGGGGGGGGGCGAAGGGGCGATCGCCTTCCCCTTGGGCTAATAAAGGGTTTGTAAAACGACATTATGCATCCTCATGAGAAATGACTTGGGGCGGAGCTCGAGCCCGCCGGGTCGCGCCACTTTAAATCCACGAGACTCAGATTGGGTCAGGTCTTTTCTCTTTTACAGTCAGGTCGTGCCCTGATTTTAATTTTTTATGCAGATTACGATCGGACCAGACTTCTTTTTTCCCCAGATTGAGCCTGGCCTGGACTTCATTTTCCCTAAAGGTCGGCAATGGCCAAAAGCTACAGGTCGGGGCTTGGCCCGGAATAAAAGCTAAACATTCGGTCAGTGTCAGCCCGTATGATAAGCATTATTGGCCTGACCACGACCCGTGCACTCGTCTAAATTCTTCCCCCCGAGCCCAAGTTGGTTCGCCCCGACCCGGGTCGCGCCAGTTTAAATCCACGAGACTCGGGCTGGGTCAGGTCTTTTCTCTTTTAGAACCGGTTCGTGCCCTGATCTTAATTTTTGCTGCAGATTCGGGTCGGGCCAGACTTCTTTTTCCTCCAGATCGAGCCTGGCCTGGATTTCATTTTTCCTAGAGGTCTGCACTGGCAAAAATTTCCAGGTCGGGGCTCGGTCCGGAATAAAAGCTAAACATTGTGTCCATGTAAGCCCGTATGATAAGAATTATTGTCCCGACCACGACACGTGCACTCCTCTAAATTCTTCCTCCCAAGCCCAAGTTGGTCCGACCCAACCCGGGTCGTGCCCTGATCTTAATTTTTTCTGCAGATTCGGTTCGGGCCAGACTTCTTTTTCCTCCAGATCGAGCCTGGCCTGGATTTCATTTTTCCTAGAGGACTGCCCTGGCCAAAATTTCCAGGTCGGGGCTCGGCCCGGAATAAAAGCTAAACATTCGGTCCGTGTCAGCCCGTATGATAAGCATTATTGGCCGACCACGCCCTGTGCACTCCTGTAAATTCTTCCTCCCGAGCCCAAGTTGGTCCGACCCGACCCGGGTCGCGCCAGTTTAAATCCATGAGACTTCGGCTGGATCAGGTCTTTTCTCTTTTAGAGTCGGGTCGTGCCCGGATCTTAATTTTTTCTGCATATTTGGGTCGGGCCAGACTTTTTTTTCCTCCAGATCGAGCCTGGCCTGGACTCCATTTTTCCTAGAGGCCTGCACTGGCCAAAATTTCGAGGTCGGGGCTCGGCTCGGAATAAAAGCTAAACATTTGGTCCGTTTCAGCCCGTATGATAAGCATTATTGGCCCGACCACGACCCGTGCACTCCTCTAAATTCTTCCTCCCGAGCCCAAGTTGGTCTGCAATTTTACTTATTTGTCATTCGTAAAAATTGTATTTGTTTTGCACATTTGTTTAGCGAAATCTTTAGAAATTTAATTTGATTTGATAAGTTACAGAGATGCATTTTTTAAAATTTACTTTTTTACTTCGTAGAGCTTTAAAATTATGATTTTCTTTTATCAACCGTTTCTTTCATTCTAAACTGATTATCCTACTGGATTTTTATTTGAATGTAATTGTTTAAGTCATATTTTTACGTAGTGTTTACGTACATAATTGCCTAAATAGTCATCGTTATAGTCATTAATATTGTTGTTTTTCTGTATTCAAGAATTTCGAACATAATCTGAAAATAAAATATGAGCATAAGCAAGTGCACTTTATGAATAATTTTAATTGCAAAATGCAGGCAGGGCTGGAGTTGATTTTTTAGCTTTTATACCGGGCGGGGCCAATAGTTTTATTTTTTTTATGTGGGTTGGACCTGGGCTTGGGCCTGATAACTTCAGACAAGGTAAACCTCTATCTGACATATCGAAGCCAGCTTAACTTTTTTTTTAAATGCTTAATTTCAGCCATCATCCCATAGCTACTGAATATACCGGTTGTTTTTAAAATGGACTGACTGATTTTAAAATTCAATAAATTGCAAATGGTGACAGATATTAAAAAAATACTTGCAGGAGGATTATAGATGTTGGGAACAAACGTGATTATGTTCCAAATTTTCCGAAAATTTAACCATCTCGCTGCGCAACCCGCGATTTCCACGGCCAACGTAAAGTGGCAAAATTTGCGCAACCCGCAATTTCCGCAGCAAATCTTTTTTTTATGATCTAATTCTATTTTTAAAAAAACCTGTTTCACAAAGATTTTGGGACATACATTTTACTCTAAAATGTGTGCAGATTTGAAATGTGTAATAAAAAATATGCGCAATTTTTTTAACCTACTTTGATAAATAATAATAATAATAATAATAATAATACGCAGCTCCAGGGTTAAGGCATTCGGTTCCCAAAAATTTAGAAAATTCAACTACCCGAAAATTCGGACATACAAATAATCGCAATTTTTGATAAATGGTCTCCATAAAAAATCTATTTCGTCAATCGTTCGCAGAAAATAGCTTCAATTTCGCCGAATGATCACAGAAAAAACGCGAATTTGGTCAGGAAGACACGGAAAACATGCGTAATTCTTCAAATGATCACAGAAAATGCGAATTTCTTCAAAAGGCAGCGGAAAATAACTCGAATTTCGTTAAAGGATCGTAGAGAAAACGCAAATTTTGTCAAATAGCTGTGAAAAAAAAACCCACGAATTTTGTCAAAGGATCGTGGAGAAAACACGAATTCCTTCATAGAATCGTGGGGAAAAAACGAATTTAGTCAAAGAATCGCTTTAAAAACGCAAATTTAGTCAAAGGATCGCTAAAAAAAACGCGAATTTTGTAGAAGGGTCACGAAAAAAAACGCGAATTTTACCAAAGGTCTGCAAAATTACACTAATTTCGTCAAAGGGTTGTAGCAGAAATGCAAATTTCATCAGAGCGATTTTCATCAAAGAGTCGTGGGTAAAATGCAGTGGTCTCTTTAGAAAACAGCACACTTACATACGTTTATTATTATAGGTATAATTTTTAACTTGAAATTATATACTGAACTAATTTTTGAAAAAAAACCAAGTTAACCCAAGCCCAGCTTTCAGGAATCTACACTCAGCCTGAATTCGACCCGAATCCAAAACCGCTAACCCGATCTGCAACAAAAATAATTAGTGCCAGAAGGGAATTCCCCCCCCCCCCCCCCCCATCTGCTGTAACCTTCCAAAAAATTTTCTTTGAATTTCAGAATATTTTTTCTTTTTTACTCTACCCCTGATAGTTTTTTTAACTGCGATTCTTAATTTTAGTTTAAAATAGCAACAAAGATGGTGCTGGAAGCAAGAGGCGCTAAATCGGTTGCCGAGGAGGTAGGCTTAACGACCATTGTTTACAGCGCCATCTATCGCTGCTATTATACAGTAAAATCAAGAATCGCAGTAAAAAATCTCATGACATCTTACATAACCCTCCTGCAAGATTTTTTTAAATAGCTGTCACCATTCGAAAAGTACTAAATTTTAAAATCCATTTAAGGACACCCGGTATGTTTTTTAATAAGTTTCAAAGCATTCTTTACTGAATTACAACTCACCTTAGATATAAGGAGACAAGCAGTCTTATACCAAATTAGTATTTTTTACATAATCCTGGAGATTAAAAAGTATTCCTAAATAATTATTTGGACGTGTCTGTTATGGAGATTCTACTGCATATAGTTTTTATCTTCAAAAATACTTAGACTTTCTTTTAAAAACAAGTTGGAAATTGCTCGTCAAACGTGGCAAATGAGGTGCGTTCGTACTATAACTAGTTTTATAATTATTTTTTGCACCCCATATTGTACTGAATGTATATTTGTTTGCACTTCATAAGTGCATAGTCTGTAACATCATTAAAATGCACTTGCAATAATTTTTTCCCATTCCCCGTAATGTAACGCAAACTTTTGACTGTCCCTGTAATTAAACTATACATCCGATTTTCATAAAATTTGAAATGGCTCGCCAAAATATTGCAACAATTATATATTTAAAATTTCAGACCATTCGGAAGGCTGTAACATCATTAAAATACACTTGCAATATTTTTTCCCATTGGCCGTAATGTAAAGAAAAACTTTTGACTGTTTCTGTAATTAAACTATACATCCGATTTTCATAAAATTTGAAATGGCTCGACAAAATTTTGCAACAATCATATATTTAAAATTTCAGCCCATTCGGTTGGGTAGTTTTTGCTCTGTTACATGCGGACGGACGGACTGAACGACGACTATAGGTGCTACATATTTATATAATTACGAACGCACCTAAAAACGGGTCAACCCGAACCCTTCTTGCAAGTCGTAGTAGTGAAAACCCAATCCGAAACTGACCCAAATCGGATATAATGTATATCAATCTGCACCAAACCAAACGCGCTAGGCGCAGCTAAAAAGTAAAAGTCAACCCGACCTGTAGCAGAAAAGTAGAAGTCAACCGGACCCAAATGCGACCCGCATTGAAAAAGTAGAAGTTAACCCGTCCCATAGCAAAAAAGTAGAAGTTAACCCGACCCACAGCAAAAAATAGAAATCAACCAAACCCAAACGCGACCCACAGCAAAAAAATATAAGTTAATCCAACCAGCAGCAAAAATTAGAAGTCAACCGGACCCAAACACGACCCACAGCAAAAAGTAGAAGTAACACGACCCGCAGTGAAAAAATTAGACCCGACCTGCGCATCAGATTGGAGTTTCCAAATTTCTAAAATCGCCCCCCCCTTGAGTACTCTCCAGATCCGCCCTTGAGCTAGAATCGACAATATGAGCAGTGTGCTTGGGATAATAACCTTGTTGAAAGTAATAATCCCATGTCCATCCATATGGAACTTAACTTGTCCATTTTCCACTTAACTTGAATGCACTGTCCTTCAAAAATATTTTAAAAAGTATTTAAATGCCTAAAACTGTGCATGTTAATCTCAATTAAATCTAAATATCTTTCCCCTACAGCCCCAAACCATTACAACTCCTCCACCATGCTTTACACTTTGTTGTATATTTGGAATTCATTGCATTGCTCTTTTTCCTCAAACTCTAATTCGCTCAAGCTGAAAATATTAAACTTAAATTCATCTGAAAACATTACCTGTTTCCAGAAATCTGGGGACGTTTGTAAATATTTTCTGGCAAGCTCTATTATTTTCATTCGGTCAATCAGAGAGATAAACAATTCCCTCCTTTCCTTGTAGTTCCTGATCTACTAAACTTAGTATTATTAATGGTTTTTCCAATAATTTCTTTATATACTATTTTATTACCATTAGTTTTGCAAATCTTCTATTATTTTTCTAGTAGGTATTAATTGCGGAGCTTACAAAAATGCAGCATTTTATTATTCTAACACCTCTCACTGTTAATTTTTTTTAATGGCCATTTAGAGCTAGTTTCAATCATCATTTCTTTTCTGCACCAATTAATTACCTTTTGGATGGTTGCACAATTTTGAGACATTATTTCAGAAACTGCACTGTAAGACTTACTATATGTATTTTCCCCCCCATGGAGATTAACAATTTTCTTTCCTTTACTGAGAGTTCCCTTAGTTATTTTTTTTTTAATTCAGATTTTTTTTTTCCTACTTAATTTTCCTGTGGATACTGTAGAATTGCGACTAAATTCAGTGCAATATGCAAATGAGAGAAAAATTTTTAATTTTATGCAAATGTACCATAACTTTTGTAGAAGCATTTTTAAATTATAACAATTTTATAAAAAATTTTCAGTTTATATCCTAAAGAAATTTCCATTTATATTTTGCTGTATAATGTAATAAAAGATGCTAATTAATTATTCCTGTTCATTAACTATTTTATTTCTGTTCATCATGGTAAAAATTTGCATACTTTTCAAGATCTACTCCCTGTAACATGAATTTTGCAAAACATGTATTTATTTCGGCTGGTTTCCCATGTTTTTTTCACTTTGGAAGAAATTTTCCAGCACTGAAATTATTTCATTATATATTTTTTAAATACTCACCAGTGGCTTTTCCTCGTCTAGTTGAAACCTGATTCTTAAGTTTTAGTGGCCAGCAGTCTTCAAATGGTATTTCACTAAGTCTCTGGGGTTTTCTGCCTCTTTTGAGGCGAGTCCACCATCGAGGACTAGCAGAACTAGTTGAACACATTCAAAATGCTACAACAGAAACAAAAGATAATATAAGAAATATGACAAATGAAAATTAAATCACATAACTCATTACCTTAACTTCAAGCACATATTGTGAACCTATAATATATGTGTGCCTTGCGTACCTTACAGGTTCGCAAGGCACATCAAACTTGCATACTACAAATATGACATAAAAATAAAGAAGTTTTAGGATTATCAAAAATAAAAATTCCCAAACTTAATAACTGAAATAAGTAACTAAGCAAAACACAAAAATAGTTACAGAGATAACAAGTTAAATATGCAACAATATCAAAGTAAAATACAGTGAAACCTCTGTGAAAGACTACCTCTCATAAAGACCGTTTAGTTCTGGTCAATAATTTTTGGCTATAGTCTCAATGTTAATTTTCCCTTTATTAAAGGACCACTATGAAAGACCACTTTTCAACCAAAATGTGCAATTACTTCCCTTTACAAGAATGAATCTCAAAATTCTCCAGAAAACATGTTCAGCTAGCATTGATGGCATCAACCCAGGGGTGCCATTTGAGGGGGCTGGGGGGGGGGAGCAATAGCTTCCCCCCAAGGAATTTGATTTTTCAGAAAATTTCTCAATCATCAATTGTCAGACTAAAACAAAAATTTAAAAACTGCTCAAATGATAAAATAATTTATCAGATTTGATTGCAAAAACATAAATTCTTCATGCATAGAAATATTACCAAAAACATTTCCTATTAGAGCTTTCTTAAGGTGAGACATATATCGTACTTTGGCTAATTTTAAAAATACATGAGACATTTTCTTTTATCAATTGCTTCTCAGCTGTGTACAACATGATCATAGG
Source organism: Maratus speciosus (assembly GCA_963932465.1). Lineage (NCBI taxonomy): Eukaryota > Metazoa > Arthropoda > Arachnida > Araneae > Salticidae > Maratus > Maratus speciosus. The sequence goes on along the minus strand of OZ010794.1, from coordinate 482,717,543 downwards.
AAAACTAGTCCCCTCATGGATAGAAATTCAGGGTTAAAGTTTTTCAGTTGTTTTTTTTTTTTTTTGGGGGGGGGGGGGGAGTTGAAGGGGTGAATATAATTGAAGTTCTTAATTATCTGACTTTTTTATTTTTTGGATTGTTAGTGTCACATTATATTTACTGCAATGTTATCAAATTATTTGCTTTATTAAATCATATTTTATATGGTACACTCTCAAAATTCTTCAACCCAAAAATCGACAGACTTCCAAAAAATTCCAAAGTAAAAGAAAATTACTCCATATTTTAACACATTTATAATAAAGTAGTCGATAATTTTATACCTTATGTTCAGAAATGAACACAAGGGTTATTATATGGGCCACCATTAATACAGTATACTCTCGATATCTCAAACTTCGATATCTTGAAAACCTTGATATGTCGAAAAAAAAATTTCTCCTTGATATTACATATTCATCTAATGCTAATTTTAATTCTTATCTCGAAAAGTTTTCACTCAAAACCTTGTTATGTCAAATTTTTTTCGAAGTAAAAAAATGAATTTTTTCTGGAAAAATCACCGTTTATTTGTGTCCAAGAAAATAGAAGTATGTTTCCAAGAATCTCTCACACCCTTCATTATATCTCTGAGGGGTCAGGGACGATTTCGAAAAGTCCATCTGGCCACTTGAAAGGCAAACAAAGGGAGAAAAAGAGGTCATTCCTTGTCATATGGGTGACATTTTTGGGAGGAATGAGGGGACGGGTGAAGATGCATGCGGTAGATTGCCTCGCTAAATCATGTATCTTGCCAATCGTAATTCAACTATCCAATCATTTGTCTCTTATGTTTGTTGCTTAGGTGTGTTGTTCTAAATTGGTCAGAATTTACTACATATGGTTAGGTCATTTGTGCAAAACATTAGTGAATTGATAAAACGTATTCGTGAATCGCCAGTTCTAACCTCAAAAATGGAAAGTTCGAAAGAAAAGAAAGCAGTGAGCATTAAGCGAAAGTTGAACATGTTAACCATTGAAAGAAAGGTAGAGATTTTAGAGGCTGTAGATAAAGGTGGAAAAAAGGGACAAATCGCAAAGGATTTTAAAATTCCAGCATCGACTTTATCAATGATTTTGAAAGACAGAAAAAAATTGAGACACTTTTCGAGCAGGAAAAAGGAGCCGCAAAGAAGATTAGGATGGCCGGATATCCTGATTTAGGAATGCCTCATAAATTGGTTTAAACAGTGCAGAGATTGTAATGTCCCTCTTGGAGGTAATGTGTTGGAAGAAAAGGCTGAGCAGTTTGAAGATAAACTGGGACACAAGCATTTTAAATGCAGTAATGGATGGCTGGAGAACTTTAAAAAACGCCACAACATTGTTTTTTGAAAATTGTGCGGCGAGAGCGAATCAGTCAGCGATGAATTTTGTTCAGAATGGATTAAAAAACTTCCTGCTCTTTTGAAAGATTATTCCCTGGACAACATTTATAATGCCGATGAGACGGGACTTTTCTTTAAAGCACTACCGGACAAAACTGCAGTTTTCAAAGGAGAAACGTGTCAGGGAAGAAAGCAGAGTAAAGAGCGAGTAACATTAATGTTAGCTGCCAACATGAGTGGGGCCGACAAGTTGACTCCCTTGATGATTGGAAAATCCAGAAGACCAAGATGCTTTAAAGGAATGAAGTCCTTTCCTCTTCATTATAAAACGAATAAAAAGGCTTGGATGACAAGTGAATATTTTGCAGACTGGCTGAAGCAATTAAATAAGAACATGTGCAAAAAGAAGAAGAAAATCCTACTTTTCATCGACAACTGAAAAGCTCACGGCGTTATCCCAGAATTGAAAGCGGTGAAAGTAGTTTTCCTCCCACCAAATACCACTTCAAAGCTGCAACCTCTCGATCAAGGGATAATCAGAAGTTTTAAAGTTGGATACAGGAAGGAGGTAGTGAAGAAGATCATAGATGCCATTGATAGGAATGAGGAAATTACGCCATTAAACATCATTGATTGCATGAGGATGGCTGGCCGTAGCTGGAGGGACGTGACTCAAAAGGCTATTATAAACTTTTTTAGAAAAGCTGGCTTTGTGAAAGAAGCAGAAAATGAAATTGAATTGGGCGAGGAACAAGAAAGCAGCGCTGAACCCAAAAATGAAATGCAGTGCAAACAATGGGGGAAAATTTCAAAAACACTCAATCTTTCCAAAAACATAACTTTCGAAGATTTCACTGAAATGGACGCTGATGTTGAAGTCTGTGGACCGACGATGAAATCGTTTCTGAATCAATTTCTTCTCCGCCGTCTGATGATGAGGACGAAGTGAATATTCCAGAACCATCACCTTGCGTTACTATGTCCCAAGCTAAAGATGCTGTCCACGTACTATGACAATTCATGGAATATTCGGAAAATGTGGAAAACGACGACTTTGCAGCTATTTTTCGAATAGAAAAATTAGTTGAAGAACAATTTTAAAAAAGATGTCACCAGGCCACAATACTGGACTTTTTTAAGAAATTCTAGTGATGTAAGTTCATTTATGTATTTACTAATTCATTTCAATTTAATGTAATTATTTTCTACTACTTTAAAAATTAAAATTATCATCCTGTGATTATACATATTGTCAGCTATCATTACATATTTTTATTTATTCGTATCTATCATTACTCTAATTTTTATAATATTATTCCGTATCTTGTGTTTTTATGTGATTTTTATATTTTAGCTATGATCTTGTTATCTCGAAAACTCGCTATCTCGAAATTTTTTTTAGCGTCCTTTCGACTTAGAGATATCGAGAGTATACTGTAGTCAAATCTATAGTTCTTCATTTGAAAAATTCTCAGGATTATCTTGTTAAAAACCAGGTCATCCTGACTCCAACCAAAAGAGATAAAGCACAATCCGAAAAACTTAAAGTGTACCTCACTCGCAACGAAAAAAATACGTCAACCTATCATGACGCAGGACTGTAATTTCATGTAAATATGAAAACTGCTAAAAAGATTTCCATTGAAAGGCAACTCGACCTGAAATGAAAGAAAATTAATCTATATATTAATGCAATTATTGTAAAAGAAGTCTGCAATTATATCTTTAATATAAGCATTACCTTTTATGTAGAAAAATGAAGATGCATATGTATATATATAGTATTCACTGATGTTCAAATATGTAGCTTTTTCATCTGAAAAATATTCGGGATTTCTTTGAAAAATAGTATTAACATGAACCCACCTCAAAATAGTGAAAACGCAATCCAAAACAATTAAGCTTTACCTTACCTTTACTTGTAGAAAATCCCTAAGGAAAAATTTCTTATTGCTATAGATTACAAAAGGTGTAAATTTCGTGACCTATTCATGACATTTGTGGGCTGATTATCTCATGACTGATTGAATTTAATGGGTTTTTTTTTTTCAGGATCATCTGACGAAATCTGCTATTTTTTCCGGGACCATTTCACAGAATTCACAGGTTTTTTTTCTGCAACCGTTATGGAAATCGTTTTTTTTCTCGCGACCATTTGTCAAAATTCACAATATTTTTCTGCGACCAACTGAAGAAATTCCATATTTGTTTCTACGATCTTTTAACAAAATTATTTGTGATTATTTTTTTCTACCACCGACTAATGATATTTGTAATTTTTTGGGTGATAGTTACATGAAATTTTATGTCTTATTTCACGATCGTTTGACAAAATTCCCCTTGATTGTTTGGCTAAATTTTCGTGATTTTTTGTGCAATCTTTTGATGAAATTCGCGATTCTTTTTCGCAATCCTTTTACAAAATTTTACATTTTAGTTTGCACAATCATTTAACGAAATCTGCATTTCTTTTCGTGATCTCTGATGAAATTAGCAATATTTTCTATGGTCGTTTGGAGAAATTATCAATTTTTTCCATGAGGATTTGGAGATATTTTCCCCAAAATTTGCAAAATTTGTGATTTTTTTTCTGTGACCCATTGACAAACTGATTTTGCGGGATTCAAAAAAAAAAAAAAAAAAATCGTGGACTTTCACAAAAATAAAAAAAAAATCGTGGACTTTCACAAAAAAAAAAAAAAAAAAAAAAAATCGCAGAATAATCACATGTCTGTGAAAGAAGTTAAGGAGACAAAAATCATGCAGGGCCTTTTTTATTGTGTGGGATTTTCCCATTTTCTGTGAGATTTGTGCAGTTCTGCACGTTTCCTGTTTCTCAAAGAAATTTTCTTTTTGTCCTTCACCAGGAAACTCTTAAAATGGCGCCCCATTAGTAAAACCTGAAAAAAAGAATTCGAAAGAGACTAGAAAAAAGCTCCATTTTAGACAGGTCTCTGTCTTAGCAAGTATAATTGTATGATATTTTTTCAACAAAATTTGACTTTTTCCCCCTTTTAAAAAGAATTCTGTTATAGACAGGCTTCGTTTTCACAAGTTTTACTGTAATACATCTCTTTTCAGAGCTATAGAGTGGATGGTAGTCTTTGAGGATACCTGTAAAAAGGGAACCTATAATAATATCCTGTCTAAAAAGAAATTTTTTCATATTTAATGTATTGAAATTTTACCTGCTAAGATGGAAACCTGTTTAAAACAAAATTTTTCATTGGTTCTTGAGTTTTTGTAAGCATGATTCAGTTTACATTTCTGGTTCAGGGATAGGAAGTAGACGCCCGGATCCTACCCTTAGCTATATAACTTCCCTCAAAAAATCTTTGCCCCCCTCCCCAAGAAAATTCTGAAATGGCACCCCTGCATCGACCATTTTTAAAAAAAATGTGTCATATGACTTGGACAAAAAGATGAGCAAACAGAAACTAGAAAAGATAGAAACATCATCCTTTTTTTGGATAACGCTCCATGTCACTTATATAAGCACAGCTGAAAAGAGTGAAACTTCAATTTCTCCCTCCTAATTCAACATCCAAAATTCAGCTGTTAAAATCAATATATTGATAGGAAATTCAATACCTCTTAGAGATGATGATAGAATAAAATAATTTCCTAAAGATATCAAAGAATGTTTAAAATAATTGGCTTAGATGCTTTATGTTCCCTCAGTTGTTGTTTTGAATTGTTTGGCGATTTTTTGTTGGCGTCCCAGTAGCAGAAATTTCTCCAAGTGTCTGCGACAGATAATTCAGGGGCAAAAAATAATCTGCAGGTGAAATATTTTTATAAATGAATCATTAATTAATCAAACAATCACTTACCTGTAACGTTTTTAGGCATTTTATAAATTTTTATTAATAATAGTCTTAACTTTTTGTATTAAGTAATAAAGAGCTAAACATAATACGAAACAAAATAAAAGTTCGATGAAAAAGAATCTGCAAAAGAGAAAAGAAAATCTGCGATGTCCGTCTCCCGTCTCGAACTTTCTGCTACCGGGGTTGGCGTGTTGGCAGAGTTTATGGATATGGCAACCTCGATATGTGGAACCCCTTGTGACGTGTGTGTTCTGACGTGTTGTGTTCTGGCAACCCCTGAGAAGCTCATTTTAGCTTGGAATTTTGTAGATGTATTTTGATATCATGCTGTATCGTTCTGTCTTTTTATTTTTATGTTAAATTTATTGGATGTATTTGATTGACTATGGTTTCTGTAGTCCGTTTAAATGCTCTTGCTGAAGTAATTAAGAAATATGAGGAAATTTTGATAAGAAAAGGAGGTTTGTTTATAGTGTGTGAATGCGTATTCATAAGCCTATTTTGGAAAATGACGGTAATGTTATGAGAGATATTTCGTGCTGGAGCTTTCAAGAAAGCAGATATCTGTTAAGGTATGTTGATAATTTTATGTATATTTTGCTGCTTTAAGAGTTTTTTACATTTTGAGATTGCTACAAAGCGAGAACTGCTGAATTTTGAGAATGCTACACTGCAAGAACTGCTGAATGCAGTGATTTTTTTTTTTTTTGGTTAATGTGCGCAAAGCACACATACAACAATTATTGATTGCCACTTTAGCGAGTTTCGTTTTTATGTATATTTTGTCGCTTTAAGAGTTTTTTACATTTTAAGATTGCTATAAAGCAAGAACTGCTGAATTTTGAGAATGCTACACAGCAGGAACTGCTGAATGCAGTGATTTTTTTTTTTCCGGTTAAAAGGGCGAAGCACTCATACAACGATTACTGATCCACTTTAGCGATTTTTGTTTATTATTTACATTTTATTTTCGTTAAGCCAAACATGCGTATAAACCGGTGCTTGGCGACATTTACTACTTGGCAGAAAACAGGTTTTCACGCCAAGAAAAATTTCAAGATGGCGGCCCCGGGAACTTACGACATCTGTTCCAAATAATTAATTGTTAAAATTAAAGCAAATGTCAACTGATTTCTTCTAAGTTGCACAGGTATAAAATATATTAAACTAATTCAATAATATATACATTTAATTTAATAATATATATATTTTGCTTCATGTTCATGAAAACAAATATATATATATATATATACCACAGGATACAGCAACCTAGTTGTGCAGCAATCACTAAAATGCACAAAATTCCTTAATGCATGCATGAGGGACATACAATAAGAGGCTAATAAAAAACATTACAACAAAACATATATAAAATTTTTAACATACCTACCCATAGACTTCTCATATAACTGGACTCGGAAATAGCAACCCTTTCTTGAAGCCGGGATCACTGCCCACCGTCATGTGATGGTGGATAGAGAAACAGGGGTCTGTCTAGACTTTTCTCAAAGGTCTTGTTTTTGTGAAATTGTGAAGTTTTTCTTATATTTGTGAAAATTCTAGTCATAATTTTGTGAATTTTAAATTATCGATGTCTTCATGTTCTATCCTTCATATATAAAAAGCTAAGTAATATGCTCTTTGGTGAGTTCAACTGCTTACTTACAGGCCAAATTTTCTTTTTAAATGACTAAATTTGTGAAAAGTTTAATTTGAAGGTGAAAAAATTCTGTGAAAGGTCCTGTTTTGGGAAGAAATGTTTTGTGAAGGGTCCTTTTTGGGGATAAAAAATTTTGTGAAGGGTCCTTTAAAGGACCTAAAATTTTCCTAAACATATCCCTGAGAAAACACACCAAACCGGTTTTTCTCCTCCAGTTCCCGCTGAAACCGTTGGCGTTTCTCTAGCTTGAATCAAATCTGACAGTTGCCAATAAGGAGAAAAGACAAGTACTGCCAAAAAAGACAACCTTTTGACGATAAAAGCGGAAACATGTTAGCTTGAAGTTCTAACAGAAAGAACAATGGGATTCTGCCTCTACTTCTTATCTTTACTCTGAGTACCTACCTTAACAGACATCTCCTTTCTTGAAACCCACACTAAGAAACATTGAATTGCCAAAATTAAAAAAAATTACAGCCATCAGTACACTGTAATTTAACTTTCCAGCAAAAAAAAATTGAGCAAATGCTAACAATTTCAAACTTTACCTCACCTGCACTTTAATTTTCAATTTTTACAATTAAAAACCAATGCACAATAGTTTTTCACTGCTTAAACCTAAAAAAAAAGGTCTTCTGACAAAACTTTTCCAAATCACACTGTACAAACAATGCTGAGTTGAGTTGATCATCAATGATATCAATACCACAATGTTTTTCAAGTAGGCGTAGCCAAAAATAAGTAAAAAGTGCCATTGCCCGAGGATCTGTTTAGAAAAAAAATGGGTTCTTTAAAGGACCCTTCACAAAATTTTTTATTTCAAAACGGGACCCTTCACAAAATTTTTTATTTCAAAACAGGACCCTTCACAAAATTTTTTATTTCAAAACAGGACCCTTCACAAATCTCTGTGTTAAAAATAGAGTTTCAAAAAAATTTTCTGTCTCCTAACTGAACCTTTCACAAATTTAATAATCTAAAACAGGGCTTGAATTTCAGGGCGGGATGGCAGGATTCACGCCCAAAATTTTGAAATACCGCCCGAAAGAATATCGTGGGCTCCCGTCCAAAAAATCTCACCATTTTTGTCAAAATTTTGCATTTTGAAATTACGATCAACTCCAGCGAACGCCTTACGAATTTCACGATATTTTTGCGCGACCGACTGACACATTTTGCAGTTTTTATACCGCGAAAGATCGTTAAAATTCACGAATTTTTCATGCGACCGATAGAAAAATTTCTTTATTTTTTCTTGAGATCGGTTGACAAGTGTCCGCGAACCGATTGGCGAATTCAGAGGTGATTCTGTTCCAAATTTTCTGAAAATATAAGGCATTAGTTTCCGAAAATTATGAAAAATCGTTCAGCAGAAAAATATCGCAAATTTCGAAAAATGATTGCTGAAAAAATCATTTTCATCAATCGTTCGAGGAAAAAATTGCCAATTTCGTCAGAGGATCACGGAAAAATGCAAATTTCGTCAAAGGATTGCAGAATAAAAGTGAATTTAATCAAAGGACCGCTGAAAAAAAACGCGAATTTCACCAAAGGATCGCGAAAAAACGTGAATTTTGTCAAAGGATTGCCGAAAAAACGCGCGTTTCGTCAAAAGATTGCAGAAAAAATGCAAATTTCGACAAAGGATGGCGAAAAAACATGCATTTCGTCAAAAGATCGTGAAAAAACACGAATTTTGTCAAAAGCTCAAAAACATGCAATTTTCGTCGAAAGGTCGCGGAAAAAACGAGAATTTCGTCAAAAGATCGTGGATAAAACTCGATTTTCGTCAAAGAATCGCGAATTTCGTCAAAAGTTCGTGAAAAAATCGTCAAAAGATTAAAAGAAACGCGATTTTCGTCAAAAGGTCGTGGATAAAACGTGAATTTCATCAAAGGGCTGCAGAAAAAAATAGCGTGAAATCAAACCAAACCAAAAAAAAAAAGTTTACTCGACCCAGGGATGAGATTGACCAAAAAGCAAAAAAGCTGAAAACTGCACGAACGATGTTTGAACAATGACAGTTATGAATTTCAAGCACAACAAGTATAATTGCTATTGATATATATAAAATTTACATACAATTTAGCTTTACGTAAATTAAAAAGAAATTATTAACACGAATCAGGCAGAGTATATTTTACCAAGATACAGAACATTAATGTGAAATTTGCGATTTTTTGCGATCTTTAGACGGAATTTACCATGTTTCGCGATCTTTTGAAGAAATTTGCCGTTTTTTAGCGATCTTCTGACGAAATTTGCCGTCTTTTAGTGATCTTTTGACGAAATTTGCCATTTTTTAACGATCTTTTGACGAAAATTACCATTTTTTCGAGATCTTTTGACGAAACTTAACATTTTTTAGAGATTTTTTGACGGAAATTGCCTTTTTTGCGATCTTTTGACAGAAACGTTGTTTTTCGTGATCTTTTGACGGAAATTGTCGTTTTTTCGCGATCCTTTGAATGAAATTGCCGTTTTTTTCGATCTTTTGACAAAAATTGCCGTTTTATTCGTGATCTTTTGACGGAAATTGTCATTTTTTCGCGATCCTTTGAATGAAATTGCCAGGTTTTTTTTACGATCTTTTGACAAAAATTGCCGTTTCATTCGTGATCTTTTGATGAAAACAGTCGTTTTCCCCCGATACTTTGTCGAAATTGGCGATTTTTCTTTGAACGATTGACGAAATTGATTTTTTTGGTGACCATTTGTCTAAATTCGCGATACATTTTATGTCCGAATTTTCAGATTTATGACCAATTTTTTTTTAATTTTCGGAAATGACTGCCGTAATTCTTCGGACTTTTCGGAACAGAATCATCCCTGGTTCAGCGATCGTGATGAAATAGGATAACCACCGCACGCGATAAATGACTTCTCCTAGTTGAAGTGTTGAAATATAAGCATATTTTGATGCGGATTAAAATCATTTTATGATTCGTTTTTTATTTAAACGAATAAAAAATGGATGTCTGCACGAAAAAAATTCTTGAAAAATAAGAAATTAAAAAGCGAAAAAATGGCAAAAAAGCGGAAATTTGAAAAAAAATCGGGAAAAAAACGGAAATTCAAAAATGACAAAAAAAGCTGAAAACCGCGGATCTGCGGAAAAATCTCATGCCTGACTCGACCTGTGACAAAAATAATTAACGCCAGGAGAGGATTTCCCAATCCCTTCCCATCCCTTGCCTTACAGCCACTACCTTTCAGAAAATTTGCTGTGAATTTCAGATTTTTTTTTTTTAAACTCGGAAACATCTGCAAATTTTACAGTTACTTTTTGTGACAGACTGACGAAATTAACATTTTTATTCTGCGTCTGATCGATGAACTTCGCAATTTTATACCGCAGTCAATCGACGAATTTCGCGATATTCTTCCCTCGACTGATCGAGGAAATTCACGATTTTTCCCTGCGCCCAATTGGCATATTTCATGATTTTTTTTTTCCTGTGACGGAAAAGGAAAATATCCAAAATGGTACGCCAAAATAGGACATTGTCACCGGACAAGTAGTTAAAAATGAAGGCATGTTAGATATTGCAAAGTTTTCTGAAAATTTTTTAAGAGAGCATAACCATACATTTCCGAAAACCTTCCAAAGTTATAAATGTTGTGCTTGTGCTGTCTGCCACAAGTTTACCTTGTGAAAGGAGATTCAGGGCCCAAAACAGAATAAAATCTAAATTCAGAAATTCCTTTAACAACGTCACTGTTAAGGACCCATGATATTTGGTTGAAAGTTGAAAAATAGATTGTATAAAAACTTAACTTTCTTACTTTTTGAAATAAAAAACATTTTGCATAATTATTCTGAGTTGTTGATTTAAATTGCTTCAATGGTATTTTGCCATGTTTATATTAATACAGACATGACAAAATAATTAATGTAAATCTTTAAATAGCACATAAAATAACAGTGGGTTTTAGATTTTTCCCCCTCTACCAAATAGCTCAACTCCCCTCCATTTATAAATGTTGGTAGGGAGACTCCCCTCCTAGGAAAAATAGAATTTCAAGCCCTGTAAAAGTAAAATCTGACTGGTAACTTTTTTACATATATAAAGAAAATATATTTTATATAATTATATCTTCTTAAAAATGTATAAACAAGAACCTGTTAATATAATAATAATTTCAAATTCACAAAATTATGACTAGATTTTTCACAAATGTAAAAAGTTTTTCACAATTTCACAAAAACAGAAGCCTGGGAGAAAAGTCTGGATGGACCCCTGTTGCCAGAAGAAACGATTTATTGCCTTGCCAAATTCAATGTCGCCATGTGTCTCACTTGTTCTAGAATTCAGCCAAATTTGCACTTTATTGATCCCGTTTAGCTTCATTAATAACATTAAAAAATCAAGTATTTAAATAATATATGTTAGTTTATGCATTCTTCCAATATTGTTAATAAATTCATGGAAAGAATTTGTTTTTTTTAGTGATTTTTTAATGCCATTTTATGTTTTGGATATTTTTACGATGTTTAACACCCAATTAATTGCATTATTACTAAACTGAAAAAATCAATGTCGATAATGATAAACATTTTTTTATTTCATCAGTTAACATATTGTTATACAGGGTGTCTACAGAAATTGCAAAAAAAAAGTTCCCTGATTTTTCATTGATTTCCCTGACTATCTTTATCAGACTTCCCTGATTTCTAATATTAACAATAATAAACATACAGTATTTTTTCATGTATGCTTCTTCCTAATATAACACACTTATTTAATTCAGCTTGCTAATATCTTATTTGGAAGAAAAAACAAGAGAAAACATAAAAATTGCCTAATATTCATAAAGTATTGGCTGACAGTTTTATAAATTCAAACTCAAAATTTAGTCCAACAACTTTATATAGTGGCCAATGGATATACGGTGACCAGAAAATTGCCCCATTTTCTGAAAAATGTTCAGTCTTAAGACATATCTACATCTGACGGGATAGCTAATTGGATTAAGCTGGCCGCCTGGTGACGTTATGTTAACGTATCATTTAAAATTTTTAAAAATGGATAAATTGCCTTTAATATAAGTGCTATCTACAGAATACTGTGAAAAAATATGGTATATAAAACAGACGAATCAGTCTTGTTGGCAAGGAGAAAGTTTAAATATTTTCACACGCAGGCAAATTTCCCTGATTTTTGCATATTTTTACAAAGTTTCCTGACTTCCCCCTGATATTTCCAGACTGATAAACCTCCCTGATTTTTCCATGACTCCCTGATTTCCAGATTTTGTATACACCCAGTTATATATTTAGAACAAATCAAATATTAAAAGGATATATCATTTTGTTAATTTTTTTCCTAGTCAATTAAATACTTTTTGTAAATAGAAAATTCAAGAAAAAAATATAATGCATTATTTTATAACTGTGACAAATATATTACACATAAATGTAAACAAAAATAGTAAGTTTTAAAAAGATGTGATATCTCAACATAAATTAGTTTGGATTTTCATCAACAAAAATATTAGTTTAAAAATTGCAAAAAAATATCAATTTTCATAAAAAATTCGAAAATGTAAATGTAATTTATTAGGAAAATATCACAGAGTTTAAAGATGCCGAATTCATAATTCAATGTAAAACTTGTAACATGTCAAAAATATAAATTTAATTAAAAAAGAAATAAGGCACAAGGTGGGATCGAACCCTTCACCTGTGGGATAGCGAACTCACACATTACCTCAACACCACCTAGACTATATGTAAAATGTCAAACTAATGGGTATTTGAAATGTAGGCTGAACTTGACTTCCATTTTTTCAAAAATTAAGGCTCATTTGAAGAAAACCTTCCACCAGAATAATTAGCAGTATAAACCCATACATACTTCAAAATCATCCAAAAACTGTGCGCCGTATGTTTGGAGGTCCTTTGTTTTATTTTTGTTTTTTTGTAGGGGTGGGGGGGGGGGGGGTTGACCGCAGTTAAAGTGTGATTCAGGATACCACAATTAACAATACTATGATGAAAATAAGCTCTTGCTAGATTTCAAATTGGATGTGTGTCTTTTAAGAAGGAATGACTCCTCGTCAGCACTTAAAACACTCGTTTTCTAAAGACTTTTAATACATAGGGATGATCGCCCGGGAAACACAGCTTTCGCTAAGTGCATCCCCGGTGTGAAGAAGGTAGGAATTCTATACAGAAAAAATGACTTCTTTTGTAAATAACTATATGTAAAATTTATGCTAAGTCGAATAGCGTAGTGGTCAGCGAGCCTGTCTACCATGCTATAGGTCGAGGGTTCATGTTTTCTTGTGAAAACATTGTAGATCATAGAAACTATTTTTCAAACATAGTTTTAAAAAGTTTAAGAATTAAAATTTGTTACTATTTTCTACTTCGTCAAATTAAATTTAGAGATGTTTGTAAATCTTACAGCTCGTTTTCAAGCAAAATAGTAGTATCTCAAACTTTGAAGACAATATTTTCGATATTTTGCACACTTACATTCCCAGTTAATCAATAGTGTTCGATGGACAAATAAAATTAAAAACTAAAAATTCATTTTCTATTTTTTTAAAGTCGATTGTGTACTTACTTTTTAAACGATAATTACACTATGAACAGAGCTAAACAACACAAAAATTAATAAAAGTTGTTTTGTTTATGCACATAAAGTTGCCATTACCAAGAACATAATTATTTTGCTCATGGAGTTATGATTTGATTCACGAACTACAATCGCGTCGCACGCGCGCGAAGGAGATCATAGAGTGGGTCTTCCCAATAGACTATTTCGACATACGGCAACAAGTCACGTGACGTCCACCTTTTTCTACCTTTTTGACGTCATCACCGCTAATGGGAGGGAGTTTTGGTGATTTTCTTGGCGATTTTCTGGCAACCTCGTATTACGGCAGTTTGTAAACAAAAAAATTAATAACATCAGTCTTACAATTTATAATAAATACTATATAATTTAATATATTGAAGAATATTAATAAAATCAGAAAACAGAATTACAGGTTATCGCCGAAATGTTTATTAAATATATGGTGGATGAAAAAGGTTTCATACGCAGCTGTAATAAAAAAAAAATACTTTTTTCACTCAATATTATTTATTACGAAGAAAGGGAAAATTTGTAGTTACAAAAAAATCACTATTGATTTACATACTGCATACGATTACTTGCATATTTATTAAATATTCCATTTGAAACACCTATTGTACATACTATATTTATTATACCTATATATTTCGTAAATATTAAGTAATGTGAACAAATTGAATCCCTTTTGTTGTATAGATATATTTTATTTAAAGTATCACACAGCTGAAAAGTATTTTAAAACTTTTTACCCTTGTTTATGTGTAGTGTGTTTAATTGAATCCCTTTTGTAGGTATGTTATTTAAAGTATCACATAACTGAAAAGTGTTTTAAATCTTTTTACACTTTTTCTATTATGTGTAATGCGTTTTACTTTGAAGTTCATCATTAATTTTTTTTAATTAATAGAAAACTAATATACTAAAATCTGCCGAGACAGTATCGCAAGGAACCAAGAAAAAGTTCCGTTTTAAACATTTCATTTTTAGCTGCTTGATTTAAAAAAAAAACTGGAGACCTAATAATTTGGAATACTAACAACTTTAGTTGTACCCCCCACCCCCTTCACCAGCATATAGTATTTTATACATTATTTGCAATAATTAAGCATTTTTTTCTTTAGTAAAAAGAAATAATATAATATTTTAAATATATCTATCCATATACAGTGGTGCACCCAGGATTTTTTTTTATGGGAGGTGCCGAGCATTGGTGGCGAAACAAAATAAAATTAGTGAGGGAAAAATTTCTCTGCTTATGATTACAATAGGTAATTACAAGGAGACACTAATTAATCGTCAAATTACCGTAATTAATTCAGTATTTAATAATAATTTATTTATTTTAATGAAAATTATTATATTTAAAATTTAATTAAATTAATAATTTAAAAGTACACTAATTTTTGAATGTGCAGAAGTTAAATACTTGAAGAGCCCTTAAACAAACATTTATAGAATTTCCTATTTACATTTATCTGACCGTGAGACATATTGTAGTTTAAAAGAAAATATCCAAAATAGCTTTGACGAAATGAATTATTGGATGCAAATTTTTGGGCTAATTCATTTAAACTTTATTTGTCAGTCAGAATTTTTGGGAATTAATAAACTAATAGAGAATTTAATCTGTTTTGGGCATCAGTCAATTCTTGAAAGGCATTGCCTCTAGTCTTGGAAAGGGCAGCTGTAAAGGTCAAAATTAGCACTAGCCACCGGCCACAGGGCTAGAAAATGAAAAAAAGTGGCTAGTGAAAAATTGTCTATCAGCGGCCACCTTCCGGCCACTTTTTTACAAGGAGATTAAAAAAATTCCTTGCATTTCATCAAGGAATCAACTTTTTTTGGTTCCAGTATATTTATATTAACATATTTATTTGGGCTACTCAGTTTTAGATTAATACTTATAGAAATTTTACTGTTTAGCATTTTGAAATAAAAAAGTGGTCGCTAGTTTAAAGAAAGTGGCCACTTTAAAAATTAGTCCTACCGGCCAGTGGCCGCTAATGAAATTTCCCAATTTTGACCTATAGGCAGCTGCCCCTACTGCTACCGTGGTTCAGCCGACTATGGAGGCGAGTTGAATTGAACAGATAAAAAAATTCAGTAAATTCAATTAAAAACATTGTTACACAATAAAATCTATTTTTCTTTTTACAAATTACTTCAGTTGCAGTTACATTAATCTCTTTATGTATATATCATAAAGCAGCCCATTTTTAATCTTTATTCTGTCATAGTGGATCTTAAGTAAATTTTTAAAATGCGTAAGTTTGAAAATGACCTTTCGTTGACACAGGTTGTAACGGGAAGCATTGCAAATATTTTTAGTAATTTATAGATGTTCAGGTACAACATTTTCTCATATATCGAAACTGTTTCAATGGCATTCTTGCATCGAGTTATGAAAGTGATTTTTAAAATTTTCTGTACCACAACTTGAATTTGGCGTTCAAAATTTTTGAATTGGTAGAAAGCAAATCATGCGCATAAAATTCACACAATTAAAGAAAATTTTTTATTTCATTTGCTGTTGGAGCATCTTTTCCATTAGGTAGAAGAATTAAAAAAACTTTCAAAATGTTGCGGTGCCAAGTCAAATGTTCATTAAGTTCAGTCAACATTTGATCAACGAATGGAATAAAATATTTCTCCTGAAATACTCTTTTATAGAATCGGCTGGAACATTGGATCTTTGTTTTTGTTTTGATGCAGTTCTTGGCATTTTAAGGTCAATATGAAAGTTACTGTCTTTCAAACAAGCTTCATCAAAAATTTTCTTGAAAGGGCTTTACGAATACGATTTAAGTGAGCCACAACATTGTTAATGAAATTTAAGGCAATTAAAAGGTCACTGTCACATTTTTGATATAATTTAGACAGCGATAATAGCCCGGGAGGCAGATGAACAGACCATCGCCTTATCCAGTTGAGGGCTGAAATTCCAGAATTAGACAGAAATCAATTCGCATATTAAATGCAACTGGTCTGCCTGCAATTTCCTGCAACCAAAGGTATGAAAACATAGAAAACTGGAAGCAAGAAAACACAATGGTAAACCTACCAGTCAGCACTAAAATCAGGTTTGCAGGTGTTTACCACAAGATATGAGTTTGACAAACTTGTTGCATTTTAATATGCAAATCAAGTTTTAACTAATCCTGGAATTTCATCCATCAACTCGATGAGGTGATGGTTTGTGCAGCTCCTTCTGGTCCATAAAGTGTATGTAAATATATTCTGTAAGGTAAATAAAGAAGTTATGAAACCTAATACACAACGAATTTTTTAAAAGTTTTGGCCTTAGAAGCAGGCTGCGGAGTCGGACCCATTTTTGAGCGAAAGAGTCGGAGTCAGAGATCTTAAAATTCCCGGAGTCTGAGTCATCCATTTTTACAAGCAAGTCTGCGTTGTCGGAGTCGGATCTGTTAAAAATTCCCACCGACTCTGCAGCTCTGTGTAGAAAACTAGTCTCTGTCTTTTCAAGTTGCGATGTTTCAAGGCTATGAATCACTACGTCATATAATTCTATCATGGTCATGATGACTTTCATAGCATACTACCCACCTAGTTGGACAAGCTTTTCGTAGTTTTTGTTTATTAATTTCCGGAGTATGTTTGTCAATATTGTTGAGGCGGACGTCTTGTCTCTTAGGAGTATTAAAAAAATTGTTTGTCATTTCAATTATGCCAATAGACCCAGGAGTCGGCAGTGCAGACAATCACCTCATGGAGTTGGAGGCTGGAATTCGAATATTAGTTAAAACTCTATTCACATATTAAAACGCAATTGGTCTGCCAAGTCATAATCTTGGTGGAAAACACCTGAAAACCCGATTTTTGCAGCTGACTCGAGGGTTTGTCATTTGTGTTTCTTGCTCCCAGTCCTTCATGTTTTCCTGAAGGATGGCAGGAAAACACAATGACAAACCTACAAGTCAACCACTAAAATCGGGTGTCTGAAGGTGGTTTCCACCAAGATATGCTTTGGCAGACCAGTTGAATTTTAATATGCTAATCGAGTTCTGTCTAATCCTGGAATTTCAGCTTCCAGCTCGATGAGATGATTGTCTGTGTTGACACCTCCCAGTCTACAATGTAGTTTCTTATTTCTATCACAAATGCAGCATTTCCAATTGCTAAATTTAAACTATGTGAGTCACAATGAACATATAAAGCTTGCAGTATATAGCTGATATATGAGACAGTACACAGCCAAACTCTCCACTCATTGTACACGTAAGCTGAACCTAGGTAAACCTAGGCCAATGAGATTTGGAAGGAGGCAGATGCTGCCCTCTCCTCCCCCTCCCCCCCCCCACCCCCACACACAAACGAACTTTGATCCGTAAATATTTTAAATATTTTTCTAGTGTTCCTCACTTTTTTTGGAGGGGGCCAGGGATTGTCCCCTCCCTCCTCTGGGTGCACCACCGTCCATATATGCATATGTAAGAAAATCTAGTAAATATTTTTATAATCTTGTGGGTGGGGAATTTTCGGAAAATCTTACTCGCCAAGGATCTTTTTCTTTCAACCAGCAAGCAAATTACAACATACAACACTGTTCCTACTGGTTTCGGTACACAGTATTTATAAGCTCCAATATATTCACTCAAAATAAAGAAGTACAGAAGTTGCATTTCGGTGCAAAATAAAATAAGTATTGCTTAGAACTAGGGATGCACCAGGGCTCGAAATGTACCAGAGCAAACTGGAATGATGTTCCGGTTCGGAAATTGTAACAAATATTGTTCTGGTTCATGGAATTACTAAAAAATATTATTACAGTTTCATACATATAGCTTACTATGCTCTCTGTAATGCATTTTTTAAAATTAGTTTTTCTATGGTTAAATATAAATTTGCTATACAGTAAAGTCCCGATTATCTGAGTTAATATGGACCAATCTCACCTCAGATAAACAAAAAACTTGTATAAACCAGATTTACACAAATCATCACCAACTCAGGAGATATAAATTTCACTCAAATATAAATTTTCACTTAAAATTTACATTTATTACTTGAAAGACGGGGAATTTTACTCAAATTTTATAAAAATTCGCGCCAGAATTTTTATTTTAAATTATTAACTTATTTATTTAACTAGTTTTTTCCTTATTACCTTCGAAACTAGTTTTATAAAGAAATTTCTGGTTCAAACCGAAATAAATTCATTTGGTAGCGGTCAAAATGACCGTCACTGTCTTTCTAGTGTTAATTCATTCATTTTTATGGTACTAGTAACATTTCTTTGATGTACATTTCCGTTACTTTTAAGAAAAACGGAGAATGAAATTGTTTATTTGAAAAAGCCCTTGATAGTTTTTTGTTTGTTGAATGCCAATATTGCTGCAGTATTACGCTACTCAGGGTCGGACTGGGCCAGGGAAAAGGGCGCAGACCTTGTATTTTCAGAGGGCGCAAAAATTTTAGCGAACTCATGTAATTTTTTCTTGTTTGTGTTCTTCCTGGCTTGAGAAGGTTTAACAGATTCACACAGCACCAAGAATAAAAGTGGCTTAATATTACATCTCTGAGTCTAGATAGAAGACTCCGATATATCACCCGTGCAATTTTAAAGTTTTATCAAATCTACACAATGCTACGCAATTTTTTAAAACGAATCTAGTAATATCTAAAAGTTCCGAGTTGAACACAGATTACTTTGTAGTAGATGACTGATGGATAGGACTTTATTATTTTGTTAATAGGTACCTTATAAGACTCACGGAGAAAAAAGTGATCACCCCTACCAATTCTCTTGCAAATGACTGTATAAAAACGACATAGATACCAATTTGGAGATTGTCTAGGTATTAAAAAATGCACGAACGTTAATTTTTCAAATGGTGAACGTTGATTTTTCAAATGGTAACATCCACTTTTGATACCCTAATTGATTCTTTACCAGCAAATAAAAAGATAGAGTTTATACAATTTTCTTAAATCTGAATACAGTTATAAAACAAAAAGTGTTAGGGGTTTATCCATAAGTTTCGGAAAATAAAATTGAAATATGTTACAACCGAAAACACTCAATTACTCACCAGTCAAATGATACAGGAATTTTAAATTTATTATAAACTTTATATTAAATAAAATCTTACAAAGTATTTCTGTTAAGTTTCTACGATTGTTTTCAGTGGCTCTTTTGAAAAAGAAGACGGTCCCTTAAATTTATGGAAAGACAAAATTTTTCCGTATCTCGAACACTAATTATTCAAATTAGCTATAAACTTACACATTGATGTTTTAAACGATTGTTCTTTGTTGCATGCAAAAATTAATAAATTAAAGTAACCAAAATAAGGTGCCAAAAATGGGCGTATTGTTTGTAAATTCAGAATTGGTGCAATTTTTAATATGTAGACGAGTTCGGAAATATAATTTATATATAACAATAATTAGTAGACATTATTTACAGCCAGTTGTATCTATAGACTTTTTTATGAAGATTTTCAGCTGAATTAGCAAGGGTAACCACTTTTATTCCATTTATCCCCATTGACGCACTGAAAATCTGTACAAAAACTAACAAAATTTTTCGCACCAGGCACCAACTAGAGTTGCTGCGGTGCTGCTAAGGGTTTCAACCCTTTTTTTTAAGTATGCTTCTTTATAAAATGAATTACTTATCAGTCAGTTTAAAATGAGATAAATTCAATTTCTGTTACAATCCGACAACAATTACCTTTTATTTACTACAGTTTTTTTTTTTTTTTTTAAGTAGAATTTTAAAAAATGGTATCTATTGGTGTCTCCCTCATGATACACAAAAAAATTCAGTATGCAAACTTCACTTAAAATTTCTTTGTATCTAAAACAAATACGTATAATACTTTTCATATAAAAGTAGAAATTTTGAAAACTAAAGCTTGTGCTTCTTTTGTTCTTTTATAAAAAGTACCACATATTATAAGGTATTTAAATGTTGAAACATAAGGATATTTAAACATTCAAATCCACATCCCATTAAGGAATTTGAAAATAACAATTGCTTGTGAAAATTATGCTTATTACACTTGCAACATTTATATAAGGCGAGTTATGTATTTTGTAGGAAGAGGCACTTTGCGTTTGTGTCCTTAAAAAAATGACTTTATGTATCCGTAAAATGCTGCATTAATGTTGCACTACTAAAAAAATTATACACAGAAAGTAAACCAAAAATGCCACTTTGTTAGCCTAAAAATCTCTAAAATAATTGAGTAAATTTACTCTTTTCAGCACCCTCTTCCTATGATTTGCAAAGTTTTTATCCTAATTAGAGATCGAGGGAAATTATAATAAAACACTCATACTACAATATATATTAAAACACACATACACACATAAATAACGTCTGCATTCAACAGTTAAAGGTATATATAAATATTATACAGACATACAAACAATAAATACAATAAAACCAACTGGAGTGAAAAATTAGCCAGAGCCAGGAATCGAACCCGGGACCACAGTATACAAGACTGCTGCTCTAACCACTGAGCTACTCCGGCTGATGCCTGAGTCTGCAATTTCTCACTAATAAACCATGTTGGGGAAGTCACCAGCCATCTATACGACAGCCTTAGAGCAGCAGTCTTGTATACTGTGGTACCGGGTTCGATTCCTGGCTCTGGCTAATTTTTCACTCCAGTTGGGTTTATTGTATTTATTGTTTGTATGTCTGTATAATATTTATATATACCTTTAACTGTTGAATGCAGACGTTATTTATGTGTGTTTTAATATATATTGTAGTATGAGTGTTTTATTATAATTATCGTAGATCGATGTAATAGTAAAATCTATTCATCGTTGTCCTGTCATCCAAGGCTGTCATATAGATGGCTGGTGACTTCCCCAACATGGTTTATGAGTGAGAAATTGCAGACTCAGGCATCGGCCGGAGTAGCTCAGTGGTTAGAGCAGCAGTCTTGTATACTGTGGTCCCGGGTTCGATTCCTGGCTCTGGCTAATTTTTCACTCCAGTTGGGTTTATTGTATTTATTGTTTGTATGTCTGTATAATATTTATATATACCTTTATCAAGGGAAATATTTAAGTTTATACAATTGAGAGAAATGCCCCAGGAATTGTATTCATACAAGCTGCAGGATCCCGTGGCAGCGTTTTTTTTTTCGAAAAACCTATCATAATTTCTGAATAGTAGTCATCACTTTATTTAATCATAATTTTTCCGTGATCAAATTCAAACAACTTTTTATTTAAAATACATACTAGAATTTCCTAATATTTATTTAGCCACGGAAAATCTGTCATTAAATAAAACAAAGATTACTAACTGAAAATTATGGTGTAGATTTTGCGAATGAAAAACCGCTAACCGCGGGATTCCACAGTTTGGGGGATTGTAATCCAGAAGTGTTATCAAATTTGTATTCCGCGAAAAAAAAGGTCATGTTTTTCAACCAAAAACGAATCCGCACAAATAGTTTTTTTTGTCTTCTGATATTTATCACATTCTTTTCTCAAGATATTTTCAATTGTAGGAGCAATCATGGCCGTCATTAAAAGTGTAGGAACAAGGTACTAAAAGCTAAAGGCCTGAAAATATGCAAAATATTTGGTTAAAATCTAAAACCTATCATTCAAAGAAGTGATGAAATAAATCTCGCCCAGGGCGCTGTAGCTACTAAGCTTTCTCTACGTGTTTTCCCCCTCAATAGTATTCAAAGATGCCACCAATGGTTTCCGATCCTGAAATTGCTTCGATGTATTTTTAATTTCTTTGCGATAAAAAATACCTCTCTTGTGCTGTTTGCCTATTATCCCTAATGATTATTCTGATGATTATTTCTAAACGAATCCTCGAAATTTAGTACACTAGGCCGAATGTATGTGCACAACTTGGGAAAAAATATTGGAGCGGCTTAAGGCACTTAGGGGCGCGAAGTTTTCCATGGACGAGGGGCCAGTCTGAGCCTGACGCTACCGCATAGCTACCAATTTCTAAGATTTTTTTCTTCCCTCTAAAACTTACCAGTAAATTTTACCTAATTCAGTCGCCGAAATCTAACAATTGTCAACGATTAAATACGGCAAAAATTTGTATTCAATTTTAGAGATAACAAAACCGTACAAATTGGCAGCTATATGATTCTATTAGTGAAATGAAAATTGTAGGTGTAGCCTCTTCTTTCTGCTCAAAGTATTAAATAGTTTTTTAAATCGAACTTATACCTTTGGAATGGATTATTTTCTTCTGGCCATTTTTTCCCCCATTCTGACCAGAAAATCAGAGTTCTAACTTTTTACGGCTGCTCTTTCATCTTCACCTAACACTTCATTTGTAATGGCTGTTTCATAATAATGGAAGCTCTCAGTCCATCAAAAGAAAATAACTGGGTTAAAGCAGAAACTCGGTTAAGCGGGACTGTACTGTACTTTAAAAAAAATTAGTCAACAATAATTTTGAAATAGCGTTTCGGTTCGTGGATTTTTCCATTTCGAGCCCTGAGATGCACCGAATATTCGGTATCTATTCAGTATTCATCCATGTTACTGAATATTCATTCAGTTATGCCGAATATCAAAATATTTGTACAAATCTAATACTTAAAAAAATTTTAAACATATTTTCAAAAATCTTACACAACTTTTACTTTTAACTGTCAACTTATAAACATATTCAGAATAATCAGAAACAGAATCATATTTAAATAAAAGAGAATCTTTTTACTTTATTTATTTACTACTAGCTGACCCGCCCGGCGTTGCCCGGGTCCGTGGTAATATTTATAAAGAAACCTTTAATTTATATGATTTTATATGTAACTCGATTTTGTCTGAAATACGTACCCACTCACAGTGTGAAAATGGGGGAGAAGCAGTTGCAAATTGTTGAGATGTTATGCAAATTTTATTCATAAGTTTTTGTAAAATTGTATGCCATAGTCGTGAACAAATTAAAATTTTAAAACACCCTCTACTGATGAAAAAATTAGTTAAGAGGAGAGTAGTGAGTGCTTAGTAATGTACAGGCCAAAAGCTTTAAAACGACCTCTGTCAGAAAACAGCATATAAAGGATACTCATCGTAGAAAACGCTACAGTTGAAAGGACAATTATCGTCACCTGCCTTCCAAACTCGAAATTCAACTCTCCCACCTTCTTTAAAATTTTAAAATGTTATCATTCATGTAAGTTAATTTCAATTGTATTCGTTCTTCGTGTTAGTGGCAATTTACATATGCATAGTCGCCCAAGCATGGAACGTGTTTCTTGAACTTTCTATGAAATAATTTCCGTTCTTGAGCGATAAGAGTTCATTCACGTGCGATTCTTATAAAACTCATAATATATCACAAAATGCGCAGCATATTAAGCATTTCATGAACTCAAGGATTTTTCACTCAGTTCTTATTCTTTTGTTAATATTCTCTCATCCTAATGAAAACATATGTTATACTTTATTGAATGTTTTCACATTGAAAGGGCAGTGTAAAGTTTAGGCATAATTCAATAAAGCGAAAATTTTGAGTGTTTGTTATTTATAATCTATCTTCCTGTTAATGTTGTTGACTACATTTTTAGACACCCATGAACGGTGAACACATAACATGCGATAAATTGTCACAAATTTTAAAAAAATCACAAATTTTGTCATAGATCGTTGAAAAAAATTGTGAAATGATCATTAAAAAAAAAAAAAAAAAAAAAAAAAAACGAATTTCATCCAACGATCTTGGAAAAATAATCATGAATTTTGTGAAACAATCGAAGAAAAAAATTGCAAATTTCATCAAAAGATCTCAGAATCACATGTTAAATTTTGCCAATCTGTCACTCAGGAATATCAGGAACTTCGACAAATAGTCGCAGAAAAAAAAATCAAATTCGTCACATATCATTGAAAAAAAAAATGCAAATTTCGCCAATCTTGGGAAAAAATCGTGCATTTTGTGAAACGATCGCTGAAAAAAGTCCTCGAATTTCAGTAAACAATCGAAGAAAAATATTGCAAATTTCATCAGAAGATCGTGGAAATGCATGGCAAATTTCGTCAAAAAGTGCAGAAGCATATGCCAATTTTGCCAATTTGTCGCTGCGAAATATCGGGAACTTTGACAAATGGCCGCGGAAAAGAAAAACACAAATTTTGTCACTGATCGTTGAAAAAAAAAAATGCAAATTTCATGAAACGATTTGGGGGGCGGGGGGGGGGGAAGTATCGTGCAATTTGAAAAATGATCGCTGAAAAAAAAAACGTGAATTGAAGTAAACAAAGTAAAGTATTGCAAATTTCTTCAAAAGATCACAGAAACACATAGCAAAGTTTGTCTAAAGAGTGCACATTACGAATTTTGCCAATCTGTCGCTGAGAAATATCGGGAATTTCGACAAATGGCCGCGGAAAAGAAAAACACAAATTTTGTCACTGATCATTAAAAAAAACACCGCAAATTTCATGAAACGATTTGGGAGGTGGGGAGAAACGATCGCTGAAAAAAAAAAAAAAAAAGCGTGAATTTCAGTGAATTCGAATTTCATGAAACGATCTTGTAAAAACAATCACTGTAAAAATCAAACACAAAATTCGATAAACAGTCGAGGGAATAAATTGCAAATTTCATCAAAAGATCGCGGAAATGTATAGCAAATTTTGACAAAAGAGTGCAGAAGCACACTCTGAATTTTGCCAATCTGTCGCTGAAAAATATCGGAAACTTTGGCAAATAGTCGCCAAAATAAATAAATAAATAAATAAAATCACAAATTTTGTTATAGATCGTTAAAAAAAAACCCACGAATTTCGTCAGACGATTGCTGAAAAAAAAAAAAAACCCGCGAATTTCAGTAAACAATCGAAGAAAAATATTGCAAATTTCATCAAAAGATCGCGGAAATGCATGGCAAATTTCATGAAAAAAGTGCAGAAGCATATGCCAATTTGGCCAATCTGTCGCTGAGAAATATCGGGAACTTCGACAAATGGCTGCGGAAAAGAAAACACAAATTTTGTCACTGATCGTTGAAAAAAAAAAAATGCAAATTTCATGAAACGATTTGGGGGGGGGGGGGGCATGAATCGTGCATTTTGTGAAACGATCGCTGAAAAAAAAAACGTGAATTTTAGTAAACAAAGAAAAATATTGCAAATTTCATCAAAAGATCGCAGGAACGCATAGCAAAGTTTGTCTAAAGAGTGCACACTACGAATTTTGCCAATCTGTCGCTGAGAAATATCGGGAATTTCGACAAATGGCCACGGAAAAGAAAAACACAAATTTTGTCACTGATCGTAAAAAAAAAAAAAAAAAAAAAAAAAAAAAAAAAAAAAAAAAAAAAAAAAACGCAAATTTCATGAAACGATTTGGGGGGGGAGGGGGGGGGATCGTGCATTTTGTGAAACGATCGCAGAAAAAAAAAGCGTGAATTTCAGTAAACGAAGGTAAATATTGCAAATTTCATCAAAAGATCGCAGAAACGCATAGCAAAGTTTGTCTAAAGAGTGCAGATTACAAATTTTGCCAATATGTAGCTGAGAAATATCGGAAACTTTGACAAATGGCCACGGAAAAGAAAAACAAATTTTGTCACTGCTCGTTTAAAAAATTCGTGAAAAAAACCTGCAAATTTCGTGAAACAATTTGTGGGGAAGGGAGATCGTGCATTTTGTGAAACGATTGCTGAAAAAAACGTGAATTTCAGTAAACGAAGAAAAATATTGTACATTTCATCAAAAGATCACAGAAACGCATAGCAAAGTTTGGCTAATCTTTGGCTAATAGTCGCAAAAAAAAAAAAAAAAAAAAAAAAAAACGCGAATTTTATGAAACGATCTTGTAAAAACAATCACTATAAAAATAAAACACAAAATTCGATAAACAGTCGAGGGAATAAATTGCAAATTTCCTCAAAAGATCGCGGAAATGTATAGCAAATTTTGACAAATGAGTGCAGAAGCACACGCTGAATTTTTCCAATCTGTCGCTGAGAAATATCGGGAACTTTGACAAATGGCGACAGAAAAAAAAATCACAATTTCTCTTCATTGAATTACGCCTAAACTTTAAACTGCTATGCCTGGCACCACAGTTGCAGAAAATTCTCCAAGTGTCTGTGACAGATACTTCAGTGGCAGAAAATAATCTGCTGGTAAAATATTTTACAATTGAAGCATTAATTAATCAAACCATCACTTACCTGCAATGTCTTTAAGCATTTTATTAATTTTTATAGATAATAATCTTAGTTTTGTATTAAGTAATAACGAGATAAACATAATTGTAAAGCGAAAGTTTAGTTTTCAGGTGAAAAAGTTTGTAAAAAGCCTACTTTTATGACAAAGAATTTTGTGAAGCGTCCTTTTTTTAAGGTGAAAAGTTTTGTGAAGGGTCCTGCTTTGATTTGAAAAAAATTGTGCAGGGTCCAGTTTTGACATAAAAAATGTTGTGAAGGATCCAGTTTTGACTTGAAAAATGTTGTGAAGGGTCCTGTTATGAAATGAAAAAATTTGTGAGGTGTCCTTTAAAGAACCCAATTTTTCCTAAACAGATCCCTGTGCTTGTTACATATCAGGACTTTGATAAGAAATGAAAACATTCAATAAAGTGTAAAAAATATGTTTTCATTGGGATTTGTTATGCAACTCATAATATATGGGGAAGTGGAAAAAAAAGATAAAAGAAAAACCCAAATAACGTCATTCATTTCCTCTGAAAAGAAATATTTGTTTTATTCCTATTCTTGGGCGATGACAACATACATCTCTTAATCACCCGAGAACGGAAATTATTTACTGAATGTTTCCATTTCATAGAAAGTACAGTTTTCATCTTACACTTTACTATAAAATGTACAGTTCTATTTTTACTAAGAAATGAAAACATTCAGTGAAGCGTTGATTCAGCAAATTTGAAAAAAAAAAATCAGCAAATATGAAAAAAAAAATAATTACTTTAAGATCCCAGAAAGTTCAAGAAACATTATACTATTTCATTCTTGGGCGACTACGCGTATGTAAATAGATATTAATACGAAGAACGAATACAATTTAAAGTAACTTATACGTGAATTGTATTATATCATTCCTTATAAACAATATAAAAAACATTATAAAATAATGTCAATAAGAGTAAATCTTATAGTAAAAAAATAAATAAAGCATGGGAAATAAACAGTGCAATTTCCCTCTACAGTTAGGCTAGGAAATGCAGCCGCTGTATCTCATATTTACCACCTGCTCTCATTGGCTGGTTTCTTCATTGCCGCGGATTGGCTTAGAGCTGTGAATAGCCTCTAACCCATACCGTTTTATTACAGCGGATTGGCTTAGAGCAGTAAATAGCCTCTAACACATAACGTTTTATTTTTTTTTTAAATATCTAAATTGAAATTTTTAAATCCGGCGGTGAAGTGCACTTTCCGGTAATAGAATCTACACATGACAAAAATTTCAGAGGTCTAGGTGTTATAATTTCAGAGCTTTCCGCGGTCAGGCAGGCAGGCAGGCAGACAGACATCTCTTATTTTATATATATAGATTTGTAAAGTATCACTTAAGAAAATTAACCATTAATGAGGATTTTCATAGGCATTTATGATCTACCAATGCAGGTTCTTGACCATTGTCTAGTAAATAATCTGTTTTTTGCTTTTTCACAAAAAGAGTGTTTCTAAACAAAATAGAAAAACGTTCAGAGTTTTGATAATAGACATCAAAAAGCACAATTTTTGTCCAAGAAATCAAAATCACAATTTTCTTATTCAGTTATAATTACAGTGTATCTCATCTCACTCAAGATCAAACATGGATTTTTGTTTGTTCCTTTAACAATAATGAAGATATCAAAACTATATTTTCAACTGACTTGCTTATGATTTCTGTGAAATATGATATGATAAGAAGTTCTGTATATTGCCACCATTCATATCTAAACAACTATGACCTAGATATTCTTTTATTCAGAATGCAGTTGACAGTAATTATACTGTGTCGCTGGTCAAAATTCAGTCAATTTCAATCATCACCTTTAATAGAAGCAAAATTAATATGAAACAAATCTCGCTAAAATACCTTCATTGTTGATAAAGCTGTGAACGAAAATTTCATTTCGGCTTGTAGTTACATACCTAGTGTTTTTGATTGATTGTATTGTAATTTTGATGGAATAAATGGATTGAAATGTTTGTTGAAAGATTTTAAGAACAGTCTGTTTGTTTACAATCTCTACAAATGATTGCTAACTCCAGTTACTGATCAAGGATGCATTTAAAAACTTCCTTGCTGAATCAAAGAGAGTAGAAAAGTTATTCTTGATGAGTTGCCACCATTTCAATAGATGGTTTTAAAATTTAACATTTTAATGCCTTTAAAATGTAAAAGTATTCATTCAGCCAAATATTCGGTTCACCTGTAGGCTGAATATGCCAAACATGCCAACCAATGTAAGGAGCGAGCAAAAGAGCATTGATAAAAAATATTATTTTTTTTAACCTTTACCCTTTTTTATAGCCAGGCCCAGGCCGGGATCTGCTTGGTGTGGGAGAGGGGTCTAGTTTGTGTTTAAACAACAATTAAAGGGCACTGAATTTTCACATACAGACCTTATGTCTTGGCGTCCTTATGATGTGGAAGACAAAACCAAACCCCTATTCAACTCGTCTCCATCGGGAAAGGCTACTAGTGATTAATTTTGACTTTGGCAGTTTTAGAATTAATTTGTACCAAACTCTGCCGGCTAGGTAGTCCAATGACAATGCAACCGTTGCTGGCACCAGATCCTTTGACGGGTAACGTCTTATTGAGAATCATAGAAATTATTTATTCTTCTTTTTCTATATTGATAAATATTAATTTAAAAGTTATATTACCAAAATGCCGGAAAAGAAAAAAGTGTGAAATTATTATAGAAACAGGAGGGCACGGAAAAGAAAAGATAATGAAAAGCAAGCTCATTTTATGAAAAGGTTTATTTTTTGTAATCTTCTGCTAGTTAATGTGTGTGTCGAATCTTTTATCAATAACAAAAGTGAAAGACTAAAAAAAGTAAATTTCTCTAACTAAAAATATAGACTTAAATCAATCAATGTAATCTGTTTTTTCTGTAAAGGCAGAAGATTTTTTAGAAAATGCTGTCAAAGCTGCAGTTTTGAATCGAATTTCCTAAATTTTAAAAAGAATTTACATTTAAAAAGTAATACATAAATAAATTCTGAATTTTATTTCAAGAAAAAAAAATTATACAAAAAAAGTAAATTTACATTTACAAATATTTTGTTTCCCGGCTATCATATTTTTTTTTTTTTTGTTACAAAATATATAGCTAAAGACATTTGTCAAAATTTAAAAGAAGCATAAAGATATTCGGTACTTTTCGGTTAGCCGGGTGCCAGTGTTACATATACATACATGTATGTATATATACATATATATTTATATATAGTATATATACAACATGTGTATATGTATATTTACATGTATGTATGTATATAAATATGTATATATAACACTGGCGCCGGCTAACCGAAAACTACCAAATATTCTGTTCATTTTTTATTTTAAATTGATTTTTTCCCATATGTAGATATACAAGGTAGCGATGCGGCTTTTCCATCAATGATCGTCCCAGTTACGGTTGCTAGCGATGACCTGACGCTATAAGCTGGTTGCGCTGGAAAATTCAGCACCGTAGGATTTTGGAATAATTTCAGGCCATCCTGATTATTAATAAGGTCAATGGTGTACTACAGATGATGCAACATCTCGAGCCATGGGGTTGAAATTCAGCAAAAATTTTTTTGTTCTTATCACCAAAAATAGAGATTTAACATAATTTGTGACTTCATATACTTAAATGCGAAAATGTTGAATTCTAGAATTAAAATTGATTTTTGTTTATAATTTTTCACGTAAATTTTAAAAATGCAATAATTTAACTTAATAATGTAACTTAATCACCAATTAAATATTTTAAATTCTATTTAGAATGAACTTTGAATTAAAAAAAATATTTGATTTGGACATTTCTTTCTAACCTACATACATAGAAACAGGGTCAGATAATATAGACGAACATGCGAACGCCGTTTGCAGAAAATTTTCAAAGTTTGCAAACAGTTCTGATGGGGTTTTTTTTTACAAATTTTTCATAAAAAAAATTATTAAGATCCCAGGCGGAGAATCTGCAAGGCCCATTGCAGACTTGTGAGAAGGTCTGCAGATAAAAAAAGCTATCTAGAAATTATTTGCCATGTACCATGGAAGAAGCGCCGTGGCATATATATTTTTAAAACTTAAAAATATTGGAAGTGTGGGGCTTATGCCGGAACGGCAAGTACAATGCTTTTTTTTTTTTTTTTTTGCCAGGGCCGGTAGCAGAAACAGTGCAGTACCGAAGCAGGTGCTGCAGATTATTTTACGCTTTGCAGGTTAATTTAACAGATTAAAAATAAATTTTGTGTTGAAAAGTAAATGTTAAATGTTGATCTCTTTTAAATAAAGTTTATTTGGTTGGAAATTTTAGCAAAAGTTTATGCGCTTGTTTAGCATTTCTCTGCGATTTGCAGTGACTTTTTTACATTCGAAAGGGGAATTCGGTTTTAATATCTTAGTAAACATTATCCTCTTTTCAATAAAGTCTAATTCAGAAAACTGGAGGGAGAGGGGGTGAGAGCATGTAACGTAATCTGAGGGATTGTAAAGAAAACTTTTTTACTTTTGCTGTTAGCGGCGATATAGGACTTAGGAGGGGCATGGCATTTTTCTGCAGAAAATTTTTAAGAAATTATTTGAGTTTGCAGACAGTTTTACATTTTATCTAAGTCTGCATAGAAAGGGAGGGGGCAAAAGCCTATCTCAAAACCTGTCATGGCCTTAAAAATTAGAATCTTACTTTTGTTGAAAACAAAGTTGTATTTACAATCTATCTCATTGGTAAAAAAATTTTAATTTATGAAAGTGGCATTTGAAAATAAGAGTTTGAGAACTTAAAGAGGAGAGTTATTGTAAATATGGTTTAAGAGACAGAAATGAAATCAACTTACTGTTTCTTCTCATTTTTTTCGGAGTAACGATCCGGGCAAAACGCCCTAGTGAACGGCCACTTTTCAATGAAATCAATGAAAAAGGCTCTATCCACCAGAGATTTTCACCAGGCCAATAATTGCTTTTAATGTATGAATATTACTTTTCAATCACGTCAGGTAACAGCAGATTTAAGCTCTCGGCCTCTTCTGTTCATCTTCAGAGAGGTGGTTCTTAAGGGAACTTCATCTTTTCTACAATACGATGAAAGCTTCAACTACTTCTTGGCTTTAGATGAACTGCAACACAATCTTCCAAAACTATGATATACTATTAGAGAGAGAGAGAGAGATAAATTAATGATCAATTTAACACCTTGGGGATGAGCATCACATATACCTGACTCATAAATTGCTCAGAATCCTTGATTATTCCCATCAGTTATTTTTTATTGTAAATTTTGCTTTATTTAATCAGGGCATTTTCTCAATTCAATTAGGCAAAATTTTCTGTTTTGAAAAACCGGTGATAACCCAGATAGCATGAACATTAGCAGCAAGTTTGATTTTTTCTGATATTAAATTGTCGTGAGAAATTCGCAGTAAATCTTCCGCAGGGTATACCATCACCCACTTACATGAGTAGTTTGTTATGAAACTGATGGCAAGACTGTCTTTAATTCACAAAAGTGACGAAAGCAAAAATCCCTCTGTTGAGAGAATAGATAATTAGCAGATACACAGAAATTTTATTCGTTTGGCACTGAATTGAAATGTACAAATATTACCCTAACTTATTTATGGTGGTAAAAACAATGCATGTACCTTAACGGTGTGTATGTATCAGTAGACCTGGTCAGGTCTATGGACCCCTTCGAAGGGGTTAAACTTAACAGTTCTAAACAGTTGATGTGGCATGGAAAGATTATTACTTAGCAGTAAGTTTGCAGTATTTTTGATTACTTCTTTGCTGTTATTTTGCAATAACTTGGACACAGCATGAATTTAATTTGCACGATAAGTTAGCTGCAAGTTCAAAGTGTGGTGACTTTGGCGTTTGCATTAACTTGCTGCAGTTGTGTTATGAAATTTCAGTCTTGTCATGCTGAGCTTGCTGCAACTTTGCAAGTTTTCAAAGCAAGACTTCTGCAAACTAAAAAGGCTATGTGGGAAAAGATTAAAAATTCTGTAAAAGACATTCATCGCAAACGGGTTAAATATACAATAGTTATGTCAAACCCTTACCATAGAATGGTATACAAACACTGTATCGCATAGTTATAATAAGTCTACTAGATGAATTACTTACCCATAGTCAGGCAACATTACAATTTTTTTTGCATTACTGTAACTAAAATTCAGCCTCCTATAAACATTTAAAAGTTAATCAAAAATTGGGAGTAAAAAAAAAAAAAATCTATGAAAGTCATCTCGCTATACATTCAGGCTGTAACTTCTTAGAAATGCTACATAAAAATCAAATACAAATAAACGCACGTATTGTTGAAATAATAAGAATACACATGCATTTTTTCCCACGTTTCATATTGCTCATGCATCAGCTTGGATTACGCATATAAAATTTGACCACTCATAAAAGTAAAAATCACTGACGATATGCAATAGCATTTATCAGGGACAAATTCAAGAAGAAGGGAGCTGAGAGGCTACAGTAGCCGTACCTCCCTCCCCCTCAAAATCTGTATTTTTTACATAATTGTGTACACAAGATCATTTCCCAGCTCTCCACTTTCTCGGAACAAAATCCTAGATACCCTATTGACATTTTTGTGTATTAGAATTCTGAAGCATGGAGAGGATTGCGACCCCTCCCTTAATCTCTGAGAAAAGTATGAAGTTTTTTAAAAAGCACTGAGAGATGGAAAAAATATAAAAAGCTGTTAATGATTGTGATTAAACTGATTATTGCAATTTCATCCACCTCATTTTTAACCGTTTATTCCCTAACACTGCTTACCATATCCACTGAAAACATTCAGTTTTGTAAGTTATTGATATTTAACAACAATAAAAGAGTTCAACTCAAGCACATAACTTATATTTTGGTGTGGGGGTTAGCTTTCAGTTACGACGATTTTCTTTTAAATAAAAGTACATGAATACTTATTTTCACAGATGTGCTTTTGATATCTGTAAAATTAGGTAAGTCTTTTATTTTCAAAGAACCAACTTTTTTTGAAAAAGTTATGCACTTTTCATTCCTCCTCCAACCTAAAACAATCTTGTGTATGTCGTTGATCCGAAGATATATCCTACCTCTAATATATGTTAATATTACTCTACCTATGACTACAAATTTTTTAATCATAATATTAAATTCGTAAAATTACACTGAGCAAAAGCAGTAGAAGTAACAGGATCATATCTAACACGAAATTTTTTTTAATATTGACATAAACAAAAAAAAAATTATACGAGATACCAAATAAAAGCTAGTCTGAAAGAAAATGAAACAGAAAAAAATATACAAAACACTTACTTAGTATATGTTTCTCCGTTTATATTTATTTTTCTATACGCTAGACGATAACAACAATACACGTTTTGCAAAAAATGACACTTCACACTTCGGCATTTTCTTAAAAAAAAAGTTGAACAGAAGCACTTGACAATCGCATATGTGCGAAAAAGAAGCCAATATGGTAAGCCTGAATTCACTCAAAAGATGCCAAGAATATGTGCAGTCGAGTGCGCAGTTGGCAGAATTTGTGTTCTACCTTTTTTACGTCATATCAAAATGCCCTAGCGGGAAAATAAAATTACCATTTTTGCTGTAAAATGACACCAATTATTTTTTTTTTTACAGTGTATAGGACTGTATAAAACGTGTTAGATATATATCCGTTCTTCTAGAAATTTTGAAGATTACGTTATAGTTCGTTGTTGTTAATGAATGAAAAATACTGAGATAGTTCAGCTTACATGAATGGGAAAAATACATTTTTTTCTATGAACTACAAATGGAAATTTGCATTAATTCTTATTTTCAGAGAACACACAAAGTACATTTTGGAGCCCCCTGAAAATGTGGGATCGGGGCACGTGCAACAAAGGGCGCGTTCAGCACTGCCACCCCGGTGGCACTTTCCACCCTGTTTACAGGGTGGTCGTTCAGAGACGAAATCACGTGATAAGGGTCACCCCGGGTTAGCGTTCAGGAAGAAGGAAGAAAGTGTCACACCGAGTGGCTTTTTCCACCCTCAAAGTTTTCTGGGGTGATTTGATCACGTGAGGGGTGTTTTGGGGTTTGTTTATATTAGACTTGAATACATCTTGTATACAACTGATGTTGTTTAATCTTTATTTCCGTTTACCTGGTAGGTAAACGACAGAAAGTTCATGCAAGTTTTAATTCATCATGTCCTCAATGTAAGTTTTAATTCATCATTCATAAGTTTTAATTAACATGGGGAAATAAAAATTACGAAGTGTGCTGAGTAGAGCATTGTGAAAATGCATTTTTTGTGTGTGTGTAATGTAATAACCTTTTTATATATATTTCTATCATTTGCATTACAAGATTTCATGATTAATTTTTCTTAACTTTAATTTTAATTAGTGAGAAACATAAAATCTCAAAAATATCCGAAATAATTTGAGAGATTATTTAATAGTCCACAGAATGAAAATTCACACCTGTTTTGAAAATTCACCTGACATGAAAATTCCAACTAAGCGATCATCTTTATTGTTATTATTAACAAAAATGTTACTTTTTGAAATAGATATTTATGTAATATATTTATTGTTTCAGAAATATTATATTCTAGTACAAGTATTTTATTTATTTTGAAATTACTATACTAGTTTATTTTTTAATATATAAATGAAGTAATTTTATGTGCGCATTCTGAATAATCCTATTAAATATATCTTTGTTTATATTAGTAGAAAAAATTTGCTTCCTATTATTTTTGCTTTTCCATATTTACAAACACAGTTTTTATCTTATGTAAATCTATTTTCTCTTGTAATAAATTTATCACTTCTGAAATATCATAAATTGGGTTGAATAAACAGTTTACTCAGATTGAGTTAAAGTTATTTCAATATGTAGCTCAGATTTAAATCAGTAGCACTGATATAATGTTCAAAATGTATTTCTAGGCAAGTAGCTCTCAATGTAATGAAACTAAAAGAGTATTTATTTATATTTTTACAGCAAAATTAAATATATTCATAATGTTATTCATAACATTTTTTAATAAATGAAATATTATACTACTCATTACAATTACTACTTCATTTTAAATTAGTAGTTATCAATGACTCTCTTTTATTTTGGAATACTTAATGAGTTTATAATAGATGAAACTTTTCAGACACTGGCATAAAATGAAATTATTTACTGAAAAATAAAGGACGCTTTAATATGGTTGTTATCTAAAAATGTACAGTTAATATAACTTTCCTAATCTCAAATGAACTTAATATCAAAATATTAATTTAAAATGTATAACGTACTACAGTTATCACTGAAGATATGAGTTGGAAGAAAATGGACTGAAGAATGGAGGAAAGATATAGTGTGGAATTTTTATGACAGTTGGCTACACTTGGAGGCAGGAGTTTATTTCAATATTCTGTCTTCGAGTGTAACTTGCTAGTTCTTTAGATAATATGATCTTCCCAACCAACACTATAGTATTTTGAGCTTGCTGTTGGCCTAGATGTCATCTACACCACTCTTGCTGTTTCCCTGGTTTCATTTATCCTACAGTTTATATGTCACCAATGGATCTACATTTACAATAAATTAATATTATTAAGTTCATTTGGAATTTGCAAAATTATTTTACTTGTACATTTTTTGAATAATAACTCGATTAAAAAGTTAAAAATTTTCATCAAGTGTATTTTTAGTTTATACCTTTATCCGAAAAGTGTTGTTCATTAGGAATTCTAAAATTAGTAAGAGTTATTTGTAGCAACTAAATTTAAATAAAGTTATTCATAGGCGTTTTATATTTTCATTGTTTAATAAAGAAAGTACAATGCGTGCATATTACAAGAAAGTACTTTTGTAGTTTTATCTTTTCTAACTCGTTGTATCACTAAATAGCAAATTTTATGCATAAAACTAGTCTTCCTATACTAAAATCTTTAAGATTTTTTCCATTTTTAAATCTTCAGAGACTGGTTTATATTAAAGAAGTAAATACTTCAATTTTTTACTATTCATGTACTTTTTAAAAGTAAAGTTTATTATTTTAAGTAAGTAATCTTTGCTCTAATTTTATGCTGTCTACATAAGTGCTTATTGATTAGTTATGTTTACATATATATTCAAAGTATAGTTGTATTTATTCAATCTTTCATTACTTTAAGATAAATTCAATGCATTTAAAATATATACTTTAAAAAAAAAAGAAGAAAGTTGTTTGACATGTGATGGTGTTCTCATAAGTTATAGAATTTCTAATAAAGAAATCACCTTTTGTTAACATTTATTATTTTTGTTAATCCCATAATTAAAAGAATTTTTGGTACTTTTCGGTTAGCCAGATGCCAATACATGTATGTGTTGTGAAGGTAATCCGTTCAAACTTATTGAATCGATTATCTTCACAACAGTATGTA
This sequence comes from Maratus speciosus, assembly GCA_963932465.1. Classification (NCBI taxonomy): domain Eukaryota; kingdom Metazoa; phylum Arthropoda; class Arachnida; order Araneae; family Salticidae; genus Maratus; species Maratus speciosus. Next base: position 482,680,522 of record OZ010794.1, on the reverse strand, counting down.
TATATATACAATATACACTATATGGCCAAAGGTGACCGATCACTTGCAATTTTTGATGTTTTATTAAATATCTAGAAAAATACTTGAGGAATCAACCTGAAACTGTAGGTGTGTAAACAGTATAGTACAGGTCATATATTTCCGTGAAGATTTTTTCCCCAAAACCCCATCGGGGGGGGGTCAACAAATTGAAAAAGAATGAATATCTTTTGGATAACCCTGTAAAAACTAATGTAGCAAAAGTGTTCAAACTCGAGATTATTAATAAGTGTCTTATTGTAATAAACTGTGTTCATTTTTATGAGGATAGCATTTATACTCGTCGAGAAATTAAGGTTTTTATAAAAACAGTCCCAAATTTCACCAAGTTTTTTGCTTATAATTTGCAGAGTTCTTAATATAAAAAAAAAAGAGTTCTTTTCAGAAAATATGACAAACAGCATTGTACACAATACTCTGCAATCAGAATTATAAAATAATTAAAATTGGATGAAAAATGAGCATGTTTACTAAAAATTGTTTAACAGATAAGGGGTTGTATCAAATATCTGTTTAGTGCCAAGATAGCGTACACAATATTGCATGTACTTCTATATTTGGATACAACCCCTCATCTTTTTGCTTCTTTTTGGAAACAATGGATTTCGAGCTTATTCTATCCACAATAATTTTCAGAATTTTCAAGCTATGATTTTGAGACTTTCACAAAAGTTGCTCGATATACTTAGCTAATACATTATGCATATTACATTTTGATTGCATTCGCGCATGTGCAGTGAAACATTTTTTTAGTAAACCGGCTCATTTTTCATCCAATTTTTATTATTTTTTAATTCTCATTATAGAGTATTGTGTACAATGCTGTTTGTCATATTTTCTGAAGATAACTTTTTTTTATATTAAGAACTCTGCAAATTATAAGCAAAAAACGTGGTGAAATTTGGGACTGATTTTATAAAAACCTTCATTTCTCTACTACTATACATGCTATCCTCATAAAAATGAACACAGTATATTACAATAAGACACTTATTAATAATCTCGAGTTTGAACGCTTTTGCTACATTAGTTTTTACAGGGTTATCCAAAAGATATTTGTTCTTTTTCAGGAATTATCCTGAAGCTCCAGGTGTGTAAACAGAATAGTACAGGTCATAAATTTCAGTGAGGATTTTTTCCTGAACCCCATAGGGGACCGTCAACAAATTGAAAAAGAACGAATATCTTTTGGATAACCCTGTAAAAACTATTGTAGCAAAAGCGTTCAAACTGGAGATTATGATTAAGTGGCTTATTGTAATAAACTGTATTCATTTTTAGGAGGATAGCATGTATTCTCATAGAGATATTAATTTTTTATAAAAACAGTCCCGAATTTCGCAAAGTTTTCTGCTTCTAATTTGCAGAGTTCTTAATATAAAAAAAAGTTCTTTTCAGAAAATGTGACAAGCAACATTGTACATAATACCCTGTAATCAGAATTAAAAAATAATAAAAATTGGATGAAAAATGAGCAGGTTTACTAAAAAATGTTTCACTGTGCATGCAATCAAAATATAATATGCATAATGTATTAGCTAAGTATATAGAGCAACTTATGCAGGGGTCTGCCCAGACTTTTCTCACAGGGTCCTGTTTTTGTGAAATTGTGAAGTTTTTCTTACTTTTGTGAAAATTCTAGTCATAATTTTGTGAATTTTAAATTATCGATGTCTTCATGTTCTATCCTTCATATATAAAAACCTGAAGTAATATGCTCTTTGGTGAGTTTAACTGCTTACTTACAGGCCAGATTTTATTTTTAAATGACTAAATTTGCAAAAAGTTCAATTTGAAGGTGAAAAATTTCTGTGAAAGGGCTATTTAAGAGACAAATAATTTTGTGAAGGGTCCTGTTTTGGGATAAAATGTTTTGTGAAGGGTCCTGTTTGGGGATAAAAATTTTTGTGAAGGGTCCTGTTTTAAGATAAATTATTTTGTGAAGGGTCCTTTAAAGGGCCTAAAATTTTCCTAAACATATCCCTGTTATGTGAAAGTCTCAAAATCATAGTTTGAAAATTATCGTCGATAGAATAAGCTCGAAATCTGTTGTTCCCAAAAAGATGAGGGGTTGTATCAAATATCTGTTGACTAGTGCCAAGATAGCATACACAATATTGCATGTACTACGTTAATACAAAGAAGCTATTTATCTATTTTTATATACAAACAGAAGTAATTTGTATAAAAAAAATTATATATATATACTATATGATTATATAGATAAATACATATATAAAAAAGAATAAAAGTTCACCAGGTTTGTTTATATAGCTATTTATGACATTTGGTAACAAATCTCATTTTCTGAAGCTTGAAATGCAGCAAGCATTAAAAAAAAAAAAAAAGAGCAAAAGCCAATATAACAGAAAAGGGTATAATCTTACAGTTTGGCAACAGTTTTTTAGTCAACGGGATAATCAAATAGTGCCCAGAAAAGTACCAATTTGGAAATTTAAATGTCAAACTAGAGTTATTAAGAATAGTGCGTCATTTATATTTCTAGTATAACAACTGCAGCAACACTATTTATTGCCTTTTGCAATTTTTTTTTTCATTTTTATCGATCTTCAGAGCTTTGGTAATGATATCTGATATCACAGATTCAGGGTGGTGGGTACTACTTACACCTCGCTTTCAGTGACTCTGTATAAAAGTCTGGTACTTTTATGTTAGCTGGGTACAAATTTTTTTTTTCACATTTTTTTCTCTCACCAATAGTAGTAGCTTTTAGTTTTCGTGTGTGAAGGTGTTATATTCTCGTTTGTGGTGCTATTTCTTTCTTGTATTTTAAATGAAATAAGTGAAAGCATATATTTTAAAGAAAAGTTGTGTGTTTTAAATAAAATGAGAGAAAGGTTTATATTTTAATTAAAATGAATGCAGTACGAATAATGATGGTGGTAATAATATTTGACTATTTAAAATTGCATCAATTACTTTTTCTCGAAAATAATAAAAGGATAATAATATAGTTTAAATAAGATAGTATTTTTTCCATTGTTTTTTCTTTTTGTTGTTAAATATAAGAGTGTTCATAGACAATTTGCATGCAAAGTAGGTATCTTATTTAACATACTAGAGATATCCATTATTAATGTTTCTTTAAAATACATTTATTGGATATTTTGGTACTTTCTTGTTAAAGCAGTCCCCACTATTATAATTATGCCAAGGTCACAGTTAAAGTTTCGACAATCTCCTATATATGCCACATCGGTGTTGAATTCAGACACTTTCTCTGGGAGGGATGTCTATGGCTCCGGGTGAGGGGGGGGGCATTATAGAGTTCCAGGTGGCGGGAGCCATCTTATTGCTCTTGTGGGAGTGCCTCCCCCAGGCTACCTCCTGAATTCAACAATGTGCCATAGTGCCATATATATTTGACGATTCATCCTTAGGAATTGCTATATGAAGGAAGTACCTATATCTTTGTGGTAATAAAAGATGGGTGGAATTATTAATTCTGGGTAACTCTGATAATTAAATAAGTAAGAGAAGTCCTGAAATTTTTAGAAAATATGCCTCAGATCAAATTAACATGGATTGAACCAGAAATTTTACTTAATAAATGAAAGCAAATATATAGGGGAAGACAGGGTACAATGAAACATTACTTGTAAAATCAGTCAAATTTGTCACAGAGAGTTAGTTTATATACATGGTATACAACTATATGTTCCAGTTACTGATGTGATTTGGATACATTCACACTTCTACAACATTAGCAATAGAAGATTATTGGTTTTACACTACTGAAAGTAAGTTTCTTTACTAAAAGTAATTTTATCTCTTTTTCGTTGTTGTTATATGTAATAATTATTTTTTCTATACATTGTTATCTTTGGATTGTTGTCTTCATATTTCCAAAACCAAAATAAATAAAAATAAATGTTAGAAGTTTGTAAATAAATTTTTACTTAGTAACCTCAGTGTGGGGGTACACTGAGGTTGAAACACTTGCAGACGGGGTACAATGAAACATGTTTCGTTATAGTAATAATACGGTAGTAAATAGAATATATTAGAAGTAAGAGTAAGATAACAGAAAAAAAGGAGTTTTGTTCTAACCAAGCCAGTAAAAAATGCTTTTATTAAGCAATTAAAAAGAGGAAAAAAGCTAAGAAGGAATTGTTTTCAAAACAAACTCTGCCTGCTACAGAGTATGAAGAAGATTGTGATTCTCGTATGTATGTATCAAATATTTGAAAATTCATTTGATATTAAAAAAGTTTTGAAATGGTGACGACGTGCAAACTGGAGGTCTGCACGGGCCCGGCAGAATAAAGGCAAATTTTCAAACAAGCTAGGCCAGCAGAATTAGGACAATTTTTTCAACGGGCCGGGCCGATAAAAAATTTAAATGGGCCTACCAGCCCGTTATAAAAATTTAAACAAAGTTAATAAAATATGAGCCATTTTCAATGAATATGACTTTCGCAAGAATAAGTATAAATGTATGTCACAAGCCGATGCTACTTTGACAACATGAATACAGAAATATAATGTCCAGCGTAGAGATCGGCATCTGACAGTTACTAGGTGTCTGAGGCTGGGCTTAATTTTTTCAGCAGACTTGTGCCGCACAGATATCAGATTTTCATTTTTTTTCTACATAGTAGAGCCGGACCAAAACTGGACTTCATTTTTCTCAGGATGTGTAAGGCGGGCACCATGTATTGTAAAAAAAATTGGTACTTACGTATTAAAGCCACCGCAGCTATAATAAGTATATATATATACATAAATATACACATATATAGGTACTTTTCAGTTAGCCAGGTGCCAGTAATATATATATGTATATAAATATATATTTATGTACATATATATGTGTATGCATACATATGTAATATATGTGTATGTATAACACTGGTGCCTGGCTAACCAAAAAGTACCCATATATATACATAAATATACACATATTTACATATATAAGCTGCAGTGGCGTTAATACGTAAGTACCAAAAAATTACTTGCGATAATGAACTTCTCTTAACGGAATCTTTGGAAATACACCTTAAAGTTTCTCCCAAATTAAATGCTCAACAATGCAAGCTTTCTGACACATTTCCTGATTATTAAAGGGATTTGGAATCGAATAACGTTTTCCATTTTTGATAAATAAAATATGGTACTTCTTAGTCATTCCGTCGACCAAATTACTGTCGCCAAATTGTAAGATTAAATGCCAATAATGGCCAATAAAACCATTAATTCAACGTTTTATTTGCATTTTTTATTAATGTTTTACTAATTTATTTGTTCTTTCGTTATTTAAAATAAAAATTATGTCAATGTGTATAATTTGGCCAGTGGTTTGGCGGTTTATATAATTTGGCGAAATTGGTCGACAGGATAACTAAGAAGTACCTAAAATACTTATTGAGATATAAGAGATTCTTGTCACGTGACTGCAGGTTTTTCCCCTTTCCCATGCTATCGCTTCTGGAAAATTTGATTCAAAGCACTTACTTTGCCAGTACTTTCTCAAAGATGTATTGCTTTTATCAAAAAATGGATAACGCCCTTCTATTACATAGTTTCTGAATAAGAACACCTGCCAATCTTATGTGTTTCCGAAAAGAAGTAAATTCAGAAAGTAGCTCTTTTAGATTTGAGGAAAGCCTTAATAAATGACAGAGAAATATTTTTACAACATTAATTTTTATTATACTACAGCTTCAAAAGTTATGATGTTTTTAACCCTCCTTTTCTTCTTTTATTCTAAGCCACATTAATTTTTTAATGAATACTTATTTGAATGTTGAAATGTCTAAGAATCGAAGTAATTGTTTATGTTGCTATTGTGCATTTTCTGTCTTGCGAACACATAATAATTTTAAAATTTACTGTAAAATTATTTCATAAATATGTACCAAAAATAGGAACCAAGATATTATATATATTCAAGCTAATTTGCTTCTCAATTAAGATATTTGCTCAGTTAAGATTCCCAATTAAAAACATGATTTACTTTCAATATTTATTATCCTGATATCCTTCAAGGACTGAAACTGAATATGATATTATAGATATAATGACAAATTAAAACTGAAATAAGCAAACATTTTTTTTTTTTTTTTTTTAATTGAGCTTTCAAATTTGAGGTTTCAATATATTTTAAATGTTACAACTAATAGATAAGAATATTTAAATCTTTATTTAAATATATTATTACAGACTTGTCCTTTAATATACACAATGAATAACAGATATAATGAAATGAATTAAAAAAATGCATATAAACAAATAATATTTATTGCAGCAATACATGCATGATGCATTTACTAAAAGTTGTTGAATTCCAGTTGAAAAAAGAAATCCTTATTTCAAATGTCACGTTATGGCTAAGAAAGCATTCCAGATATAGATTTAGTTTCAAATTAAAAGAAAACATCTATTAAATCATACTGCAGGGGACAAGTTTATCTGCGGTATAACAAAAATATTGACTGTACTAGATGAAAATCACGAGTGCAAAACCAACAAAATTTTCATTTTTGAAATTCGATAATAACGCCACACTCAAATGTGCAAAATAAAAACAATGAATCACAAAACTCCTCAACGGAACGGCATGGATGATAATTTCATGCAATTTGCTATCATATCTTGATAAATTTGGCAATTTACTTTCCTTTAATTATTTCATTTTAAAAAGCATTATACTAACTAAATCGTGAGAATCTTAATAATAAATTTCGCCACATAACATTAAATCCGATGTGTAAATTCTAAATAAAACGCTATGTTTATTTCAGAAAATCAACAAACGTCTCAGCCATATTTGTTTACTGTTTTGCTGTCTTGTCAAATAAACCTACCCCATTCCGTTCAGCAACGAACCACCCCGTAGAACCCTGGCTTTCACTCGGGGTAAAAGGGCTGTAGCACCTCACGTGACAGGGTAGCCCTCTAGGGTGAAAAGGGTGGCGTCGCTGAACGCAGCCTTAGAATTAAACAAGGTAACTTTTTCTGGTAAGAAAAAGGTGTAAGAAATAAGCATAAAAGTTGCCAGCTATGTGTATGCCATCAGTAGCTTATTTAGTTAGCTGTACTTCTTGCCTTTCAAAGTCAAAGATTTTTACTACTAAATTCACTTTGCTGCTATGGATGAAAATTATGTGTACTGAGTGGCTTTTTATCCCGGCTTTCTTGGTCATTTTTGATCTAAAGAAGGGATTAGTCATAATAACTCGCTTTGAAAGTCAGGTTTTACTGTACAACCACGTTTTATCGTTCTAGAAAATAAATTTGCTGACTATATATTAATTACAATTTTATTACTTTTTCTTTTACATGAAATAAGGTTCTGTTTTTCACATACTTCATCTACAAGTCCATCAATTTCCCTCCATCTCTTTCTATTACCTCTCTAAAGCAGTTTCTCCAGTTTTCAACTGATGCTCTTTCTGTTCCTTGGATTATCATCGCTCAGAACTGAGCGAAATCTATGAAATTGCTACATTTTATGAATCTTTTTCTATATAGTCAGTGTGCGCACTAACACATTTGTGCAACCGGTATTTCAAAGAGGGGGAGGATGTATTCCAAGAGGAACGATAGTAGACCCAAAGGAGGGTATTTTTCTAACTTTTACCGACCCCCCCCCCCCCCACATGTGACATATTGTTGGAAAGGCCTGTGACCTCTTATTCATGCTATGCACCTCCTGAGCCCCTCCCCATTTGCCCTCCAGAAGGCACTTTTCTAAATTTTGCAGACATCATTCATGTCCATCGGGGACCAAATTTGTGGGGAGGGGCTCGGGAGTGCATAACATGAATAAGTGGTCATAGGCCTTTCCAACAATATGTCACATGTGGGGGTCGGTGAAAGTTAGAAAAATGCCCACCTTTGGGTCTACTATCGTGCCTCCTGGAATACATCCTCACCCTTCTCTTTGAAATACCAGTTGCATAAATGAGTTACTGTGCACACTGACTATATAGAAAAAGACTCATAAAATGTAGCAATTTCACTCAAGTATTTCTATGAGGGCAAAAACTCATTGATACACCCTCACACACTCATGTATACTTCAAATACAAATACTTTATCTACACACACTATTTATTCCTGTCTCTTAAATCTATGAAGAATAATTACTTTGCTTACCTTATGTTTTTGAAGTGAAATTCTCATTCAAAATGATTAAATTTCTTATCTACAATGGCTGCTGTCATCTACTGACAAACAGAATAAGACTGCTGACAACATGAAAAATACATAAACTTTGGTTTTTCAAAGTATCATAGCACTTATTTTGGAGTTTACACCATACGTAGTGAATATTTACTTGGGCATTTTTTTCACTATCTCACGTAAGCTTACGAAAGTCATCTGACAGCACTGGATCTACCTCGAATTCCGATTTTGATTTGGAAAACGAAAATCAAATACAGAAATCTGAGACACCAATTATGTCTCGTGGATGTGCTCATTGTTTACAACATTATAGCTTACATATATCACAGGTGTATTACGACCTACCTTGAGCTATCCCCACCTGAATTGCAGCAGATTTTCCTAGTTATCGCGGATATACACACACCATACACACATTTCTTTTACTAGTATAGATTTATACAACAGTATAATAAAAACAATTATTTAACTTTTATTTTGTTTAAGGCTGGTTAATTTATGCTTCATGGAATGACAGTAAAAGCTTTTTGCAAGGCATGCAGTTGCATACTAGAATCACATTGCTACGTTTATACCTGAACATTGCTCAAAGAACGCAGGAGACCCCTTGTTTCTCCTTTTAAGAAAGTTGAATGAAAACTCTGCGGTATTAAACGGCTTTTGCCGTGCTTTTTAAAAGATTTAAAGATCTGGAAAGTAGCTACTTTTCTTTCATTATTGAAGAAAGCACTGCGATTGATACAATGAAGGTGCTTTGTATTACAATTAGAAACAGTTGTGAAAATAAAAAGTAAACACCCTCCGCTAACTCTGCAACAAATTATCGTAGAAGAAAGTTACACGTACCAAACGATTAGAAATAAAGTCTACTTAAGTTATGCATATAAAATTTGCTTAGGGGAGCATTAACATATCAAAACAAACCCTAACTTTGTTTTTTTCAATAGTAATACCAAAGTTTGACACCATGATAGAAATACGTCTGCCATGTGTTTAGAAGGAACCAGTTGCGATAATGTAAATAAGGATATTACCATAGTATTAAATGAAGGCAACATTTTCCCTATTTTATATTTCTTGTATTTCATAACTTAGAACAGCCTTTAAAAGAAAACCGGAAGTAGTATTAATTTTTAGCTTAGGCACAACTTCACTTTCGGCAGCCCTGGATCATAAGATTTCTCTATTTCTACTCTTACAAAACATGTATATATTTTTTCTTTTTTCTGATAACATTGGGTTTCATACGGTTTCAGACATCTTAAAAAATAGTCACTGTCCTCTTAACTTTTGAAATTTTTATCCATTATAAATATAACGATTTCAAAATGTGCATAAAAATTCCGTGCAAAAATATGGATATTTAGTCATAAAAATATGAGCCGTAGCCATCCATGTGTTCGCGTTCTGAGCGAAAATTTCGCAATTTTATTTTTATTAAAAGTAATTCTAGTCGTCTGAAGGTTTGAGATTTTTCTAAATGGTATAAACCCAGTGTACAATGTGTAAAAAGATTGTGTCGAAATAGAGATATTTAGTTGACTGGGAAGTGGCAGCACAGACAATCAACTCATCGAGTTCTCGGCTGAAATTCCTGAATTAGTTAAAACTCAATTCCCATATTAAAATGCAATTGGTCTGCTAAGTCATATCTTGGTTGGAAAACACTCAATTTTAGCGGTTAACTCATAGGTTTACCATTGTGTTTTCCTGCACCATGGGTGCAAGTTTGAAATTTGCCCAAGACTGAAAATATTTTAAAGCCTCACTCACTGAATGCGCACATATGCACACGCTGATGCACCACTTAGACAAAACCCGTGCTAAATATTATATGCAGTAAAATTCAATTATGTTGAAACCGAATTAAAAAAAAGTGCATATGGCATGCATGCAAAACATTCATATTCATGTAAACAGTATTTGAAAAGTTTAATTCATACAGGCTACAGCTAAAAACAATGAAGTTGACATGCTATGACAAATAAAATTGTGAAACTCTCAAGAATGTGCATGGGCACTTATACAAAATGTTTTTGTAATTTAAAAAATATCTTCCTATAAATGACAATTTTTTTTTGTTGTTGTTACCTCAAATATCTGCAGAGTGTCCTGCTAATATCTTTCTTCTTTTAAAATCTTTGATTACAAAACGGAAACACAGTTTGAAAAATATACCATTCATATCTACTTTTAGATTACAATCCTTTGAAGGAAGTGGGGTTATTTTAATAGGAAGTCTTATTCTTAAACATTTTGTGCAAATCCTGTAAATCTAAAAACAGATTTATTTTTTTTTTTTTGTCCTCTGAGATTTTTTCGTCCTCAGGTATTTTTAAAGACAGAATTCCGTCTGTGGACGGAAAACTTGCACCCATGTCCTGCACCCAAAGGTCCGGAAATTCAAGTCAAAACGCCAACTTTGACAGTATTTCCTGAAAAATCTCCTGCTTTTTCCAAAACAGTTTGATTACATAGTTTCTTAAGAAATTTCATTATCTGAGGATTTTAGGGAGTCTACTGTACAACTTATTTTATTTGTTGAATTATATATTAAATAAGACACACTGTAAAGGTGAATTTAAATATTTAAAAAAGGAGTACATACAGTGGCATGTAGAAATTTTATTCATAACTAAGCCATACTTTTAACAGTAGCAGTCATCCTAACATTTATGTCTGTTTTACATGAATAATTTAACAACTCAGCAGTGTCAATGATGCAAATATATATGTAATAACCAGACACAATTTTTACAAACCCAGAAATGTTCTAATGCTTAGCAACATTAGCATTACACAACTGCACAGCATAAAAAGAAAAACAAGAAATAAGCACTAAAATACTATACACTAAATATAAAACAGGAATATCTACTTTAATTAAGCATTTTCCAGTAAATACCGTTTTCATTTTTTTGTAATTGGTTTTCAGACAATAATTCTGATAAAAACAAAAATGAGCCAAGTATACAAGTGCAATAATGATCTCATATATACAGTAATGTTCTATTTTGAATCTTCTAGAAAATAATTTAAAGGAAATATTACAAAACTGAAATTTCAAAATTAATCTAAGTGCTAAGTAACTTAACTGTTAGCAAAACTAAACTTTAGACAAACAGATTTTAATACAGCAATATGTATAATGCAGTGCTGGCAATACAATGCTATTTAAACCAATGCTCTTGAAATGTTTCACATTCAAACATTGTTGAAATATTACTACGTTGAAAGATTAACCAACTAGTATTTTAACAATTCTACATCATTATTAGAAAGGAAGGCTCATAAAAATCCCAAAAACACAAATGAAATTAAAAAAAAATAATACTGATATTGCTACACAACAATTTTAAACCAAACCAATTTTTACTAAAACTTAAATTTAAGAAGAAAGAAGGGATATTCAAATATAATAAGGCAGCAAGCTTATTCTTAAGAATTCCACCAATACTTTTTTAATTGCATAAGAATCCTCTAAATTGTGGTACAGGCTGAGAAAGCCTTTAATCAATAAATTCGTAAAATTTATGAAATGGCAGCTCTTAAATTCTGATCGTAAATCTAACTCTGATGACAATTAACATGTTAACAAGATATGTATATCTGTTGATGAAAATTTGAATTGATAATTTGTAGTATAATTTTGGAAGTGAATCAACTGCTTATAAAAAGATGAAAATTTAACTATAAATATTAGTAAAAATGTGTCTCCAATATGAAATGTAACTTTGACAAAGAGTAACATATAAATTTTGGTTTCTTTTGATCTTTAAAATCTATTTTGATTTTTAAAAATTGCACTTCTTTCCACAGAATAATGAAACATATTACTTTTCTTTGAATAATAATGGAAGAGTCATGATTCCTACAAAAGGAAGGCAATTATGACCTAACAATGACAAATAAATTTGAAATTACAATCAATATTAATTTTTTAGATGTCAATGCTTAGAAATTCAGGAAGAAGAATGCAGATTTGTACTCAACAAACTAATTTACATCATTGTTGCCAGATTTAAAAATCAATATTGTATACAACAATTACAAAATTATCTTATTTTAACATGTTATACCTATTATTCTTTTTTTAAATCAATATTTGTTTAATAATTTTATTAGATGAAAATTGTTGTTTAAAAATGGGATTCCTAGATGATAAAAGTAAGAAAAGAAAAGAAAAAAGATCAATAGTATTAAAAATAATTTATATATTTATATAAAATTAATATTTAAAATATTTATATGCATTGTAGCCAATAAATTTTTAATAGAAATTGATTTCTAGGAACCTTAACTATACAAATCCAAAATTTCAGTTCTTTGAGTTATGCTTAAAAAACAACCCACATTGCACTTTATTTTGCTTTGTTTAACGTTATTTAAAGTTCTAAATTTAAATCTGCCAAATTTTTGAACTACTTCATTGAATAACTTGCTGTTTGACGTCTGAAGGTATAATTTGTACAAATACAACTGTTATTACATATCTGGCAACAATGACCAACTTTCACATACAGTTACAGTAGGTACCACTGGCTCAAAACCCATCTTGAATCAATTAGGCAGTTGATTCCAATGCATAATTTTTCTCCTATTCAACTGATTCATAAAAGTGGCTGATCCTATCAATCACTGTTTTGTATGTGCAATAATACCTACTGTAACAAATATAACTATATATTTATACCGTACATATAATAAATAAAAATATGTACAAATCAAAAAGATGAACATTAATGAAAATAAAAAGAACTATGCTGGCAAACTATTTTATCCTTAATTTTAAAAATAGAAAATCAAAAACAATCCTTTTGAAACAATAATTTAGAATGTGAAAGTTATTTGCTGACATCAACATAGAGAATAACAGTTTTTGGCACTTAAACAAACAAACAACAACAAAAAAAAAATAGCAAAATCAAATTCCAGCTAACTAAAACTAATAATTGTATATAAATTTTAAAAAAGAAATAAAATTAACAAACATTATTAATTTTAAAAATCTATTAATTTTTTAGGGTGAGAGCACCAAGTTAATAAGTGAACATTTCAATAAAAAGGTCGCAGATTATATAAAAAATGAAACATAAAAATCACTCTGACAAAAGTCAAGAAAGCTTTATCACATAAACAAGGAACATTTTATCATTTTAAAAAATATGGCAAATTATACATAATAATGATTTGCATGATACAAAATATTGAAGCTGAGAGGAAAAATAAATATGTATTAAGTTATATATAAACATATACATTGTCATAACAACAAAGTATATATAGCAGACGAAATCAAAGCAAAAACAAACTGTGTCTTTTTAAACTGATACGTCTTTTTTTAAAAAAAAATTGTAAATTTACTACAAAGAAAAAGGTTAAAATTATGATAAAATAAAATATAAAGCTTTCTAATACTAACCATTTGTTAGTGATTTTAAAGTTTTGATCCAGAATATATGAAAATGATACTGGGAAAAAGTGAACAGAATTCTGTAAAAACTTATTATTTAATCAAATGTATACTACCACTAAACAATTAAAAAAAAAAAAAAAAAAAAAAAAAAAAAAAAAAAAGAAAGAAAGAATTGAGCTATTTTTATTTGAAGGTTATTTTCAATAAATAAAATGTCTGCTTGAAATATAATTACAGTACCTACAAATATTTCAGTAAAAAAAGTTTTGTCTTAGAAATTGATGCATTGTTCTCATCAACAATAGTACCATTAAAAAATAAATAAATATAGACCTGAATGATACTCTAAACATACAGGTATGCATTTAATACAAAATGTACAAAACTACTAAAACGTTATTTGGAACACAAATTAAAAAGAAATAAAACCAATAACATGCAGGTATAAATAATGTAAAAAAAAAAAAAAATGAAAATGAAAAAAAAAAGTCATAAAACATGGAATTGTTAAAAAAAAAAAAAAAAAAAAAAAAAAAAAAAAAAAAATGTAAAATAGTTTTAATTGTTTAAAAAAAAAAAAAAAAAATACAAAAGTGTAAATATCACTATACAAAATGGGAATATTAAATGAGCAAATGCATTTAATGTCTCATATGAAAAACACATTCATTTGTTAAAATTTTCAGTAATAACATTTAAATATGAAACAACAAATGTAAAGCTTAAGCTCTACATGCTAGAATAACACATGTAGCTAATCTAACTCTGCACTTTAATATGAGAAATCTGTAAATTTTCAATATATATATTTATTTATTCATATACAGAAGTCAGTTACAATAATTTTAACTGAAAATTTGCAGAACTGGAAATATATATCTAGTGTATCAGATTTCAATAACAACAACCTTATAAAAACTGCAGTCATCAAACAGTTAAAATCAAAATTTAATTAAAATTTCACAACCAATATAAAAACTACAACATTATAATTTTCCGTTTCTGGATAAGTTGATTCAATACACACTGAAAATGTACCAGATACCTGAATGTTATCCAAAAATTTCATTATATTAGTATGTATAAAGATGATAAAAATGTAACAATATTTTCTGACAAAATAAATAAAATCAATATAGAATATTAAAATATAGAAACAACACTATATCAGATCTTTTTCATCAATGGCATAAATTAAAAAATTTAATCATGAATGCAACATATTTTTAATATTATTTACAGAATTTTAACAATAATCATCAGTTGTTAAAAAAAATAGGCACAGATGTCATATATGTGCTGGGTTTAGCGAGATTTTTTTTTTTACTCCAATTTGGCGAAAACCTCGTTTTCAAATACCAGTTATGTATATACATTTTTAAATTATTTTCTATTATTTTAAAAAGGGAATAACAATAAATAAAAATAGTTTAATTAATAAGTATAGAACAAAATAATTTATATAATTTAAAAAAAATAAATAAACTATTAATTATTAAACAACAAAAGTCGGACTACCATGTCAGGCAAAATAACGCCATTTTGGCACCAATTAAGTACCCCGGTGCGTATATGACATCTGTGCCAAAAAATATTTACTGGTCTGTAGATTTTCCGAAAACTCTACAAGGACTTTTGGCTATCATGTCTTTAAAAAATATTAAATTAGGCAATATCAAGAGGTAAAAAGAACAAAAAAAAAAAAAAAACCTTGCTAAAAAAATGTATTGCTGGCGATCATAAAAATAACAGAAAATTGAAACATGAAAATTAATATTTTCATTAATTAAAATTAATGAAGCCCAGTAGCGTAGTGGTATATTACAAGTCACGAGTTCGACCCACAACTGGGCAAGGTTCACTCAACCTATCATGCCTTTGAGGTCAATAAAATGAGAACCAAGCTTGCTTGGGATCTAAACATTGAAGGTCTCATGTTAGGCTACCACCTGACCAGGACATATGCTGTATATTACCTCAAAGTTAAGTAAAAAGGGTTGGGCAGTGTAGGAACAGATCCTGCATGGATTGTAAAGCACAGGTTTAGTTTTTTTTTTTTTTTTAATTATTATTAAAATTAATAATTGATTTTTCTTTTATATTAAACCATAAAAGGCAAACTTAAAGTCTATAATTTAATTAAAAAAAATAAAATAAATAAACATAGATAGAAAAAGTATTTCCAAATATTATTCTATAATATCCGATTTATTTTTGTACTATTATGATATAAGCAGATACAAAATCTTTCTCACAAAGATTTATTCTTGAATTAAAAACCTCTATAGATGTACTTCTTTGGAAGCAAAATATTTATTTATGCAACAAAATGCAGATGCAATCAGTTATTTTTTAATGTCTCATATAACATGTCTGGAAAAGAAATGCTTATTTATGCAACAAAACTTATGATGTCAAATAAAACCAGTCTACTTTTGTAGATTTTATCAATATGTGGTAACACTTATGTATTGACAAATACTCACATAGACACGAGTGCCCTTCTCATCAAATTGTTGCCAAGCTTGCTGATACTTGGCAAAATATTGCCAATTTGACGACAAAAATAAATTGCCATTTAAGTCCAAATTTGACATGTTTAATTATCCAGTGCAAAATCAACTGCATTCTTGTTACGATGGGTGAACTTTAGTTGAAAAATAATTCAAGATTATTATGTTTTCCCAAATAATTTAATATTATGAATATGTGTACTGTTGCACATAATATATAGATACATATGCATATATAAATATTTGAACATTGCCTTTTACAGATAGAAAAATTGAAATAGATCAAACTAGCCAGTTCAATACTCAATTACAATAAAAAAAGGTAATTAATGCGCTATTACTTCAAATACATTACTATGACCATAGAAGTTTTAACTTGGCAGGGCAATTTTAAGCATATAATTTTGAAAGTAAAGACAAAGGGAACAGAAAATTAAGATAATAATTTATCATCAATCTTTTAATGGGTCTTAAATAACTGTAAATCAACTCTCTGTATATATTTCATAACGTATTTTGGAGTTAATATGTGAAAAACTTTTCTGATTGCATTAGATAAAAGATAGAGACAGATGAATACATTAAAGTCGAAGTAGCCAATTTGTAAATATGTTGGTATAAAAGAGTAAAAATAAGCTAAGTAAAACATCAACAAAAATATTCATAACAATAATTGGTATATAAACGAGACTTTATCGAACACTAAAAATACTTTACAAAACATCGGAAGAAAATCAAAAAATATATAAAAACACATTTAAAATTGTATTGTAAATAGCAAAAATTATGGTTAAAACACTGTTTTAACATAACCAATCCTGAAACAAATTATTCAGATTTTGGCATTTTGATTTTCTCATAGAAAAACACAATCATATGACAAACAATTTTCAACAGTAGCACACAGCATACATGAAATATAAAAATAATAAAATAAAATAATGCTCATAAATATAGAAATGAACATTTATTTTGTTGTTGTTGTTGCTGAAAATAAAACCCATTTTTATGGATGAAACAATGTTGACACAAACATACATGAAGAAAACTTTCAGATATTAAAAAAAAATAAATGACTTTACACATTTTTAATATAACAGGATTTCATGCTATCAAATGCAACCTTATCTTTGATAAGTACTTCTAATTTAAGTTTGTTAATTGAACTGATAAGTAATAACTATGAAATGAATTTTATTAACACTTATAACGATAAATGTTTGAAAATATCACAACTGCATACAGATGAAACAGTATAAAAAACAAGTAAATTTAACTATTAGAAGATTAAAACAAAAGTACATTATATTTATTATACAGTAAAACCTCTAAATAACAGACACCTCGGGAGCATGGAATTAGACCACTATTTGAAGGTGCCCGTTACTGAGAGTTAAAAATGTACGGGTGTTGGGGGACTGAAAAAGTGTCTGCTAAATAGAGGTGTCTTCTATTTGGGAATGTCCATCACAGAATTCTAAGTAATAATAGAGATGCAGTATACCATAAAAATGGTCTGTAATATGAAGGCAGTTATTACTCAAATGCCCTCATTCGGCCCAGCCGCACACACAGTCTGTGAAATCGCAAGTATTTTGACTGATTTCAGGGTTTTATCTTTAACACTAAGCTAAATCAAAATACTTCATCTCCATCTATCTCTTACCTCTGTGGCGTCTATTATGGAGGTTTTACTGTATATACATTTGAAAAACTTAAATCCAACTCAATGCAAACATTGTAAGTCAATTCATATTAGCATCATCAAGCATATTAGTGAATATGCAAAATAAGCCACAATAATTAAAATGGAATGTATTTCAAAATATAACACAAAGAAATAAATAACAGTTTAACTTTTTTTTTTAAAACTAACAACTGTAGTATTGACTTAATTACTGTTTAATGCTGTTAGTAATCGACTACATCTGCGTTATGTACAGAATAATGTTGCCAACCAGAAGAAAGAAAGATGTGTCAGCTTAGGGTCAGATCATGCTTTTACTTTTTGAAAATGGTTTTCAATCAAGCATTTTTAAAATATTATATATTTGTACAAGAATGTGCCTAAGTTTTATTGGGCAGGGGACACGAGAGAAACTTTCACTTTTGTTTCTGATTAGAAAATGAATAATTGTAAATTATTTGGTAAAATTATCAGAACTAGATATACCTTTACCCTTTTATGTAAAGTACTTAAAAGAGGTTTTTCATTTTCATTTCTCATAAATGGGAGAGGAGTATTTAGCATACCCAAGCTGCACACATTTATTTTCAAGCAGCAAAACTGGATATATACATATATGTAGTTCACAGTAGAGAAAGGGGGAGTTATGAAGAATCAATTTAACAATTCTAGAATAATTTATGAAGATTTATACTTTATCAACTTAAAAGTAACCTTTTGAGGTGCAATGAATTAGTACAGTGATACTGGCCAAAGGTTACTGTCAGTATTAATTTTAAGAAAACTAATTATTTAAATTAATGGCACTTGATTATTTTTTACTGTAACTGCATATTATTGTGCTCAAGTGGCTTTTTAACAAGTAACTAAACAATCACCCTGTTAACTGAGGAAATAATTATTTTAAGCAAAATACTTATAACAATCATTTTATCTTGTTATTCACACTAATTATTTAAATTTTAGTTTAACTTGTTACATCTTAAAAACTTGAGGCAGTTCTTTAAAGTAAAAAAAAAAAAAAAAAAAAATCCAAAAAACACACATAATACATAATTGTAGCTACTACAACAGCATATTCAACAAACCTATATGATTTTACCTTTAAAAATAATAATACACTTACAAAAATTATATATAAAGATTATTATTAATTATAACATCTTATAGTAAATATATTTAAAATTAGGAATGCAAAATTGAATATCAAATAAATAAAGTAATAAAGAAGCAAGAGAAGATGAGAAAATTGATTAAAAGTAAATAAAATAATACAAATAATTGTATGTTTCATACAAACGACAAAAAAATTAAAAAGATAAAAATACTTAAATGCATTGCAATTGATATGTATACCAATGCATCTGAAAAAATATTCAAATACTTTTTTTAAGTAAAAGTACAAACAGCGCAGATTTAAGCAGCATCTGAGTTACCATCTGCTGCGGTATCTTCCATTGCTTCATTAGTCTTTCCATCTTCTTCTTCTGCATTTTTGTTGTCTGAATCATCACTTTTTGAATCTTCATTTGCAGATTCTTTTTTTGTACCATCATCTGTAGACATATCTTCTTCCTTTGTATCTTCGTTTGTTGAAAGGTTTTCTTCTTTTGAATCTTCATTCATTGTAACATCAGCTGATTTTCTGCCTGGAAATGTCTTCTTCTTCGGAGGCTCACTGTAAATAGCCATAGAAAATATCGTTGGGTATGCATCACTCTTTAATGTTCGACGACTATTCTGCAGTCCTTTAATAACAAAACAATCTTCAGTGAAATGCTCAGAACAGATTACACTGTATTTTGAAGGCTCCCAGTTTCCACGTTTTATTTGATACAGCCACAACTTTAACAATGATTTATTATTCAAAGGGAATCTAAAAGAAATACAAACGCTTTTAGTTAAGTAAAAATAATATATAAACAACTTACCAATTACACTGTGAAACTATGATTAATAAAAAAAATTTTAAACACATAGAAAAGCACTTAATTCTAATAAGCTTTTAAAGTAAACAGATTTCTCCACTCTCCATTTTTATATTTCAGACATCATATTACATGTTAGGTACTTGTGTCTTGTTTACAATTTATTGTAAGCAGATTCTGTCGCCAAACAAGGGTATGAAAATAATCATGATTTTTTT
Organism: Maratus speciosus; assembly: GCA_963932465.1. Classification (NCBI taxonomy): domain Eukaryota; kingdom Metazoa; phylum Arthropoda; class Arachnida; order Araneae; family Salticidae; genus Maratus; species Maratus speciosus. The sequence continues at coordinate 482,660,570 of OZ010794.1, read as the reverse complement.
TTTCTTTTTAATAAAAAAAATCAGATTTATTTTATTCAAATTAACTAACAACATTATTTTAAACTTTGAAGGCTATTATAGAATGCCATTTTCAATAGCTTTATAAATACAATTAAGATAGAAGATTGAAAATAGCATTTTATTTTTATGTATATAAAATTTTATACTTGTGTGCAATGATTACATCACCTACCTTAAGGGGACTCTTCACTCACTTGAAAACAGCCGCTCTGTAATGTTAATTAAACCTATGGGCAGGTTGTTTTCAAACGATTTTTCTTTTTTTTTTTTTTTTTTTTTTGCATAGGATAGCTATAGATCCATTGCCTTACTGCACCAACTCACCAAAACCCACCCACATTATTGCATATTATTTTAAATATATACAGGGCTTGAAATTCAATTTTTCCTAAGAGGGGAGTCTCCCTACCAACATTTATAAATGGAGGGGAGTTGAGCTATTTGGGAGGGAGAAAAAAAATCTTTAAAACCCACTGTTATTTTACATGCTATTTAAAGAATTGCATTAATACAGACATTACAAAATACCATTGAAGCAATTTAAATCAACAACCCAGAATAATTATGTAAAATGTTTTTTTATTTAAAAAAGGAAGAAAGTCAAGCTTTTATACAGTCTATTTTTCAACTTTCAGCCAAATGTTATGGGTCTTTAATAATGGGGTTTTTAAATGAAATTCTGAATTTAGATTTTTTTATTCGATTTTGGGCCCTGAATCCGCTTTCAAAAGGTGGAAGGAGACAGCACAAGCACAACATTTAGAACTTTGGAAATTATTGGAAACATATGGTTATGTTCTCTTAAAAATTTTTCAGAAAACTTTGGAATACCTAACGTTCCTTCATTTTTAACTACTTGCATGAACAATGTATATTCGGTGATGGGATCATCAATATCCATTTCTGAACGAAACTGTGTTATTATATCCTTAATGGAATTAATAGTCAAAACCCGACTCCCTGGTATTTTCTTTCAACAAGCTTCTATGCATTCAAATTTTAAACAAAGTCCAAAGTTTGAAATGGAAACTGTTGATTCATTTCTTCTATTACACGCAGGGTTCGTTGATATATATCAATGGATATATATCATGATATATATCTTGATATATATCCGATATTTATTTTTAAAATATCAAGATTTTTGATATTTTCGATATTTTCAAATTCTTTACATTTATTTTCAAAATATCAAGATGTTTGATAGTTTGTATATTGATATTTATTTTCAAAATATCACCGTGCAAAGTAATTTTGATATTTTTCACATTCAAACCAAGTGTAAATGAAATTTTCACCTGTTATTGACTGTGTCATTCTGTAGATAATGAACTTTTGCCTCTGGCAGTGACTTTTTTAGGAAAAGAAGAAAACAAATCTTTTCCAAGCTTTGTTTCAAACTTTTATTTTTAAATGTAGAACTAATAATTATATTAGACAGTCAATTCAGAACAGCCATTGAAAGATAAAGTGTAATTTTGATAATCATTTATATACAGCCAGGGTTCATTGATATATATCAAAGGGTATATATCCAATATTTATTTTCAAAATATCAAGATCTTTAATATTTCATATTACTTGATATTTATTTTCAATATATCAAGATGTTTCATATTTTCTGCATTTGATATTTATTTTCAAAATATGAATGTGTGCAAGATAATTTTTGATATTTTCAGTCGTAATTTGTAATATTTCAGTGTAAATGAAATAAATTTTCAACTGTTATTGACTGTGAATCTGTAGATAAGGAACTTGTCTCTTCTGGATGTGACATTTTTAGCCAAAAAAGAAAACAAATATATTTTTCAAACTTTAGATTTGAAGCATTTTTTTTTTTTAAATGTTGAACTAATAATTATGTGGGACATAATTAATTCAGAACAGCCATTGAAAGATAAACTGACTAATTTAAATAAGCAAATATACAGCTTCATTAGAAAATAATCTTTTTTCAAGTTTTGGTTCAGTTGAGTTTGAACTATACAGCATGTTAGGAAATATGAAATAAAACATTTTATACTTACATTTATGTTAAAATTTTTCAATTAAAAAAACTTTTTTTGTATTTAAAATTTTGTTTTGAAAATATCTGATTTTTTTATACTTGGTCTTGATACTGAATCCTATAGTTAGTTTTTTTATAAGTGTAGAAATCAAATTGTTACTGTTTTTAATTATTTCATCTTCAATTTTGTTCTAAGTGAAAAAAAAAAAAAAAAAAAAAAAAGAAGAAGAAAAGAAAAATGCATTTTTATATTATTTTTTGATTAAGTTTTCATGTTAAGTGCAATACATTTTAATTTCTAATCTATATTATGCTCGAAAACATTTATTATAAGCTGTAAGTTGGCTGCTTTGAAAATATCGGATATATATCGAAAATATCGGATATATATCAAAATATCGGATATTTTTGATATTTTCGAAAATATCATGATATTTACGAACCCTGATACACGAGAAATGTAGGTTACTTTAAATTGTCAAGTCCTAGTAATTTCAGTGAATTGCAATTCAGAGTATGCAGTCATAAAAACAATTATATTTATTATTTTTTATGGGGGTGTCCATTACTGGCATTTTAGGTGTTTTGATATATTTCTGTTATTTACAATTAAATTTTGATTCATATTGGCATTGGGAAATGAGACTGTGAGGATGGTTAAATATTGTTGATAGATTAATACAATATTGAAAAAAACTATAATATAATAATTATAACTATTAATTAATAAACAACTTTTAAAGAAATTCCTTAAGGGTGTCCATTACTACTGGCACAGATACCCTACATTATGCAGGCAAATTTTTAAAGTAAATTATTAGTACCTACTGTATTTTAAAAAAAAAATCTATTTTAAAGAATTAAATGTACAGGATGTGAAAAAAAACGAAGAACTAGTAAAAAACGAAACTGAAAAATTTCATAACCCTCCCGAAACAATAACAGCAAGCTATGGTTGCCACAATAAAAGTTCATCACCAAACTTTTGCCTTTTTTTTGCAAGTTAGTTTTTACTTTTATTCTGTAGGCCATTAAGTACTACATCTGCACCGAAAAATGTGTCCCCCTTGAAAAAATAAGACACATTCAATGCATTTAATACAAAATATACTTTCTTTTGTTTTCTTTCAAGAAAAAAATTATTTATCCTGATGGACCATTCACAATTCTTTTATGCAACCTACCTTCTTTTTTGTTTGTTTGTTTAAATGATATGCTATAGCGCATCCCCAGTATTACCAGAGTCAGATAATATAGTAGACGAACACGCGAACGCCGTTTGCAGAAAATTTTCAAAGTTTGCAGACAGTTTTGATGTTTTTTTACAGATTCTTTATTAAAAAAAAAGAAATCAAGACCCCGAGTGGAGAATTAGTGTGACACATGTCGCAGCTTCTTGAGAAGATCTGCAGACTATTTTTCAATTGAAGAAAAAAAAAAAGTTTGCTAGAAATTATTTGTCATGTACTATGGTACAGTATTTTTTGGAAGAAGCGTCACATCACATGCAAGTTTAAAACTTGAAAGTATTGTAAGTGCGGCACTTATGCCGGAACGGCAGGTACGATGCTTTTTTTTCTCTCTCTCTCTCCTGCCAGGGCCGGTAGCAGAAACAGTGCAGCACCAAAGCGGGTGCTGCAGATTATTTTAGGCTTTACAGATTAATTTAACAGGTTAAAAATAAATTTTGTGTTAAAAAAAAATGTTAAATGTCGATCTCTTTTGAATAAAGTTTATTTGGTTGGACATTTTAGCGAATGTTTATGTGCTTGTTTAGCATTTTTCCGCGATTTGTGGCGATTTTTTTTGCATTCGAATAGGGAATTCGGTTTTAATATCTTAGAAAATATTATCCTGTTTGGGTCATTCCATGTCAAATCACCCAGAATTTTCTAAAAATGACACCCACCACCTTCAATTTTGATAAACTTTGGTGTATTTGTAGAATTTTTAATGCTGATTCCAAAAATGTCAATCATATTGAAATTGGTCAAATGGTTTGTGAGTTATGATCTTTTAAATGTCTTCCAAGATGGCTGATTTGCCGCCATTTTGAATAGCACATGTGACAACGTAAAGGTCTATTACTTCTTTCAGGTTTAAGCTAGAACTTTCAAATTTTTTTTGTTCTGTTCAGAATAAAGTATACTTTCATTTAAACTGATTTTTGGGCAGTTTATTCCATTAAAATGCTGTCAGAAAATGACTTTTTGTCATTTTTTTAATTAAAAAAGGCGTAACTTTAATGGCTGATTTCCCCCATTGTTCCCCCTTCAATTTTCATCTAATTGCATAAATAGCCAGCTCAAAGTGTGTTTTGATGCCTGATAAGAAAATTTTAATGGGCAGTTCGCAGGTGTTTTGTTTAAAGAAAAATTTCAATTTTACTGACCTTCCATAAGTAATGGAAAGTACAAGATAATGTTGATATTTCTTTTATTACCAGAAATATCATACATATTTACATATAAAAGTTTGATAAGGCTTTATCTTACATAAACATATACATATTTTTTAATGTGGCTATAAAGAAGGGGAATCCCACAGGAATAAATAGGAATGCTAATAATGAATTCCTGCAAGACATAGAAGTATTTTCCTAATAAATTGAAATCTATTGCAAAGCTTTAGTAAATTATAAGTAAAAAAGAAATAATGGGAAAAATTCTACAAATAGTCACGTTTTATAGCAAAATCATACTTGTATATAATACAAAATATAATTTTAAAAAATACATTAAGTAAATATTATCGTACTTTAAAATTATACAAAATAACATTCAGCACATACACAGTAAAAATGCTATTGAAAATATATCTACATCAATAATAATTAAAAATAAAGATAATTAATAAAATTTGTTCTCTTTATATTTCGATTTTATTTCGTTCTAATTTTATGTTTTGCCCAACAGGTGCTTATTAAAGCACTGGATGCATCACGAAGTTTATATATTCTACCATTTGTAGTATTGATGTCACATGCACAAAAGGATATGACAAAGGCACAATACAACTGTCATTTTCTGTCCAATAATATGAAGGCGATGGGCCATTGTGGATGCATGAATTTAACAGTTGCATCTCCTTTTTTTTTGTGGACTTTTGACACTAAGCTTATGTACCAATTCCATTCATACATACATGCTACATAACTTTTAAGCAATGGAATATCCAAAGTCTCTTTAATATTCCTATCAAAAGATGAACAAACAGAAAAATTTTCATCAGTATTTATTCTTTTTCCACTTTTTAATAAGTTTTCTGTAGATCCATAATAATGCATACTGCATGTTCCAGGAATTGTCGTAGCAAGTTGCATCCGATGAGACATGTTGTTGTGCAGTCTTAACATGCCACTTTTTGTGATGATAAAAAATGTTAAACCATCAATGTTTTGTCTGCAATATTCCTACATCATAGCCACATTTGCAATTTGATCATGCAACAGCCTTTGCAGACTTGCTTTTGTCACAAGTCTTTTAACTCCCCCCCACACACACACCCTACCCCATCGCAAACAGATTTTCAATGACTTGTAGCAAAAAAACTCCATTTTGCTTTTATTCCACCAAAATCATGTTCATTGGTTCAAAAATGTTTTTCAATTTTAATATTGGGCAGCAGAGCCATCAGTAAAATATTCTACATTTGTAGCTAAGATATACTTATTTAAATGCTGCATGATTAATTTTGGAGTCTGATAAACCATTGGTACATCATGGTCCATATCATCTGAAAGCATGCAAAGGCTTTCACTTTTTAAGCTGCTTCCATTTTTTTTTGCTTTACATAGAATGCAACTGCATGTAAAGTACAGCAACCAGGCGTGCAATGGTAGTTGTTGCGCTTCGTCTTGCAACACAAAAGAAAAGTTCTCGCTAAAATCCATTTGTATGAGAGTCTCATGACTAGTAAGATCTTTTTTTCAAATAAATGCTTTGGGACTTGAATATGTGTGTATGGGGTACGAGCTTTTCAATCTTTTTAAAAATAAGATGGATGAAATCATACAGAGTAGATGTATGTGATGTTAATCGTACTCTGTCAGTTGATACCCACTGTTTATGTTCAACTGCGTCTTCAGGATCAAAATACGGTAATTTTAACTTTAAAAAAAAATCTTCAAGAACATCTTTCTTGGGACATTTGCTGCATATATGTAACATACAATTTGTATTGTTAGAACTGCAAACCAATTTCTGGATTAAATCTTCATATTTTTCTTCAATCCCAGTTGCTGCAATAAGCAACTGAACTTTCTGATATATTGTATACATGCAAACAGAATGTGTGCCAGAACTCCCAACTAAGACGCAGTGCTTAGATCGCAGGTCAGCAAATTTTGAAAACCCAATTTTATTATTGGTAGGAAATTTCAATCGAAATTGGATATACAGTTAACAGATTTACAAAGAAGAAACCTTTTTTGAACATGGACGGACATTTTTTATGCTGACTGTATCTCCCTGACCATGCATGAGACATGAAAATTCATTATCTTCATGAAACTCTTTCACAGATTTTATAGTGTCTTCCCAAGTATAAAGTCTATACTTAGTACTCAGTTACACTAAAGGTTTCAAATATTTTCTTTCTTGACCATCATGACTCAGGAATCAAAGTTAACAACTGAATTTTTTCTCTGGGACAAATTTGTGGAAACTTTTCTTTCACCATCTCCAATTAATCTTTCAAATTCTGAAGCTTTTCTTTTGATTCACATTATCTTCATCAGAGCTACTGTTTTCACTCTGAAGAATGTTCTCTTCCAAATCAAGGATGCAAGCAACCTTCTTTCACAAGGCAATTTTCATTTGCTGTAATTTTCTTTCTCCAGCAGACACTTTCCTGTGTACAGAAATTGCACGTAACCTTAGAGGTGAACTTCCATTAAGCTTTACGTGATATTTTTCTTTCTGATCCATGTTTGATGTAATTTCTTCTGAAAAATCAGTGGACTAACACAAATCTTTCTGTTCTTTCACATATACTTCCATCAAAGCTCTTGCTTTTTTCCCTGCAGGTTGAACATAGTTTCTTACCAGGAATGGCATCATTATGTAGCTTATGCCTGTAATTCTTAGCTTGATCCACACTTATCACATGTAAGGATACTTTTCTTGGTCTTGTTAGGATGAAGATTAAATAAATGCATTTCTTTTGCTGAATTTACATATGCAGAAAGTGTTCTCTGTGAGCAAAGCATATTGTTGAGTTTTCGCTATCTTCTAAATTGCATCCTTCTTCTAAATGCAAGAAGTTCTTTATTTTTGGTGGATAACTCATTGCGATGGTGGATAGCTTGAGGATTATTTAAATCACAATTTGGATTATTAATATTTAAACTAATATTGTACATTTTTTGTTAACAAAGCAGCCTCATTTATACGATCAAAAGAGAAACTTTAATCTTTTTTAACAGATTGGCATAACAAGTTATAAAATTCTGCTTAATCTGGTTGGTTGAAAAAATCTTCTGGGAAGTAACTATAGTCCGATTCATTGAAAATCTCTTTCTGGTAAGTACATCTATCTAGTTGGTTGAAAAAAACCTCTTCTGGCAAACCAAAGTGATATTATTGGTTAAAATTCTGTCTTCTGGAAAGTTCTGGTAATAAATTAACCCAATCAGATAATTTTAGCAATTAATTAGAAATTTCATATTTTGGGCAGCAATTTTCGATTTATAATTCAACAATAATTACAGTTTTAATGTTATTTACATTTAAAAAATGAACCAAAGGAAAATAAAGTATATATATTTTTTTATTTTGAACTAAATTTAAAATTTTTAAATCACACATTAATTTTTTTTTTTTTTTTTTTTTTAACAGGTATCAAAACACATTTTGAGCTTCAATATTAATACAACAGAGTTAATTTTTTAACTAATTATATTTATTTTGAATGTAGATATATTTTTAATAGTATTTTTACCATGTATGTGCTAAACGTTATTTTGTGTAATTTTGAAGTACGGGGCTATGCATATATAACATTATCATTTTAGGGGGGGGGGGGGGGGGAGTCTGGCACATGATATCATAAGATATCTAGGGGGAGAGGGTTTTGTCTTTTGATATCGTTATCATTTTTTATCTATTTTTATTTGTAACTTGGTATTTACATCAAAGTATTGTGTTATCTATTTTTATGAAAGTATAAAGTTATTATTAAAATCATTAAATGATTATAAAATTATTCAATTCCAAAATATGGAACATCCCAACGTTTGGCATTCCTATTCTTTCGCCATACGTGTATGCATATATAATCCGCTGTTTGACAAACCATATGCGAAGTATGTTTGAAATGATACTTGTGTTTAATAGTAAATAAAAGAGAAAGAATATTGTCCACCTGTTTTCTTGAAAAGAAGTTCTGTCTGCCCCACACCGTGTAGGAAGAAAGTTCAAAAAGATATTATTATTGTTGAATGCATTATGTAACAAAAATCTATTATTAAATACTTTTAAATAGTAATTATTTCTTTTAAATGATATTTAATATATAAACTGATATTTTATTGACTTCTCTTTATCTGATTTAATAAAGTATGCAAAAAACAAATGTAACCGTATTTGTATATCATTCCAAACAAAAGGAAAAAATTCCTAAAATTTAAAGAATTTTTATACATTGATAACGATATCATTACCGGGGGGGGGGGGGGGGGGGATTTCAATTTGCCATGAACATACTTCTATGTCTTGCAGGAATTCATTATTAGCATTCCTATTTATAATTCCCGAGGGATTCCCCTTCTTTTTAGCCACATTAAAAATATATATATGTTTATGAAAGATAAAACCCTACTGAACTTTTAGATGCAAATATGTATGATACTTTTGGTAATAAAAGAAATATGAACATTATCTTGTACTTTCCGTTACTTATGGAAGTCGGTAAAATTAAAATTCTTCTTTAAACAAAAAACCTACAAACTGCCCATTAAAATTTTTTTATCGGGCATCAAAACACACTTTGAGCTGTCTATTTATGCAATTAGATGAAAATTGAAGGGGGAACAATGGGGGAAATCGGCCATTGAAGTTATACCTTTTTTTAATTAAAAAAATGGCAAAAAGTCATTTTCTGACAGCATTTTAATGGAATAAATTGCACAAAAATCTGTTTAGATGAAAGTTTACTTTATTCTGAATAGAACTAAAAAAATTTGAAAGTTCTAGCTTAAACCTGAAAGAAGTTATAGACCTTTATGTTGTCACATGTGCCATTCAAAATGGCGGCAAATCGGCCATCTTGGAAGACATTTAAAAGCTCATATCTGACAAACTGTTTGATCAATTTCAATATGATTGACATTTTTGGAATCAGCATTAAAAACTCTGCAAATTCACTGAATTTTATCAAAATTGGTGATGGTGGGTGCCATGCCCTGGGTGATTTGACATGGAATGACCCGTTTTCAATAAAGTCTAATTCTGAAAACTGAATTGCGAAGGATTGGAAAGAGGGCGTTTGTCCTTAAGTTCTGCAGGCTGTTTATAAAATTTCTACTTGTGTTGCAGACTGCAGAAAAAAATTCTGCTGCTAGGTTCAAGGGAAAAAAAAAATTGCTTTGCAGAAATTTAAAAAAGCTAAATTGAAGATTTTCTTTATGCTGGTAGCGGCGATATAGGACTCGGGAAGGGCACGGCGATTTTTTGCAGAAAATTTTTAAGAAATTATTTGAGTTCGCAGACAGTTTTACATTTTATCTAAGTCTGAGTATTACTATAAACGTTTAAAAACATAAACCACCATTAATATACCAAAACAATATCTGTTAATGAGATCTGCAAATGTTTGCAAATTTCTTTTCAGGTCTTATATTGTTGACATACAGGAAAAAGTTACGTTATATTAAAATATGGCACAGATGTCATATTCGCCCCATATTGACGCGATTTTTTTCGGCTGCCAATTTGGCGAAAACATCAACAGTATAAACAACATAATCCGGGTTACCACATCAAGCAAAATAACGACACTTTGGCGCAAGTTAAGTACCCGTTGCCTATATGATATTGGCGTCAGAAAAAAATCGCGCCAATATGGGGCGAATATGACATCTGTGCCTAAAATATAATTATAGGGTAGATGCACCAGTTTTGGCCACTGTACCAGTTTTGGCCACATTGGATCAATTTGTCCAATATTTAGCCTGTGAATTAATGCTAACAAATAATAGGCATTCTTACATTTTAAGCAAACTCTCTTTTATCATTTAGAATATAATTTGTTTATTTTTTGATAAAATATGACTTGCAAAAAAAATAAATGTGTGAAACTGTAGTGTGTGCTTACATGTATTAAGATTTTTGCTTAGCTGACAAGTTTTCAGAATCTTTCAACATTAGGCACTTATTGGGTTCTATTTGTTCTGAAACAAATTGCTATTAGGTTTTATGAGGTAAGCTTTCTCTCTACTGCAATTTTACATTTAATTTAATTATTTTAACAGTTTAATGGGGGGTGGCCAAAACTGGTGCATTAAATTTGCTATATGTACCAGTTATGGCCATGGGGGTGGCCAAAAAGGGTACAACACTATGTTCCACTTTTGGCCACATGATTCATTATAGAGGGAATTTTGGCCATTTAATAAATTTAAGAACATCTGGAAAAATCAATTTAATTTTGTTTTATATAGTAATGGCTTCAATAATAATAATAATAAAAGCAAGGCTAATGGCAGTTCTTATAAAAGAGATTTTGTTATTCTCTGTCCAATAGATAATTCACTTTAGAAAGAAGGACATTGTGCTAGTCACTAAAGAATGATATTGCTAAAGAAAATATAGTATTGTGTTTAGTATTGATAAAACAAAAGGGGAGGCGATATGTAATGTTTAGATGTGATAAACTAAAACATAAATTTTGAAAGATTTTACAACTTATAAATTAAAATGTTCAATAAAATTATAGCATGATTTAATTGCTTGTATTTTTCCTAAAGAAATGAAGAAGTTCCATAATTTTTGCAATATTTCAGGCACACTGATTTAGAAATACTAAATATTGTGAAAATCTTTACTAGAGGTATCTAAATACAAGTAAGAATGTATTTTACATTATTTAAAAAAAACAGGATTCCTTTTACCAAGTTTAAAAGAGATTCTGTGCTATTCAAAAATGGACTAGAGGGAACACTGCTCTAAGATAGGAAGTAAAATTAAGGCCATTCAAAATGTAATGCCAGCACTACAAGCTAGCAAAGTTTTGGAGTAACCCATTCTTGCCTTACATCACAAGTTTGCAGGACAGACGCCACTTTTCTCTAATAATGTTGAATCTCAAGTAGTAGATCTAGGTACTAGGAATTGAAGTTAAAAATCAATTCGAAAAGTGGATTTTAGATGTTGTCAGAATACTATTTTCTATAAAAATGGAATAACTTTTAAGATTCTGCCCAGAAAATTGTAGCCAGCAAGATAGAAACTCCATTTCAAGATGGAAAACCAGGTATGATATCGTATGATTTGCTTTTGAAATCACACCCTAAAATAACTTGCAAAGAAGCAAGGTATTTAAATAAGGCACAAGCTAATATAAATCAAAAGATTATTTCATAACTTTTTGATGAAAATCAAAGAAAAATCAGAAAATGCTTTCAAGAAATATAACTCTTTGATGAAGATTCAAGTGTTCTAAACAAGCCACAATCCATGAATAATTATAAAACTGATTAAATAGTTAATCTTTATGTCCTATAGGCACTGTTGTCCCTTTTATTAATCAAATTTAAATATATTTTTTGTTTTTTAATTGAAATTTTCAGTTAAAATCAATATAAGTATTTTATTTGATGTTTTTATCAATTCATAAAGAAATTTGCAAAATTCTCTTAATACAGCAAACAAATATATGTGTGGTAAAATAAATGTTGCATAAAAATGCTTTATTTTTAATTATTATCAATTAAAATGTTTATTAAACTACATGATATTGGAGTGGCCAAAACTGGTGCATAGAGATGGCCAAAACTGGTGTAGGGGTGGCCAAAACTGGTGCAAATTGGAATAAATTACTTGATGAGTTATTACTCACAACCTAAAATATTCTGTAGAAAGTCATTATAGTTAACAGAAAGACAATTAAATTTACTAAAGAATGATGTTATTATGATTTAATATGCTTCAATCGATCAAGAAATGTAAAATTTCTAATTCAAATTTTCTCTAAATGTGGCCAAAACTGGTACATCTACCCTACAAACTGTGAAAATGTTCATCCAAAACAAGGAAAAGACACATATAAGCAAATAGAAAAAATATATTTAAAACCCTGTCATTTCAGAGGCACACTGGGTTAAGGATTTTTGATCCAGATAATAGATGGATGAAGCCACCTTATAGACACATTTTTTTTTTTTTTTAATAAAAAAGTTCTTTTCTCTCTTTTTTTTAAATGAATTTAAAGTCCTTTCATCCCTACGAAGTAAAGCCCTTTCAATTTAATACATTTTCATCATTATTACAAATTCCTATAAATAGAAAGTTGCAATAATGATGGACGGGCAATATAATAAAATACACTATGAACATGCAAAATTATGGAGGTAAAAACTCATTTACACCAACTCATCTATATTAAGCAACATAAACTAATATTGACCGAGACATTGAGTTACATGCAAATAAAGATTTAATTTTAGATTACTTGCATTAAAAATAAATAATTATATTATCAAGGATAAACACTTAGATACTACAGAGATTCAATAATTTGTTTACATATGTTATGAAATACATAATAAATTCACCTATGGAATGTAATCGTGCTTCCTTTAGAATTCCGATTTTTGCAGCCGTATGCACTACAAGAATTAACCATCTTTCAGGCGAAGTAAATAAGTGAATATTTTATTGACGAGTTATGGTTTCACAAAATACAAAACAAAACCAGCTCAAAACAGTGAAAGGACGCCAGTCAATGTGCACAACTGCCAAACTGTCTTTCAAAATTTTCAATTGCAGAAACCATGGAGCTATTCCTAGTAGGTAGGACATTTCTGCTAGGCAACTTGACTCCTCCCGCACGGAATTTAAAGTAAAAGCATAAACTATTTTTAATTAATTATTTTTGAAAGATGCCTGTGAAAGCATTTTACAAGGGCCTAAAAGCAAGATGGTCTATTTCGGGTACCTCGACATAAGAGTGGCGACAAACTATGCTGAGACTATGCTTAGTTAGACGCATTTGTCCAAATTATGACAGCTTAGAACTTGACTGCTCACTGATGAGTGGCGATTGTGTATTAAATTATAGGCCTGTAGCAATCTCATCTCACTTGATCAGTATAAAGCGAGTTATAAGCTTAGATTAACTGCCTTGGCCATTTGCTCGACGCTAACGTTCTCGCCTACTGATCTTGAGATCGCTAGTTCAAATCCCATCGGCGCCGATCCAGTCTCTCTACAAAAAATAAAGAGATTTCTATTGTAGCCGTCTGGAGAAAGCAATTCCTGAAAATTTGGGTACATTTTAATCTATCATGCCCAGATGTTATAACAGCCATACTCAACCTTTTCTTCTCGCTGGCCGCAAGCATTATTTTTACGACATTAGGCGGGCCGCAACGCACTTAAAACACGGAGTACCGTAATTTCCGGTGTATAGCCCGCAGATCAAAAAATTCAGTTTGTACCCAGAAATTTTATTCAATATTTGAAGACCAATATTTACCGTGATCTAAAAAGTTACATTTTATTTTTAAAAATTTCTGGGTCGAAACACGATTGTTTGATCCGCGGGCTATACACCGGAAATTAGGGTAATTAGAACAGATAACAAAAGTAGAGTATAACAAAGCAATATACAAAGTTAATATTATCAGTAGGTTTGAACGTTTGTCCCGGAAGAAATGTTACCAAAAAAATTTAACATCACTATTTCCAAATAGTAAACTTCTTGGTAGATTTCTATTGAAAAGGTAGAAATATGCCGCGAAGTTTGTTGCTTGGAAATAGAAGTTTAAAAATTTTTTGTTGCCATTCTTTCCGCGACAAATGTTCAACCCTGAAAAGCAGTTTTAGTAAGCATAAAACATAATATAAAAATTCAGAATTTCCAAGTTTCTAACGAAAAAAAAAATTAAATAAATAAATAAAATGAAAAAAAAATAATAAGCACGAAGAATTTCTCTAATATATATATATTGTCAATGCAGAATATTTTTATTATTTTTTTTAATTGTAGAAATATACAGCATAAATTTAATTTGGAATAATGCTTGATAAGTGTTGAATATTAAATATATGCAGCACTATAGCTCAAATAGGGCTATATGTAAACTAGTCGGATGTGGCAATCCCAAAACTTTCTTCCATCTCATACATGTTAATACTTCTTGAAAAATGCAGCATATCAGCGCCATCAGTTAGGTGAGTTTTACACCAAAATCTAATCATCAACAGTTTATGTCAACTTCTAACTTAATCTGAAGTTTGATGAAAATCCGTGCATTAGTTTTTGAGATTAGAGCTATTGTGGAAATCGTAAAAAATCCTGCATAGCAGTGCCACCTGTTCGGCGATATACACCAAAAACTAATTAGGACCAATATATACCAAGGACGAACTGAATCTGAAGTTTGATAAAAATTCATGCACTAGTTCTTAAGATACAGCTATTTCGGAAATCGTGAAAAATGCAGCATAGTAGCGCCACCTGTTGGGCCATTTACACCGAAACGTAAACAGAACTAATTCACATCAAGAATTAACTGAATCTGAGGTTTGGTGAAAATCAGTGCATTTATTCTTGAGCGTATACCCTCTGTTTAGAACGTATGCCCTCTGTTTTTTTTCCGACTACACCACTGAACGTAAACAGACCCAATTCAGATTAAGGGTTAATTGAATTTGAAGTTTAAGGAAAATCCGTGTATTAATTCTTGAGATTCTTCTGATTCTCAGATTAATTCTTCCTATTGCGTAAATCGTGAAAAATGCAGCATAGCAACGCCACTTTTTGGGCGATTTATACCAAAAAGTAATCAGCATCAGTTTATATCAGGGACTAACTGAATCTAAAGTTTTATTAAATTTCGTTCATTAGTTCTTGAGATAGAGCGTTTACAAGATTTGTATAACATACAGACAGACATTTTGTAAAAACATGTTTTTTGGAATCTCTGACCCCTAACACGTGTAAATCCGTCGAAAACCGGAATTAAAAAATTTTCACGAATCCAATACTTTCTTCTTGTAAAGATAGGAGAAAGTAAAAAGTCCTTTCGGCCGGTGCCGGGAGGAAGAGTAGCTTTCATATTTCTTGGTTTTAAAATTTTGCAAGTTTTAGTCGAAGCTAATTTTACTGAAATTTTAAGAAGCTAAAATGCGACGAACCAGATAAAAGAATATTCGTCAATACTGAATTTTTCGCCAAGTGTCACCAAGCTTGGCGATAATTTTAAGCTAACGAATATTAATAATATTTAAGCACTGCGCGCCAGTGCACGCTGCAAATGGCCGCTATTTTGAAATAAGATGACGGATGAAGCTGGCCAACGAACTCGGTCGAGACATTGGTATGTACTATGCATGCAATCAATCTCATCAAAATCAGTTTATAAATACGACAAGAGTTACAGCATGACGAAAATCAGTTTGTTTCAAAATGTTAGCCACCCTAGAAATTCAAACTGCTATATCTCAGCCATTTTTTAAGATAAAGACGGAACAAAATATGCTCCGGAATCCTTGTATTAAGGTCAAATTCTTAAGAAAAATATATGTTTCAGTTTTTAATTTATTCGCACCGCTTTTTAAATATATATATATATATATATATATATATATTTAAATGGCCGCCATTTTGAAACAAGATGTTGGATGAAGCTGGCCAACGAACTCGGTCGAGCCATTAGTATGTACTATGCATACAATTAATCTCATCCAAATCTGTTAATAAATACAAGAGTTATCGCGTGACAAAAATCAGATATATATATATATGGGGTCTAAGGGTCATGAGCGGTGAAAATATACCAAAATTTTCCGGAAGTGCTTAGAATACCAAATGGGCAATCATTCGGTCAAATAACTTAGGAATTGTGAAGGTTTAGAATTTGGAACTCCTAGTGTTAAATTAATTTGAAACTGCTTCAAAATAAATTACATTACAAGTACTTTTTTAAAGCATAACTCAAGAACTAGTCGGTGAAATGAGCTGTAATTTTATATTATCATAATTTAAGCTTCTAGAAATCGATTTCTTTAAAAAAAAATAATATGTTACTGATAAGTTACTGTTACTTTGCTTTTCGAAAATTAATTAAAAAATATTTTTTTCGAAAAAAATTATGAATTGTAACTTATGTATCTTTTTAGCAAAAATTGATTTCTAAATGCTTCAGATAAATGAATTATAAAATTATAGCTTATTCTGCAAAGTAATTCCAGAATTACACTTAAACAAGA
Source organism: Maratus speciosus (assembly GCA_963932465.1). Lineage (NCBI taxonomy): Eukaryota > Metazoa > Arthropoda > Arachnida > Araneae > Salticidae > Maratus > Maratus speciosus. Next base: position 482,644,106 of record OZ010794.1, on the reverse strand, counting down.
AAGAAAAATCATGCGTTAAGCATAGATTTTGAAACACTTTCCAACACTTGCTGAATGCTTTAACAAAACTTCGTTATTTTGGAAAATAAGGTAAATAAGATAACTAAGTAATCATTTAAGAAAACGCATAAGACATTTAAAAAAATGATTTCAGCAGTTACCGTCCATAGCCAAATAGGTATTCCAATTCTTTTGAACTACCCTGTATTTGATTTGTAGGTTGATATATATACTTACAATAGGAAAATTTAGTTTAGCCAGAAAACGCATAACAGACTGAAATTTCTCTTTCAGCAATTTATACTAATAGATGGAAACATTACTTGAATACTTTTGTACAGCCCTTTAGTTTACCTTGTACCTTTATTTAGCTACCACTTTAGTACCACTATTTAGCTAAAATTTAATTTAAACTAAAACACTCTTAAAACGACTGAAATCACATTTCCAGAAATTATCATCCATAGACGGTTATGCATCCGATTCTTTGTGTGACCCTGTATATCATTTTATCTATATTCTACAACCATTTCTTAGTAAACTAAATGCAGTTTAGCGTAAAAATGCGTTACTCATTTAAAAACTACCTTTAAGCAATTTACGCTCATACTCAGTAACCCTTACGAATTCTTTTGTGTAGCCCTGCATATAAACTATAGCATTTATACATATCATTTAGTATGCATAAATATAGTGAAACATAAAAGCGCATATCATAATTAAAAATGCATCTCCAGTAATCATAGCTTATGTACAGTACTTAGGACACAATATAGTATCTGAAATATTTTGTGTGTCCTGTAAATGCTATGCACGTCGTATTATACATGAAATAACTTATAGTAAACCTCGGCGACGTATATCAATTGCATTAGATATTAAATAGTTTAACATAATTAAAATACGCAGCAAACAACCCCCCTCCCTCCTCATAGGCGTAACCAGGGGGGGTGCCCTGGGTGCCCGGGCACCTCCCCCCGTCCGCTTGCGCAGACTCAAGCACAATTATTAAAAAAAATCTAAATCTACAAAAGAAGAAAAAAGAAGAAGTGAAAGCAGAGTTCAACTAGCAAATTAGTTTAGTTCAGAAAAAACCGTGCTAAAAGAAGAAACCCATGATCTTTTTTAAAAATTATGTTATCTTTTTTAAAACTAGAATATTTACAAGAATCTGTATTAGTCATAAATCAAAAAGGTAGTTTTATAATCCCACTTTGACATCTTTTGTTTGTAGGAGATTCTTTTTAACACCGTTCTGCATGTTTCTGCAATTTCATAAGAAATTAACCCAAGTTTTTGACGAAAGTAGAAACATAAACTATTTGTCACTTTACTTTCGTAGTCTAAAGTCTAGAAAGAAAAACAATTTGAAAGGGAATGCAGATGTGAAACAATAATTTCAAAATGGGATTAGTCGGGGGAAGGGGGGTGTGCACAGACATTGCCTCTTTCAAAAATGAGAAATAATAGCACAGAAAATTCAAATTAATCTGGAGGTTGATTGGTTGGTTGAATTTCGTGTTTCGCGACCATTTTTTGACACTCGTAAAAGGAATATGGTTGCAGTCTTTCAAGTAAATATAGTAATTTTTTTCCTCTGAAAATTTTTATACGATTTTTGGAGTTTATTCTCGTTTTGCGGCGTTCTTTTGAAACTAGGAAAAGAACCCGGTTTCAATCTTTTATCTCAGTGCAGTAAATTTTGACGAAATTAGGGATTTTACCCGGCGATCATTTAATTTACAATTTTTACCCAAAATCGTTTGACGAGATTCACGTCTTTCTACGCGATTTTTTGTAGAAATCCGCACATTTCACCGCTAACCTTTGACGAAATTTGCATTTTTTACCGCGATATTTTGACTAAATTGGCATTTCTTTAGCACGATCCTTCGATGAAATTCGCGTTTTCTTTCCACGATCTTTTGACGAAATTCGGACTTTCTTTCCGCAAACTTTTGACGAAATTCGCGTTTTCTTTTCTGCGATCCTTTGACGAAGTTCTCGTTTTTACCGGGATCTTTTGACGAAATTTGTTTTCTTTTGCGACAGATTGGCAAAACAGATTTTTTTACAGGGGTCATTTGTCGAAATTTGCGATAGTTTTGCGCGACCGATCGGGAAAATTCTCGCTATCTTTCCGTACCAATTAACAAAATTCTCTACTCTTTTCCGCGATCATTTGAAGAAATTTGCAACATTCTTTCGTCAATCATTTATCGAAATTCCTGATTTCTTTTGCGCAATCTTTTGCGAAATTCGCGATTTCTTTCTGGACTTTTTCATCGAAATTCACGATATTTTTCCACGATCATTTGAAGAAGTTCTCAAATTTTTCCTGGACCGAGTCACGATTTGATTTTGAGAAATTCCATGAAAGAAATAAAAATCGGAAAAAAGAAAAAAAAAATTAAAATACTCACTGAAAAATCACAGGTCTGCGAAAGAATTTGGAGGGGGGAAATATTGCATAGCATTTTTTATTATGTGGCACTTTTTCTTTTCTGTGTACAAATCCGCGATCCCGCACATTATTTAAAACCCTGCCTGCCAAAGAAAACTTCGTTACTAGTGGAATTTCGCTGTTTTTTTTTTTTTTTTTTTTTTTTTTTTTTTTTTTACGAATATAGAATTAAACAAATCCAGGATTGTGAGGGAGGGGGGACTGCCTTCGGCAACGTACTCCCGAACAAGATACGACCACTTCTCTCTCGAAACAAACTAATCTTAAATTATTGCGATTTTTTATGTCGAGCCAAATTTAACTTTTAGCTTTCTTATAAGAACTGATTTGACATTCTTCCAATTCGAATTTAATCACGGTAATTGCAGAAATTACAAAAAATTTTTCCGTTTCAAAAAAGTCAAAAAATCGCCTCAAAGAACGAAAAACACCACTAAAAATCGCATTACAAATTCGGAAATGCTTAAAAAACCTAACGGAGCGAAATTAACTAATTGGGTAAAAGATTTAAACCGGATTCCTTTTAGGAATGTCAAAAAAAAAATCACTCCGAAATGCGAAAACCCCTCTAAAAATAACATTAAAAATTGTTACAAATTGAAAAATCGCTGTAAGAATCTCGTAAAAACTTCATTGACAAGAAGACAAGTTTACTGTATAACATATTGAAATCGGATTATTTTTTACTAATTTGAAAAAAAAAAAATGCCGCTAAATGCGAAAAAATTCGCATAAAAAATTAATTGAAAAATTCCAGAAATTGTCTTCGATATGCATGACTTCAGGCATACAGGTACTTTCCTGTCAAATCTTGCGGCTGTGAGGGCTCAGTGTTGAATTCAGACCCTTTTCTTCGGGAGGGATTTCTGTGGCTCCGGGGGTGGCATTATAGAGTTCCGGGGGTGGGGGAGGGGTAATGACACTTTTTGACCATTGAAAGCACAAAATCTCAAGTCTTCCGGAGGGGGGGGAATGTCCCCCCCGGGACACCCCCTGAGTGGCACCCATTGTGCACCCACTGTGAGGGCTGCATTGTTTTTTCAGAGTTCAGCGCACGCGCACACACAGAGACAGACAAGCACCTATCTTTATTATTACAGTCGCATCATAATATAATTTTTATCATCTTGATAAAATTTAGGGTTTATTATCATGACCTGCTTTACCTAATATATTCGACTCATTCTGAGGTAAAAACATGAATTATTAATGAATGTTAAAATTATTTATAATATTATAATAATTATTTATATAGACTTTCCTCCGAAATTTCTTGGGTCCCTTCGGTGATCCCTAAGAAGTCATGGAGTGACATTCTGAAAAACTTTCGTGGTATGTACTGGTATGCCACATGTATTATCTGAGATTTATCATCCGGCAAAATTCGATCTTACAAGACAATGACTGAGATAATTTTAGATCTCATGCAGTGTCCCTGTGCCTATAAAAGTTTCCAGCATGATTAAAAGACTTTTTTTTTTTTTTTTTTTTTTTTTTTTTAAATCTTTATAAGAAGTTAGGGTGCCAAAAGATTTTACACTTGTGATCACACTTAGTTACTGTCTCATGTCATTGCTGCAAGGAGATTTACATAGCTTTTTTTTACCATTAGTTTTACTTTTGATGTTTTGAACCTCTTTTCATTCCCCCTCACGCAAACAAAAGTCGCGTTTGAGCCATTTTTAAAAGAAATACCACACAATTATACCTTCTAAGATGAAAATTTGTCTAAAACGAAAATTCGACGGGTTTCATGGGGTTCTGTTTTAGCAGGTTTTACTACATAAGATATTGTTTGTATCCAACATATGCAGGTTGAAAAGTCCGGGCACCCCCCCGTTCGAAAGGCTGGTTACGCCTATGCTCCTTATATCATTATGTAACGGAATTCGTTTGTGTGGCCCTGTAAAGGAATCATATGTATTCTTTGCACCGCATATTCTACAGAATGCATATTTTAGTGCACTTCATAAATGCATATCAATTTTATTATGTTTGAAAGCGTGTAACATCATTAAAAATCCTTTGAAAGATTTTTCCCCCATTGACCGTAATGTAACGGAATACTTTTGACTGTCCCTGTAAATAAACTGAACACGCAACAAACTTCATTGGAAATAGGGATCGTGCTATTAGTCTAAGAGCTAGCAACGTCAAAAAACACGTCATTTTATCAAGGTTCATTTTTCTATATATTTTTCCGATTTATGGTGTAGTACGTATGCGGGCAGTCTGGCAGTCAGGAGACGTTGCGTTTACCTGCGGGAAGAGGGGTTATGCAGGTCAAAAAACTTCAAAATTACGTCATTTTATCAAGCCTCATTTTTCTATATGTTCTTTCGTTTTATGATTTAGTACGTTTGCGGGCGGTCTGGCAGTCGAGAGACGTTGCGTTTACCTGCGAGAAAAGGGGTTATGCAGGTCAAAAAATTTCAAAATTACGTCCTTTTAGCATGATTTTTGTTAATAACATCTGTTTCTACTACTATTTGTGATACTAATCCATTATTACCAGACGTTACCAATGTCGCTAAGACCCTGCCAGATCCACATTTATAGGTAACATATTACTCTTTGGTTAACAGACAACCTATAATTAATTTGCCAGACACAAATTCGGTTGCAAAGTTAATGCCAGACGGCTTTAAATATGGCAACGAAAGTGCCTGTTTCAAGAGTGTTTTATAGTTTAAAAATTATAAGTCATCTTTACGTCATTTTATTAAGCTTAAAAATTACAAGATATTACTCTTTGGCTAGCAGACAACCTATAATTAATTTGCCGGACACAAATTCGGTTGCAAAGTTAATGCCGGGCGGCTTTAAATATGGCAACGAAAGTGCCTGTTTCAAGAGTGTTTTATAGTTTAAAAATTACAATTACATAAATTTACATTAATTACACAAAATTAAACATTTTTTCGACATACACTATATATATATATTTACAAAGAATCGATTGTTGCTATGGTAACAATTAAGGGTTGACTGTCATTAAATGAAGCCAAATCCCTACAAAAGATGCCATTTCTTGAAACAGGCACTTTCGTTGCCATATTTAAAGCCGTCTGGCATTAACTTTGCAACTAAATTTGTGTCTGGCAAATTAATCATAGGTTGTCTGCTAGCCAAAGAGTAATATCTTGTTATTTTTAAGCTTGATAAAATGACGTAAAGATGACTTATAATTTTTTAACTATAAAACACTCTTGAAACAGGCCCTTTCGTTGCCATTTTTAAAGCCGTCTGGCATTAACTTTGCAACCGAATTTGTATCTGGCAAATTAATTATAGGTTGTCTGCTAGCCAAAGAGTAATTAATATCTTGTTATTTTTAAACTTGATAAAATGACGTAAAGATGACTTATAATTTTTAAACTGTAAAACACTTCTGAAACAGGCACTTTCGTTGCCATATTAAATGTGGATCTGGCAGGGTCTTAGCGACATTGGTAACGTCTAGTAATAATGGATTAATATCACAAATAGTTATGAGAAACAGATGTTATGAACAAAAATCATGCTAAAAGAACGCAATTTTGAAGTTTTTTGACCTGCACAACCCATTTTCCCGCAGGTAAACGCAACGTCTCCCGACTGCCAGACCGCCCGCAAACTAACTACACCATAAAACGGAAGAACATATAGAAAAATGAGGCTTGATAAAATGAAGTAATTTTGAAGTTTTTTGGCCTGCATAACCCCTCTTCACGCTGGTAAACGCAACGTCTCTTGACTGCCAGACTGCCCGCAAACGTACTACACCATAAATCGGAGAAACATATAGAAAAATGAGCCTTGATAAAATCAGGTGACGAAAACGTTGACTCTCTTAGACTATATGGTGAACCTTAATAACATCAAAAAATTTCAGGGCAATCCGAGTATATTTAAGAGAGTTAGAGCGGGCAGATGGCCAGACAAATCGAAATCATAAACACTATTCAACTTTGTTGGAAAGTGTTAAAAACTACCCGCATTGCTATCCGTTTGCGGTGATTAACAAGAAGGAAAAAAATCATGCGTCAAGCATCGATAATGAAACAATTTCCAACACATTTAGAATAATGTAACAAAACCTCACAGTTTAATAAGTTGAAATAGAATGTCTAACTGAACCATTTGGAAACGCATTAACACATTTGAAAACCCAATTTCAGCAATTCCCATCTATAATCGGAGAATTATCCGAATTCTTTGAGCAGCCCTGTATAGGATATATATATTTGTATCTATAAATTACACGCATGCAAAAATTTAGTTCAGTTAGGAAATACATACCACAGTTAAAAATTCCCCTTCAGCTGTTTCCGCTATTAAGGAGCAATGCGTGAATTCCTTTGTGCATCCAGGTATACGAGGTATAGAATTTATACACAACGAGTAACATGCAAAAAGTTAGTTAAATTTAAAGGCACATATCGTAACTGAAAACACACTTTCAGCAGTTATTGCTCAAAGACAGTACTGTAACCGATTTCCTTTGTGTGTCCCTGTAAATGAACGATAAATGCTACGAACACCCTATTCTATAGTAATCATCTTGTAGTGAAATAAAGTGATTTATATTACTTTCAATACATTTGAAACAGCTTAATGTCATTCATTAAAATACACTGCAAACTATTTTCCCCCTTTCACTGTAATGTAACGAAATTCTTTTGAGTGTCCCTGTAAATGTACTATTAATGCTACACACTTCATATTGAACACCAAACCAAACATGCCATGGTAAACATCATTAACATACAGTGAGCAAAAAAAGTATTTGCACGCAGGCGATTTTTTGCATAAGTAACCATAGAAAGCAAATTTGATACTATTCTCTTAATTATTCATTTATTTAAATAAGAAGAAAATAAAAATAACTACCCATTTTCCTTAAACAGCAATATTACACATTTTAAAAAATAAATTAATATTTTCTCATACCTAAAAAGTATTTGCACAAGAAGCATTGACTGTTAAAAAAGGCATTAAATGTGAACATTATGCAAATGTTTAGCATATCAGTCCCTCAGTACATTAGCCCCGCACTTTAAAATCACGTATATATTAACTGGAGCAGGGATTCTGGGGAGCTTTTGTTCTAATGGCGCCGAAAACGTGTGAACTGTCTGTTGCTACCCGTGAGAAGATTATATTTCTTCACAATTCTGGATTAAGTTACCGAGGAATAGGTAAAAAATCAAATCTAAACTTTTCTAGTGTTCGTTATGTAATTAAGAAGAAAAAAAAAACTGGTTCGACAATAAATAAGCCGCGAACTGGGCGTCCAAGAAAGCTAAATACCAGGCAAAGGAGAGCCATCATAAAAGAATCTTCAAAAAACCCTTTTCTAAGTGCTCGAGAATTGGCTGTTGATGTCGCTTCAACGTCGGGAACAATAGTTACACCACAATCAATTAGAAATATTCTTCATGATGCAAATATTCGAGGAAGAGCCCTCGAAAAAAACCATTTATTAGTGAAACAAATAGGGTGAAAAGACTTGAATTTGCAAGAGCTTATGTCAGCAAACCACTAGAGTTTTGGAAAACTGTTATTTTTTCCGATGAAAGCAAATTCAATATTTTTGGCTCAGATGGTAAGAAAAATGTATGGCGAAAGCCAAATACTTCTCTTCAAATTAAAAACTTGAAACCAACTGTAAAACATGGCGGTGATCATGTAATGATTTGGGGATGCATGTCTTTTAACGGAGTTGGCGAAATGACTTTTATTGAAGGCAATATGAATGCTAAACAATATATTAATATATTGCGAGATCATTTAACTAATAGTGCTCTGAAATTAGGAATTCCTAATTCATGTTATTTCCAACAGGATAACGATCCGAAAACACACTGCATATATTACGAGGTTATGGTTGCTTTATAATGTAAAAAATCAATTGAAAACGCCACCACAATCACCAGACCTCAATCCGATTGAAAATTTATGGCATATTTTGGATGTAAAAATAAGGAAAAAGAAAATTTCTAACAAATCAGAACTTAAGCAAGCTCTTCGGGAAGAATGGCTACAAATCAGCAGTGAAACATGTCACAAATTAATAGAATCAATGCCCAGACGATTACAAGCTGTAATTGAAGCAAAGGGCATGCATACTAAATATTAGCACCGTTTTTAACTTATAAATAATTCCTCTAGTTCTATTTTTATTGCTAGTGTGCAAATATTTTTTTGGCAGTACAAATGCTACTTTTTTATGTTTTCATATTTTAAATATAATTATTAAGCCAGATATTAAATATGTTTATTTGTTTTGTAAAAGTGTTGATATTTTTAATTCTTAGTTGCTTTTTATTTATTTATATATATGCTACAACAAATTTACCTGGTGTGCAAATACTTTTTTTACTCATTTCATCCATTGCATGAAAATCCGAGTATATTTACGGGGGTTAGAGCGCATACAGACGGCCTGACGTACAGACGGAAAGACTAACCGAATTCATAAACCAAAGCGTTATAAGTAAACGAACAAACTTAATGCTGGAATCAGGCATAAATTAACACAGTTGCGCCACCTTGTGGACGGAGTGATAATTCACATAAGCGAGTTTTTAGTGTGGCGCGTATTTTCTAAATCTTCAGTTACTCATGGAAATGAATTTTGTTTGCCACATTTATTATAAAATAATGGGGTAGCGAGAGGGGTATCCAGACGCACTTGACACCACGAAGTTTTCTTCGCCCTATCAGAGGCACTTCAGTTATTAATCAAGGTGAAAAAAACTTTACAATTTTAGTGGTGTCAGTAAGAAAACAGTTAGGTATCTACCTGCAGTTCACACTCCATCCGATACGTGGCGCATGACCTTGATTGAATTGACCTCGCTTTTAATCTTGCGGTTACTTCTCCCATTTAAGATAGGACGCTTACTTATATCGCTTTGTCATAAACACTTCTCAACTTTATTGGAAAGTGTTAAAAATGCTTTATAAATTAAACAAAAACATAATTTAAAGAACAAATTAAAAAAACAAAATTTATTTCCTACATTGTTTAAGCCCGAGAAGGGACAGATATTAAGTTATTTCATTTAATTTTTTCTACATTTAATGTTAAATTTTTGTAACAAATTAGTTAAGCCAATTGAAAATTAAAAAATAAAAATAAAATTCATACAATATGATACTTAAAACAGTTCTAAAAGAATTAGATTCCGTTCAAATGAAATCGAAATAAATCTTAGACTTCTTCCATTTTTAATTGAAAATATTTGTATTGCCGATTTTGTATTATGTTTATGACAGTTGTGCATAAAATGATAAGATGCATGCAAAATACAAAACTTAAAAAAAAAGTCTAAGATTTATTTCTATTTCATTTGAACGGAAGTTAATTTTTAGGGCTGTTTTAAGTATCATATTGTATGAATTTTATTTTTATTTTTTAATCTTCAATTGGCTTAACTAATTTGTTACAAAAATTTAACATTAAATGTAGAACAAATTGAATGAAATAACTTAATATCTGTCCCTTCTCGGGCTTAAACAATGTAGGAAATAAATTTTGTTTTTTTAATTTGTTCTTTAAATTATGTTTTTGTTTAATATGTCAAGTTTTTTAATAATTAATGAACTCAGACGAATGCATTTCAAAATTAATAGAGAGTATCATCATCAGACTTTGATGTATGCGGTATTGCATCACAATGTGGGATGCAGTTTACCAATGTGTAATTCAAAATTTTTCACCACTGTAGTAAAGCAGGTTGCGGTAGTTTGGACAAAAACTTCTAATCTGAAAGTAAAAAAATTATAATCAAAACATAAAAAATTAACTTCACTTAAATTTAGATACCCTATTTCCCACTCAGGAACGCTATGATTGTAAATGTAAATTGTGTTGAATCCTTACTGCTAATATTAACAATATTATAGCTGTGATACAGTAAAAAATAAAAAATAAAAGTTTTACTTAAATTTTTAAACCCCATTCTCTCCCAAAGACTGATCTAAACACATCCGAAAATTATTACCTAAGTTTAACTTGGGGTATAAATAGTTCTCATCTCGGAAAAAAAAAATACATTTTAAAATTTAAGTTACGTAATTCCCCACTAAGTTCGCTACCTGCGTAAAAATAGCTATCCACTAGAAACTTTTTACTAAAATTTAAACTTGACCAAAGCAAAAACTTATTCTGAAAATATCCTTTTTATTTCCACTATGACGCCATATTCACCTTTCTAATTAAAAAAAAAAAAACTAGCTCAATTTAATATTTCACGCGAAAAACTTTCAACTAAAAAGAAATAAATTATAATTACGGCTTTTGAAATTTTTGCAACAATGCAAAAAAAATGTTACATTTTCTATGAAAAATGTCCGTTGATTTTCATTGAAAAAATCGAAAATTGGAATTATTAAGAAAAATATTTGAATAATCTAATAAAAAATTGGCCCATGTTTCTCTCTGGGTTATAATTCATCCATATGCAAAGGCATTTTACCATTCATTTTGAACCTGACGTTAGGCAAACGTTTTTACACTTTAAATTAATAATACCATTAGAATTAGTAAAGAATAAAAAATGAGTGGCATCAGGGACAAAAAGGTGGGAAGAAAAAATGAAAGTTATCTCCATAGGCTTTTCCATGTTAAATTAACATTGAGAAGTGACACTGGAAATAAATAAGTACTGCGCTGCCGCGCAATACTTAAATAATTTACATTTTATGCTGAGTGAAATATTTTTATTTCCTAGTTCTTAGAATCCTTTCGCCAATCATCTGCTAGCAGCAAAGAATTGTGGGTTATTTTTATTTTTTTGTATTAGCAATGAGTCATTTTTTTTTTCTGATTTTTCTAAAATAAATCGTTTTTCCTATTTTTTAGTTAACGAATAACAATATTTTAAAAGGTAAGTACTAATTTGCTTTTTATTATTTTCTAAAACCAAAGTATTCTAGTATTAATAGGATAAATAAACTAATGTTTTTGAGTGCACAAAAACAAATTTATTAGGCTTAGTTAATCTGCCTGTGACTGAACATTGGATATTATGTTTTGCTTACATGTTCAATAATCGGCTGCAGAAATTTCTGGATAATAGCCCATTTTTATCTTTTTGAGTTCATTTTTCAGCTTTGTATTTGAATATTTATAAAGAAAGGACTTGTTGTTTCGAAAGTATATAAAAAGTATTAATAATATTCATAATTATGCTTTATTTCGTGGTTCATTTTCAAATGAATTACTTTTTAAGTTTTATAATACATAGAAAATTAAGTTTGTTTAAATGTAAAAAAAAAGAAAAAAGAAAACCCAATGTGTTATTCACTTGTTGTAATTTAACAATCAGTAAGAAAGTAATTATTTATGGGATAACTTAAATTAAAAATATAAGTTTTTGATTGATGATTTTGAGCGATGTTTCTTTGAAAAGTAACAATCATTAGTAATATCCTATGAGTTTCTTATAAGAATTTTAACGTAGAAGAAATAACGTTCTTCGAAGATAAATTGGGAGCTAATGATTGTAAATAAAAATCCATATACTAGTGAGCGAATGGGTGATAGAAATGACTATACATCGTCGAGTTACAAAGTGAATTAATGAATTGGGGCAATATTATAAACTGAACTTAAAAAATATATAGGTCTGCCTCGGCATATCTTTGTATTGTATGAGTAGGAGGGGTAGCAATTCGTCATTAGGTATTATCATATTATCGAGTTTCGGATAAAATTTTAACGTGTTATTAATCTCGACTAGTGCAATGCCATTTCAGTCTGTTTCGTGATAACTTGGTACAATATGGGTACCAATTCTTAATTTTGCTGGCAATATAAATTCATCGAGATTCGGCATAAATTTTTAACATGTTATAGACATTGACTATGCCACTTTTCACTAACAGCGGCGCATGACCTTCACACTCACCTTCGCCAATTGACATGAAAATAACACATGGTACCGTCTCGTCTACCCCGCATTATTGCAAGAAACACGGTCTCAACTTGTAAAGGTGAATGAAAGGCATGCGCCTCCGTTAGTGAAAAGGAGTATAGTTCAGCACAAATATTTCAGTCTGTCTGCGATATCTCTGTACGATATCAGCAGAAGTTTGTGCCAATTCTTTTTTTTTAGCTCTACTATAATATTACCGAGTTTCGGCATGAAATTTGAACATGTAATTAATCGTGGCTAGTACAATACAAAATTGAAGTCTGTGTCGTAATATCTTGGTACAATATGAGCAGATGCGGTTCCAGTTATCGACTTCGGCATATCTTAGAATTTTATTCATGAAGATGGCATTCAAAAATTATGGCTGAATTTTAACATGTTTTAGATATAGATTTAGTACAACTCAAATATTTCAGTCTGCCTCGCGATATCTTGGTACAATACGAGCGGGGCACCATTTCGTCATTTTAACGGTAGTAAAAAGCCATCGAGTTTCGCACGAAATTTTATGTTTTAGATATCGTTTAGTACAATGCAAATATTTCAGTCTGCCCCGTGGTCAGGGCCGTAGCGACCGCCCCCATACCCCCCATTTGGAGAGTCAGGGGCCCAGTAGTGAGCTATTGTACCTTTCAGGCGAATAATAATTTTTGTTTGAACTTTTAAAATTATTTTTTTATGTATTTTTAATTCGTTGGGAGCCCCAATAGGTTTCACCATTTCCTTAATACTATTATTTCCTTCAAACAAATGTGCTTTATTTCTATAGCCAGCAGTCTCTTTAAAGGTGCCCAAATGAAAGAAATTTAGCAGGCTCTAAATTCTTTTTGAACTGTCTTTTCAGGGGCCCCTATAAACGTGAGGAAAAGTTGGAGCCTAAGATGCAAAACTTTTAGGCCCCATTTTTTATTCAAGTGTTTTAAAAATATGCTTTTTAATCTTGTTGGGGACCCCCAATAAGGTTCAAAGCTGTCTTAATACTATTACTTCTTTTAACCAAAACAGATATGCGCTTTCTTTCTATAGCTAGCAGTCTTTTTAAAGGTGCCCAAATGAAAGAAATTTTGCAGGCTCTAAATTCTTTTTGAACTGTCTTTTTTAGGGCCCCCCCCTATAAACGTTAGGAAAAGTTGGAGCTTAAGATTCAAAACTTTTAGACCCCATTTTTTTATTCAAACGTTTTAAAAATACGCTTTTTAATCTCGTTGGGGGGGGGGGGGGGGAGGTCCCAATAAGGTTCAAAGCTGTCTTAATACTATTACTTCTTTTAACCAAAACAGATATGCGCTTTCTTTCTATAGCTAGCAGTCTTTTTAAAGGTGCCCAAACGAAAGAAATTTTGCAGGCTCTAAATTCTTTTTGAACTGTCTTTTTTAGGGCCCCACTATAAACTCGAGGAAAAGTTCGAGCTTAAGATTCAAAACATTTAGACCCCATTTTTATTATTCTAATGTTTTAAAAATATGCTTTTTAATCTCGTTGGGGGCCCTGATAAGTTTCAAAACTTCCTTAATACTATTATTTCCTTCAACCAAATGCTTGCTTTCTATAGTCACCATTCTTTTTAAAGGTGCCCAGATGCAAGAAAGTTTGCAGGCTCTAAATACTTTTTAAATTGACTTTTTTTTTGGGGAGGGGGGGCTATAAAAGTGTGGAAAAGTTGGAACTCAAGATTCAAAACTTTTAGGCCCAATAGTCACCATTCTTTTTAAAGGTGCCCAGATGCAAGAAAGTTTGCAGGCTCTAAATACTTTTTAAATTGACTTTTTGGGGGGGCCCTATAAAAGTGTGGAAAAGTTGGAACTCAAGATTCAAAACTTTTAGGCCCAATTTTTATTATTCAATTGTTTTAAAAATAAGCTTTTAATCTCATTGGGGGCCCCAATAAGGACCAAACTTTCTTAATACTATTACTTCTTTTAACCAAAACAGACATGCCCTTTTTTTCTATAGCTACCATTCTTTTTAAAGGTGCCCAGATGAAAGAAATTTTGCAGGCTCTAAATACTTTATACATTTTCTTTTTTGGGGCCCCTCTTAAAAATGAGCAAAAATCGGAACTCAATATTCAAAACTTTTAGGCCTCATTTTTTTTTCAAATGTAAAAAAATATTTCAAATGAAAATCAAATTAATTGCTTAACAGGCGCAAAGGCCAACCTAGTTGAAAAGATTCCATACCGGGACTCGAACCCGGGCCATCGGTATAGCGAACTGACGTTCTACCGACTAAACCACATGGAACGATACCCAGCCTGGAACTTTTTACTATTACAGGTCGGCAAGGCATAGTTAATAATAGTGAGAAGTTTCAGGCTAGGTATCGTTCCATGTGGTTTAGTCGGTAGAACGTCAATGCGCTATACTGATGGCCCGGGTTCGAGTCCCGGCATGGAATCTTTTCAACTAGGTTGGCCTTTGCGCCTATTAAGCAATTAATTTGAAATTTGATTTTCATTTGAAATATTGTATGCAAGGCAAATGTTTCTCTCTGGATAAATTTTCATGCATTAATGTTAAAAAAAAATATATATGCTTTTTAGTCTCGTTGGGGACCCCAATAAGCGGGCATCTATGTGCATTGCATATGCCGCCTTATCCCCTTATGTTCGACCTAGTTCTTTTTTAACGTTTCATTTCCCTTGTCTCGATAAATTACTTATGTTAACTATACTATAATTGTATTGTGCATTTATTTAATCTACTAGCAGAGCTTCGCCCGCTTCGCTGGTTGTTTTTTAAAATAAGAACATATTTTTTGGAGTTTCCCATTCGCGGCCTTCACTGCCTTCCGCAGCGTAAACCCATTCGGATACTCCCGCTCCGATCTTGAATCAAATAATTATTGAATTATTGTATTTTTTTTTTTTTTTTTTTTTTTTTTTTTTTTTTTTTTTTGATAAAAGCGATAGTCTCCATCCAGCATCGTAGATCACATTGCTACAGAAACCAATTTATCATTTTTCCACTTCAGCTTAATTATGACAGCAGCAAAATCTACTGGATAATTCTTCGGTTTCAGAAAAAAAAAAAATGTCAAGAAAACTCCGCAAGACGCGAAAAAAGGTGTAAAAATCTTATTAAAAAATGGACAAAAATTCAAAAATCGCCGAGAGAAAATTGACTATATCGAGCCAAAAGATTGAAACTGGAATGGTAAAAAATCGCTGTGAAAGACAAAAATACGCTTAAAATCACATAAAATGTGCGTGAAAAATTCAGAAATTTCTAAGGATGAAATTTTCTGTATTGAGCTAAAAGACTGAAACCTGATTATTTTTAGGGATGTCAAAAATCCACCCCTCAGAGGGCAAAATTTACTATATTGGGATAAAAGATTGAAAGCGGGTTCCTCTTACACTCTCTCTCTCTCAAAAAAAAAAAAAAAAAAAAAGCGGTGAATTGAAGGATTTTTTCCTTTCTTTTTTTTTTTTCATCCAAACGCACACAAAAAAGCTTTGATTTGCCCATTTTTTTCGAAAATATAGAAAACTCGCCAATCTAACGTAAAAATTACCTAACATCCTTACTAAATATAAAGATGCATTTTCGTCAAATCAAATCACAGGAGTGTTCGTGCCAACTGTGCTGCATTGTACATTTCCCTATTAGAAACTGAACTTTTACGCATGAATTTTTTCCTTCATAACACGAAGAAGTCGCGAATCAAAGATCAAAATTTCTAGACATTTTTCTTTCTAAAGAAGAAAATTTCTTCAAATGTGAGAAAAAAATTCTCTTCTAATCACAGGGGTCTTAAAAAATGAAAAAAAAAAAAAAAAAGAGTTCGTGAAAAATTAAGAAATCGCAAAGGGCGAAATTCAGTACATCGCGCTAAAAGACTGAAACCTGATTCCTTTTACTAATAATGTCAAAAAATCACGTCAGAACGCGAAAAAAAGTTAAAAATCACATAAAAAATTCGTGAAATATTTAAAAATCGAAATACTACTTTACTATATTCGGCTAAAATGGAAAGATGGACTGAAAATATATTCCTTTTATGAATGTTGAGAAGGAAGCACGAAACTCGAAAAAATACAAAAAATAGCGTAAAAAATTCTAATCAAAAAATTTAAAAACCTGTTTCGAGGTGCATAAACTTCAGGCATATACAGGTAACCTTCCTGTCAAATTTTGTCCTGAGCAGAAAAACATCTGATCAGACAAAGAAAAACTCTGGACAGACAAACATCTGTCTTTATTATTATCTATTAGAAAACCCGTCTTCGTTGCCCACAGAAAAGTACCTTCTATCCGAAGGTATTCTTTTTTCTTTTTAAATTTCAACTTGGGTGACAATTTTAAACTGGAGAAAACCAGAATATATGAAAACGACATTCCAAAAGTAATTTTTTTTTGAATTAGTAAATCTGTACATATATATTTTTTTTAATAAAAAGCACCAATCAGAGCTGGAAAAAAATTGTTATAAGTAAGTATTTTCTGCTTGAAAAAAATCTGTCTGGGCTATGCGGATGGCATTGTCAAACTGAAAATACGAAAACGACTTCCATATTTTTTATTTATTTATTTTGTTTATGAGCAATATTTAGCGGTTTATAACATTTGTAAAAGAAATTCAGTTCCAAACTTTTTTGCCAAATTTTGTCCTCTGCTGTTTTTAAATTTTTCGAGAATTTTTATGTGATTTTTTTAGTTTTTTTTCACTTTTTCTGGTAGTTTTTTTAACATTCGTAAAAAAAAAATAAACCCGGTTTCAATCCTTTACCCCATTATACAAATAGTAAAGTTTGCTCTCTGTGAATTTCGAATTTTTTTATGCAATTTTTGGCGTTCTTTCGCGTTTTTCGGCGATTTTTTTTACATTTTTTTCCTAAACGGAAGAATTCTCAGTTAAACTTTGCAAGTGCTTTGATTAAATTCACGTTGTAAGAATATCAAATCTGTTTCCTGTAGCAACGTGAATGAAATGTTGAAAATTTGAATTTAATCTGCGTCGAAATAAAAAATTACAATAATTCAAGGTTTGTTTGATTCGAGATCTGGGCGGACATAGCCCGTATGGGTGTACGTTGCCGAAACCAGTGCAGCCCAACTAGAAATTCGTTCAATTTGAAGCTCGTTTTGGAAAAACCGACCAGCGAAACTCCACTGATGTTGTTATAAAATGGAACGTGGGTGGAAAATTAATTTTGGAAAAACCGACCAACGAAACTCCACTGATGGCTAAAATGGTGACTAAAATGGAACGTGGGTGGAAAATTAATTTTGGAAAAACCGACCAACGAAACTCCACTGATGTTGTTATAAAATGGAACGTGGGTGGAAAATTAAATATAGATATTTCTCTAAAATCTTAGAGGGGGGTGGCGAAAAATATGTTTGGGAGGGGGCTCAGAAGACCTTGCTACGGCCCTGTCCGTGGTATCTTCGTATAATAATGAGCAGGTGGCGGCGGCAATTCGTCTTTTTGACAGAACTATGAGATCATCGAATTTTGGCGTGAAACCTTAAAGGGTTACATACACAGTGTGATTCGATACCGCGTCTACAAAATTTGTAGGATAGTGCAATTCACTAAAAAGAAATAAAACGTTTTTTGTATAACAAAGCCGCGTCCCAATGCACTTAATCACTCATAAATACAGGCTGTAACATTTCGAATCAAACCCGATTTCCATTAGCAATTTAACGGCAATGAAGATATTTTACTGACATCTTCGATAGACTTATCTTACTTTAAATAAAATGTGGTTGATATAACGTGAAGTTCACTGTAATTAGATCAGTTACCCATATGTCCAAAACTATTTTAGATATCTGAATGCACCAAACAAACAGTAAATTGTAGCCAGATACATTCTCTATCTGTCCCTGATAAGTTCAGTGTTTTTCTAAGACAAACAGACAAATAAATAAATAAATAAATAAATAATAATAATAATAATAATAATAATAATAATGTAATTTAGAATATAGGACGTCAAAATAGTTCAATGAACTTGGAGTACTTTTCCGAAAATCAGAGACCAGACTCTCTGATTCTATCATTATGCATAGATAAATTAATCTAGTGACATAAGGTAACTGAGAGTAATCAAAAGCGGATAAACTACCTTTCGGGCCCCTAAGGCTAGACTTTTTTGGGGATCCCCTCCCCCCTTCAAATCGATATATATCAGTGTTTTCTGGCACTAAAAATCGAATGAAGTACTTTTAGTGCATGTAAACATTGAAATTTCGCAAAATTCAAAATGTCATAATTCGGTAAGTTTTGGGCGTAAAAAAAAATGGATTTTTAAATTTCCTTCCTAGACGCAGAAAAATATTTATCTAAAGATAAGTTATTCGGACCCAGGGGTCATATACAAAATAAAATTTCGTATATTAATATGTATACACTACAGCCCCTTATAAAACAAAAGCTGTATTTAATTTGTATGCAGTTGGAAGAATGTTTCTATATCATCAGCAGTTTAACCCTTTCAAGGGCGAAGGTACATTTTTGGGTCACCTAATTTTAATCCCACATTGGCACCAGAATATTGGAATGAAAAATTTCCTTTTATTAAGTACATGAACAAAAGCTTTTGCTAATTTTGAAATAAATTTGCTTGTAAATTCTGGTGTCATTACTGACTTCAGTATTTTGCGAAGACAGCTGTCTGGGCTCAGAAAGATTATAAACATCTGCGTTCTACTGTTTGTCTATGAAAGAAAAGAAAATGAGATTTTATAAATCAATTTTTAAAGGATTTTTAACTTTTTGCAGGAATATCGAAATAATTTTTAGAATTTCTGAAAAGGGATTTTTTTTTGCGACTGGCTGTACAATTTTCGAGTTTTTGTTTTTAGGACCAGTAGATTTTAAAATACAGCCCTCTTTAACCCCTTCAAGGGCGATGGTTCATTTTTTTTGGACCTCCTAATTTGAATTCCTAAATGCAACATTAGCACCAGAATTTCGGAATGAATTTAAGTACATGAAAAAAAAGGTTTATACTTATTTTGAACGTAAATTCTGGTGTCAGTCCATCATTTTATCATTTTACGAATAGAAGTACTTTGCCCTGAAAGGATTAAAAAGGCCCATTACATTTATCGACCTAGCAGAGGTGTAATTGTAGCACCTCCCCCCCTCTCTCTCTCTTTTAGTTTTTTGAAGAAATTTTCTGTGGTTTGATAAAAATCTACGCTTTAGTTTAATTATGAATACTTTTAATTGGGGTTTTTAATTAATAACTAAGCTAATCATTAGAAATTTAACATTCTGAGTCTCGGGTGCATCAGCAGACACTTTGCGGATAGCCTCACAAAGTGTTTTAGCCTCGTACGTGCCGTAGATTTTGCTAGCCAACGCGCGCGCACACACACACATACATAGAGAGCGAAACTTGCTGTTATTAGTAGATTGAAAATGCGAAAATTGCCTTTCCTTGGAAGTTCGCACAATAGAGCTGTGAATAAAGAGGAGTCAAGGAGACATATAGTGTAGTTGCGAGTGAAGTAAATGACAATATTGTCTAAAGATGGCGGCTGTTTGCTTACATCTGATTGAGACGGCCTCGCCTGATTTCCACTGGGTCGAAATTCCACCAGTAAATATGAATAGAAATTTTCACCTATTTCAACGCCTTATTCATGAAAATTTCTGTCATAAATAAGGTAAAAATTTCTATAGCTTTTACTAGTGAAAGCTTGCCTCAGCGATATTATAATGTCTTTCACTGACAGGAGGATTGTTTAAATTGTCACACTATGGCGGAACAGCAGGACCTGCTACTGCCGAGTTAAATTTCCACCAGTGAAAAGGAATAGATATTTTGTCCTAACTATGTCAGAAATTCTGCCTGAACAAGGTGTTTAAATAAGGAGAAAATTTCTACTCAAATTTACTGGTGAAAGTTTGGCCCGGCTATCCCGACCTGAACCACGAGTGATTGAAATCAGATTACCCGAACCGATGTAGGACTCGAACCCTTAAATAAGATTTAAAAGAGGTAAAGTCAATAAACTTCAATATATGTGCGCCTTTCATTGCACGAAAAATCTGTTAACGGATATTTGAAAAGAAAAAATAAATTTTATTTTTAAATTTTTAATATACAGCAAAACCTGTCAAAACTGGACCAGTGTACAACAGAATGCTGCCTTAAACGAAAGAATTTTACAGTGTAGTTGAAAAGGATAGAATAAATTAGAATTGACTGTGTACCTGCTAAGACGGGAACCTAACTAAAACGGAATATTTTTATGGTCCTTTGCGATTCTGTCTTAGTAATATTGATTCATAACGTTTTTGATACTGTATTATAGAAATAACGTATTCAAAGTGACAAATGCGTAACTGCCAAGTCTCCGGCTTTTTGGATACCAGTATTTTAGTACAGAAAATGTTGCTTTATTTAATCGGAGTCATTCTGCGATTTAAAAAAACAGCATTTTCTCTAAGAAAATACTACTGGTGTGAAAAAAGTCTGCAAATGGTAACAGTAGACTATTAGTGTCTCGGGGTAACAGGCAGTAGACAGTCTAGAGATAACAGACAATAGACAAACTGTCTCGGAGTAATAGGTAGTTTTATTTATTTATTTAATTTAATTTTTTTTTGTTGCATTAATGTAGAAATAGTGGAAAATCCGATAGGTCAATGCGAAACCTCGGAACACAACTACGTTAAGTAAATTTTATATAATCTTCTAGGTTGTGTTATTTATAAGGTATAAAAATCTTTACCTTTTAAAAATTGCCATTGATCTATCTATCTAGTATATTAATAAAAGAAATTTTCACTCTGTCTGTCTGTGTGTGTGTGCGCGCGTGCGCGTGTTTGTCTGGCTGGTTGTGGTCGATGTCTAGGTAAATCTACTGTACCTAGAGATCTGAAAATTGGATGAGGATAGTTCAAGACAGGTCCGAATACACCTGAGGTTCAGATTTTTCATTTTTTGATAATTAGGCGAGATATTAATTAAAAACTCATCGAAAAAATATTCCTTTTATTATTTTAAAATCAGCAAGCGCGCTTGCGCATGCTCAGTTCGGAGATTTCCGAAACCTACAAGCAGAGAAAAAGCACATTACGGAGATCATTAAAACATTCGCTTTCAAAAAGGTCCAGTAGACAAAAGCGGCATTCGTCTGCGTTACAAACACCTGCACTGTCTGTGAAATATTTCTCCAAAATCTGCATTTCTTGAAATAAAAGTAGTTTTTGTAAATAGATTTTTCATGGATTTTTTGACGTTTTGTAACAATACTGTAACGATTTTTATATAGTGCTGTCCTCTAAAAAAAACCCACAGGAAAATGTATCCTAAAAAAAACCCACCCTAGAACTTAATCAAAAATATCACAGAAGTCAAAATTTCTTTTTGTCCTGTTTCTACATGCCATTTACAATAATAAAAGCATTTAAAATTACTTAAGTGTTTATTTAGTTTTTTAAAAAATAAGCGAAAAATTACATTTATAATTTTTCATTTGTAAATCCTTCAATGTACAATTATTAAAATATTATTATTATTTTTTCTTTTTTTTGCAGAATTGTGTTTTAAAACTAATTAATAATGAAAGAAAAACTTTGCTGTTTAATATTTTGATTTCTAGAAGTGTTTTTACATGTGGGTTATTTTTAGAAAAAAAGTGGTTTTTTTTCAAAGTCTTGTTTAATTGGCTGCCATAGAGGTCTGCACGGGCCCGGGCTTGGCCCGAGGCCCGTACCCGGCCCGGCCCGCGGGCCGGGCCGGGCCGGCGGAATGGAGGTGAATTTTCAAACGGGCCGGGCCGGGCCGGCAGAATTAGGACAATTTTTTCAACGGGCCGGGCCGGGCCGACAGACGGAATAAACGGGCCGGGCCGGGCCGACAAAAAAATTAATCGGGCCTATCGGCCCGATATATGAATTTAAGCTAAGCAGATTGAATACGAGCCATTTTCAATGAATATGATTTTCTCGAGAAGTATAAATGTGCGGCAAGAGCCGATGCGAGTTTAACAACATCAATACAGAAATGTTAGATGTCCATCGTAGAGATCTTCATCGTACAGTTACAAGATGTCTGATTCCGAGTTTAATTTTTTTTCAGCAGACTCGTGCCGGGACGGAACTAGTCTTAATCGATCTCAGGACGTGTAGAACAGTCATTGTGTTTTGTAGCATTAATAGTGATAATGAAGTTCTCTTAACAGTATCTTTGGAAATATACCTTAAGGTGGTTCTCATATTCACTGCTCAACAATGCGAAGCTTTCAGACACATTTTCTGACAAAATTTTTAACTATAAAGGCATAAAATTGACAGGCCTGCCTATTGAAGGCATTTGGAAACGAATAGCTTTTCCCATATTTGATAAATTACTTACAGAGATAACAGAGATTCCTGTCACGTGACTGTATGTTTTTCTCCTTTCCTGTGCTATCGCTTCCGGAAATTCGATTCAAAACGCCAACTTTGACAGTATATTCAAAAAGATATATCGCTTTTAACTATGAAAAAAACCCCGACATTTACATAGCTTCTGAATAAGAATACCTGCCAATCTTACGCGTTTCCGAAAAGAAAAGAATTCCTAAATGTGTCGAAATGTAACTCCTTTGGATTTGAGAAAAGCCTTAAAAATGAAAGAAATATTTTCACAAATCTGCTTCTTATTATACAGCTTCAAAAGTTATCATGTTTTTAATCCTTTATTCTGAACTACATTAATATTTTAATGAATCCTTATTTCCATTTTGAAATGTCTGTAGACACGATGACTAAAACACTGTAAGTAATCGTTAATGTTAACTATTGTGTGTTTTCTGCTTTGCGAACATCATAGTAATGTAAAATATACTGTAAAATGCTCCCATAAATATGTATGTAGTATTCATTAAAAGAATCTTAATTGTATCAGAAAAAACGGATTTTTTTTTTGTAGAAATTGTGTCGGGCCGGGCCGGGCCTGTTTTCACTGATTTTTGTACGGGCCGGGCCGAGAACTGTAAAAATGCAAACGGGCCGGGCCGGGCTCGGGCCGAACTTTCAATTTTTACACCGGGCCGGGCCAAGATAGGTTTCGTTCGGGCCGGGCCGGGCCGGGCCCGGGCCTGGAAATTCCGGCCCGTGCAGACCTCTAGGCTGCCATTTTGTAATATATTGATAGAAAAAAAAATACTATACATTAAAATCTTAGTCAGAACAGGCTGTGAAAATGTAGCTATTTCAAATTGTTTTGTATTTTTTATTAAATTTTATATAGTGAGAAATTAAAAAAGTGGGTTTTTTTTTAGAGGACAGCACAGTAATTTCTGAAAAAAGATTTTTTTTTTTGAGTCTGTTTGTGCAATTTTCGAGTTTTTAGGTCCGGTAGATTTTAAAATACGGCCCTCTTTAAAAATAAACAGTACGTTTATCGCCCTTAGCAACCTTTCATTCCAACAAACCCACGGGAATTGTCTGAGGTTTGATAAAAATCTATGCTTTAGTAGAATTATGAAAACTTTTCCATTCTTTTAATTGGGGTTTTAAATTAATACTCAACTAATTATTAGAAATTTAAAATTCTGAATATCAGGTGCATCAGGAGCAGTGGCGTGGCGTGAAAATTTTCGGTGGTCATCGCAATTATTTAAGTTTGTAGTGAAAAATTATTAACTCTAAAATTCAATGGTTGAATGTTCAAAAAAGAAACTTTAAATCTTACCTTCACTTATACATGAACTCCAAATGTTCTGCTAAAACTGGATCGTAGAGTTTTAAAAGCTTATTAAGAGTTTTAAAATATTGCTTGGTCATCGCCGCATCCAGCGATGACCCGACGCCACGCCACTGATCAGGAGACACTTTGAGCTACACTGTTAAAAATTTGCAGCATTCTGGCAGTTCATTTGACCGTACACACACCGAGTTACACAACCGTAATTTTAACACTATTCTGACCATATTATTGGCCATTTTATGGTCAGAATATAGTTAAATTATTTTATGAAACCGTTTTTTCAAAAAACGGTCGAATGACCTGCCAGAATGCTGCAAAATTTTTAACAGTGTAGCCTCGTAAAAGTTTTTAGCCTCGTACGTGCCGTAGATTTTGCTAGCCATCGCACACAGACAGAGCGAAACTTTCTTTTATTTGTATAGATCAGCCACACTCAAACTTTTTTTTTCGCGGGCCGCAAACTTATATTTGCAATGTTAGGCGAGCCGCAATACACTAATAAAAGGATGTAAAAAAGAGTAATTAAAATAGTAAGATAACATAAATAGTTTAATAAAGCATTATAACAAAGTTAATATCATCAGAAGGGTTAAACGTTTGTTGCGGAAGAAAAGTTAAAACAAAATAACACCACTATTTCCAAACAATAATCTTCGTGGTGGCTGTGGTAAAATATGCTGCGAAGTTTTATTGTTTGGAAATAGCGGTGTAAAATAATTTTGTGCGAATTTTTTCTGCGACAAACGTTCAACTCTAAAAAGAAAATCAGCTATGTATAAGTATAAAACACAATAATATAACAATGCAGAATATCCAACTTCTAAAGAAATAAAACAGGTGAATTTTTTTAATAAATAAGTCACTTTTGCTCATGGCAATTTTTTTTTCTTTAATTGTGCAAATCTGTGGAAAGAATTTTTGACTAAGAAAACAGAATTTAAGATGTTTTAACATAAATTTAAATTACTTATAAATGACAGGACAAATTTTGTCTTCCCCTTGAAAATATATAAAACAACAGTGAACGTAGCAAATAAAGCCTTTGTGCAACAATGTTAAAAAGCAGAAAACCAACGTTTAAAAATGCACAAATAATTTGGTTTTCTGCTTTTTAACAGTGAAGGTCTTAAATACATTTTATGCACATCTCAAGTGTCTCGAGCCGCAGATAAAAGGTTGCCGGGCCACCATGCGGCCCGCGGGCCGCAGGTTGAGTATGGCTGGTATAGATGATATCCCCCATCAGTACAGTATAGCATTTCATTCTACGGAAAATCGTTATAAATTCCACTTAATTAAATTCAATATAGAAAATTTAAAGTAACTAAAAATTTATTTACTCTAGAAAATTGCTTCTGTAAAATCACACCAGGCTTTCAAATTACTGGCTCTTGTTGATCTACTGATGTTTAGGCCTGAAAAAAGGGTTTAAGGGATAAAATGCCCTAGAGAAAGTTCCCTCTTGTAATATATAAAATATAAAGGGTGTATCTGAAATGCCTCAACAAACTTAGAGGGATGATAGTACTCATGAAGACGAACAAAAAATGCAATGGAACATGGGGTCGCAAATGACGTTTAAAGGATGAAGATCGAGAAAAGGCGTCTGGAAATGGACAAACCGAGACAAGAAAGAAACACCCCAGAAAATTATTTATTGCACAGAATAGGTACAACACAGCTAGTGATGTCGAGAGAAAACAAATATTTTACAATAATTGTTCAAAGTGTAGACCGTGGACATTATTACACAGAGTACATCTACGGAGGAACGACTGGCGGACACGCTCATGTTTGGATACTTGGATTCCTGCTCACAGATTTGTTTGGCTTTCTTCCATGTTTTTGTTATCCCTTTCTGGCCGGATATGCACAAAGCGAAAGGAAAACCAGCTTCGTGCTACTAGACAGTTCTGCAGAAAAGCAGCATGCGAGATTTCGATATTTTTAATAGTTTTGCGATTTTCACCCTTTAAACGTCATTTGCGACCCCATGTTCCATTGCATTTTGTGTTCGTCTTGATGAGTACCATCATCCCCCTAAGTTTGTTGAAGCATTTCAGATACACCCTGTATAAAAAATGTCCCTCTATAAGTCTCGCGTTTTATGTCATTTTGTTTTAATTCATGCTAGTTTTCGTATCAGAAATGTAAATTGAGATATATTTAAGGGAACCTGATCAATATAATATTACGTACATCTGAAAACTATCTACGAAGATGGGTCCAAAAAAGGACTGCAAGGGTAATAAAAAAAATATTTATTACCAATAGACAGAAAATATAAAAGGGAATTAAGAGGCACACTTGCCGATCACTTTCCGCATAATCACCAATCTATTTAGGCATTTATCTGAACGCAGGACCAACTTTTTAAAACCAGCTAGGTTGAAATCACGTGCCTGCTCATTCACACTGTTCTCAGCAACTCACATCACTAGCTGATGAGAACCTTGTTCCAGATAAGTGATCCTTCAATTTCGGAAAAGGAAATAGTCACTGGGTGCAAAAATCTGGGCTATATGAGGGTGATTCCAGACTTCGCGCTAGAACTTTTGCAGCAATTTTTGAGTTTGTCCAGCAGTATGGATCCTGAAATTGTCATGCAAGAGGATGACACTATTACCCAACATGCGCAGGACACATTTCTAGCCCATAAGAAATGGCTCGCACCTTCAAGCAAGACCGCTCTTTTAAACGTCTTGTCATTTCAATTGCTTTGACGCGTGTGCGAATTTACACTACCCACCCGCACAACCGCTTTAAGGCAACTAGGTCGATCTACCTCCACTGTCCGGAAAAAATACTCCCTCCACAATAATTACATTTCAGATGCTGCAGCTTGTAACCTTTTTTTTTTGGATCCACCCTCGTAAAATGCAAATGTACAGACCAATTTAATATAGAGCTATAAACGTATCTACATTTAGAATTCTGTATTATCTATTACTCTAAAATAAGCGTATTTATTATTATAAAATTGATCGGGTTCACATTTTAAAATGAAAAAATATTAAATATTTTTAATAATTTATTATTAAAAAATGTTAATAAGAAAAATAACAATAAAATAATAATTTTCTATTTTTTCCCCTTAGAAAAAAAAATAATCGCAGAAAAAAACAGCCGTACACTGTCATATCCTATTCTGTATTCTGAACTTTGATACTGGCTGGCATCAACAAATTGCACCCAGAATGCTAATGGATCTTCTTTTCAAGCAGATATCGAATTCTGCAGTTTCCATGGTTCTCATGCACTGTAAATCGTCAGAGTTTCACTCAACTTTCAGTTTTTCTGCCTAAAAGTATATTGGTTCGAGAAAGTGTAACCTATTAATTTCCATTCACATCAAGAAACGCATTATTAAATGTGTTTCATTTTACACTACTTTTTAAAATAATGATTTATTTAAGTATATCTTCATTAATGTAAAGAAAGTAATTGAGATTTGTTTCAAGGGGATGCTGAGCGTACAATAAACGTGCTATTAAATGAGCTTCATTTCACACTTATTTTTTAAATAAGGATTTATTTGAGTACTTCTTCATTGACGTAAAAAAATCCCATCCAAAACATCTCATGTAAAAAATTAGCCAAGTATCGTGATTCTTTATAGTCCAGGCATTAGGTGCTCAAAAAGGACAAATAGGGGAAAGTTTTGGTGTAGTTTTGATATTTGGTGCCTTTATGCATGGGTCGCTGAACACGAATCTGAAGTTTGCCAACAAAATTTATCCCGGGAAACACGTTTTTTTTTTGGCAAAAAACGGGAAAAAACGGGATTTTCTTTGTTTTTTTCCAAATAACTTCAAAATTATACATTTTACGTAAAAGTCCTCAGTGCATAAATTGAAGAAGATAAAATTTCCTACATTTTATGTACTAAAAGTTTTTTTCTCTGATCAATGGTTTAGCCGTGACAACGCCGCAAAAATGGGAGTGAAAATCAAACAATTCAGAAAAAACGGGAATTACGCCGCTGTACGTAGATTTAACATGAAAACTGACCATTTTACACAAGCATTGACTATAAATTATACTAAAGATTATATGAATGACTACATTTTACAATGAAGTTGCTGATAATAAATAGGACGACTCATTATGAATCATTATTTAATTATAAATAAACATGTACATTAGTAAGTACATTTATTTAAAAAACAAAAAAAATATTATTTCCGCTTTCTTTTACTTGAGGGTCCCTGCTTTTCACCGACATCTACAGCATAGAAAATAGACGTATAGAATTAGTAGGTGTTTTTATTACTACCAACAGTATAAAATAAATCTTTTTTTAATAAAAAATATTTGATACCTTCTGGCATGACTTTTTCTTGACATTTTAGTTCAAGTACCTTTTTTTTTAAAAAAAATCAAAGACAGCAGAATTTAAGTTAGTCACATAAATAAAATTTTGTTCCATTATGCAACGGCATTAAGATTTAAAATGTAACGAAAATGTGAATTTGGTTCAAAATATTTTGTTTATAGAGGAAAATTACAATGAAGAGCACATCATGAAGTTTTGCAAGAGCGAAATGTTTAAATTTATGACCAAATTTGGACAAAAATTGCCAGTTGTATGTAGATATATCGGGACAAAATCGTTTAAAATATATTACCTGGCTGCAAATTCTGAGTGGTTACTAGGGCTGGACGATATCAAAAATTTAATATCGCAATATATCAACGAGTTAATATCAATATCGGTGATATATCGCGATAACTACTTTAAAGTGTGAGGGAATAGAAAAATTTCTTATTGCTAAAGACAAATGGTATAGTAGGAATATTTTATTGCAAATAGCTGTAGGAAGCAAAGAATTAATGTTTTATACCTATTTGCTCACGCAATATTCTTTAAATATATATATATATATATGATACAAATAAATACTTTAGAAAAGGGAACCAATATTCGTTATCTATTTGCACTTATATCATTGATTACATAGTGGTTTTCTTTAGCTTGTTCTCGATTCTTCCTGTTTTATGTATTATTTATAAATAACTTTTTAACTATTTAATTTTATCGCGTAAACGGAGAATATTATTTTAAAAAAAACTTTACTAGATAAACTAAAAAGTTCTCAATTTTAGGACGTTGATGATTTTAAAATGATTAAAATAAGTGAAAGCAAAAACTGAAACAGATTTAATGTCATAATTGCATGTACTCGTAATTAAATAGTCTTCAGTGAATGACAGATGCAGCAGAAATTTTATTTTTTAATCTTTTTCTAAGAGTATCAATACATTCTTAATAGTTAAAATATTAAGAAAATTTCTCTGTCTTTATACCTTCATATTTGTTTATCTATGGATGAATAAAACATTAAAATTTTTTAAATATACATATTCAAATCCCATTTGGAAATAGACCTATGCTAAGGAAAGTTCACTTTTTTATAAATATTTTGTAAATAACATCTAGACCCATAACAACATATTTTTCCAGAAAGAAACTAACAAAAAAGAAAAACTTACCATAAAATTCTACTTGATTACGCAAAATACTCGGTTTGATATTTAAATCTGTTTATTATTTCGAAAGTGCTACTGAATTTAAAAGGAAAAAAAAGAAAAAAAAGAAAAAGAAATGTTGCAAATGAAAAAAAATAGAAATAAAATAAAGTTATTGGCTAACAAAAACAAATACATAAACAAAACAATCGATATTCTGCATTAGATTTCAAGAAGTTCGAAATCAGAGAGTCGGTTAGTTCAAAGAAATCATTGCATTATAAATTTATGAAAATACTCATAACATTTATTTTAAAAGATTAATAAACAAAAAAATTTAAAACATTAATAATCATATAATTATTTACAAATGAATATACATCTTATAGATACCCACGCCTTGTCCGGACGGCTTTTTAAAAAGCCGTCATGACAGAAAACTCCACCTCCCCCCCCCCCCCCCTCATTTTAGCGCGGGAACACATTATTCAAATTCTATTCTTTTAAATGGTATAAAAAGGACCTTGAAAGTGACATCAGTTTGTAGTGCTTAAGTGCAGAGAAAAAAAAACAGTTGCAAGCAAACAAAAAAAGAAAAAAAATCAAAATCTTTTCCTTACTGTTAAAAAAAAAAATAATAATCAATATATCCATATCTCCTATGTAAATTCACCGATTTCTTTCAAATTTTCAGCTAGTTGAAATAATAGTAAATTAGGCTGTGTAAGAAATTTTTATTAAAATTTAATTATTTATTAGAAAGTTACAACGCCTTCCCGAAACTTCGAATGAAAAGCAGGAGCGCATCTGCAGTTTGTTTTCATTTATTCACCTCGCTCCGAGAAATCGGAAGTCATATGTTTACACAATCAGATCATTATGTTTTTCAATGCAGAAAGAAACCATGGATAGAGCTTTTATTTGTTTATTTTTTCTTTTTGACTCAAATATCTACTTTAGCTTTATTATTTTTAAGTACTATCTTTTTTCAGTATTGTAAACGTGTTTCTGATATAAATAATTTGCGGGGAAAGAGAGTGTTCAATGTGGATAGATTTTTTTTTCTTACATTAAAAAAATTCGCTATTAAAACATCTGCTTTAATATTATGGTTTTTTAGTATTGAAAACGCATTCTTGACGTAAATCACGCACTGTTTTTTGTATTTTAGGAGAGGAGGTGGGGTGGAGGGCGGCGATAGATATATATATTTTTTTTTAATTAAAATGAAACGAAATTCGGAATCGCCAAGGTTCAATGGGTGCTGGATTTCGAATTTTGTACCACATATTTATGTATAAAAATTAAAGTACTGGATTTTTCAGATTATTTGTGCGTCTGTTAGAGGTCTGCACGGGCCGGAATTTCCAGGCCCGGGCCCGGCCCGGCCCGTACGAAAGCTATTTTGGCCCGGCCCGGCCCGGTGTAAAAATTGGAAGTTCGGCCCGAGCCCGGCCCGGCCCGTTGTAAAAATTGGAAGTTCGGCCCGAGCCCGGCCCGGCCCGTTTGCATTATTACAGTTCTCGGCCCGGCCCGGCCCGGCCCGGCCCGTACAAAAATCAATGAAAACGGGCCCAGTCAGATACAATTTCTACAAAAAAAAAAAAAAAAAAAAAAAAAAAAAAAATCCGTTTTTTCTCAACATACAATTAAGATTCTTTTAATGAATACTACATACATATTTATGGGAACATTTTACAGTATATTTTACATTACTATGATGTTCGCAAAACAGAAAACGCACAATAATAAACATTAACGATTACTTACAGTCATCGTGTCTACAGACATTTCAAAATGGAAATAAGGATTCATTAAAAGATTAATGTAGTTCAGAATAAAGGATTAAAAACAAGATAACATTTGAAGCTGTATAATAAAAAGTAGATTTGTGAAAATATTTCTCTCATTTTTAAGACTTTTTTCAAATCCAAAGGATCTACATTTCGACACATTTATGAAGTCTTTTCTTTGCGGAAACGCGTAAGATTGGCAGGTATTCTTATTCAAAAGCTATGTAAATGTCGTTTTTTTCATAGATAAAAGCAATATATCTTTCTGAAAATACTGTCAAAGTTAGCGTTTTGAATCGAATTTCCGGAAGCGATGGCACAGTAAAGGAGAAAAACGTACAGTCACGTGACAGGAATCGCTGTTATCTCTGTAAGTAATTTATTAAATATGGAAAAAGCTATTCGTTTCCAAATGCCTTCAATAGGTAGGCCTGTCAATTTTATGCCTTTATAGTTAAAGTTTTTGTCAGAAACATGTGTCTGAAAGCTCTGCATTGTTGAGCAGTGAATATGAGAACCACTTTAAGGTATATTTCCAAAGATACTGTTAAGAGAAGTTCATTATCACTATTAATATTACAAAACAAAATGACTGTTCTACATATCCTGAGATCGATTAAGACCACTTCCTTCCCGGCACGAGTCTGCTGAAAAAAAATTAAACTCGGAATCAGACATCTTGTAACTGTACGATGCCGATCTCTACGATGGACACGTTACATTTCTGTATTGATGTTGTTAAACTCGCATCGGCTCGTGACGCACATTTATACTTCTCGAGAAAATCATATTCATTGAAAATGGCTCGTATTTTATCTGCTTCGCTTAAATTCTTATATCGGGCCGATAGGCCCGATTAATTTTTTTGCCGGCCCGGCCCGGCCCGTTTATTTTGTCTGTCGGCCCGGCCCGGCCCGTTGAAAAAATTCTCCTAATTCTACCGGCCCGGCCCGGCCCGTTTGAAAATTCGCCTTCATTCCGCCGGCCCGGCCCGGCCCGCGGGCCGGGCCGGGTACGGGCCTCGGGCCAAGCCCGGGCCCGTGCAGACCTCTAGCGTCTGTGCCGTCCATAGAACATGGTATATCAATTTTAGTGATCTTGATCTGATCACTTAAGCAATTATAAGCACTAGTGTTGACTCTAAGCTGCTTTAGCAGGGCGCAGCCGCCGGCGGCCCTTTTTAATTCTATTTTACGCCTGGCGGCCCTTTTTATTTCTATTTTGCGTGCAGCGACCCTTTTTATTTCTATTTTGGCACCCGGCGGCTCTTTCGAAATTCTTCCGATGCGCCCGGCTGCCTTTTTAATACTTCCTATACGCCCCGTGGCAATTCAGTTGATCTCGGAAAAATATCACAAATTCTAGGGAGAATCCAAACCAGCTCGAAATATTTTTTGTAAACAAGGTACAAGTGTGCCCTTTTTGAAAAAAAGTGCCCTTTTATTAGAATAGTATTCCCTTTTTGAGAAAAAGTATCCTTTTTCAGAATATTGTCCCCTATGTGAAAAATTCCCGCCCGGCGGCCTTTTTTTTCTAGAGTCAACACTAAGCACGTAAACCTATAAAATTTTTAATGTAAATTAAAATGAAAGGAAAATGTGGTTAAAGAAAATCCAAACTTTTAAACAATGAAAAAAGAAAATAGATTTTTAAATTATTACTCTGTAGTTTTTTAAGCAAAAATAAAGCTTCAAAATTTCTATTAAAAATGTATTATATAACTATTATTTTTACCAAAAATAGAGAGAGAAAAGTAAAGTAAGGGAAACTATCAATTCGACGTATACTACAAAAAAGTTCAAACCCGACCCAGTCTTCAAATTAGATTCTTGCATCGTCTCAGGTTACCCGAACCCGACCCGACACGCGGTTCGTGTAGACCAACCATTTTAAAAGAAAGTCAGGAATATATTTTATGAAAAAAACTATATAATTGAACATTAATGAGTGTATATGTATTCAATTTTGTACTAAAAAGATAAATTTGATATTACAGAATAATTCTTTTTTATATTGTATTAAAATATGAATTTATTTTCTTCGACTTCGAGTTTGTGATGAAGTGTGCCGGGTGTCGGTCGGGTTGACTTTAAGCAGAGTTTTCGGGTTTGGCTCTGGTAAGACGCGACCTGTGCCGCACTACACCCCGAGTGAGCAGAAAAAAAGGCTGACCTAGCCTGCATGTCCAGAGCAAAAAGCAAACACGGCTTCAGTCTAATGACACGAAGTTAATCCAAGCGTTCCAGCCCAGTTTGCAGACATCCAGTATAATGCCATTTAATAATATTACATTTACAGACTTTAAAAATAAGGCCCAGATGTAGTAATATTTTTTATTTTTATTGTTCTTTTTTATCTTTTTGCTAATTTATGTCATTTTTTAAAACACGATTTTTTTTTTTGTCTTATTTAAAATTAAAGAAATTATATAATAAAAAAAAATCAGAAATATATTTTCATAGAAAAATTACAACTGGAATTCGTTTAACTAATTTCCACGCCCGTGTGAATATTATGAATAAAATCAATCAGTAAAGTAAATCAGTAAAATAAAGTAAATAAATTCTTACCTTGAATGTAGTCCATCATATTGTAGAGGATGATTATAGCTAAGATGGCTCCATAAATTAGAAGTAGCTTTTGCAAATACCGGTCGAACGCATATACTGCATACTGCAATTTTTTCATTTATTACTTCACCATTTTCATTACCTGGGCATCCAAAATATTGCCACACGTTACTCTTAGCCTCTTTTTTTTAAATCACTTGATTATAATTCGGGCAATTTACCCGACACCGTACGTTCATCTTACTATAAAATATAAAATCACTGCCGATAACTCGCTCGAGAAGAGCATACGAACGAGCATTGAATGAAGCCTATAGACAATAGCAATTATTGACTCAACAACGAACAGATGTTCTAGCTCATGTCATTGGCCAGGACGTATCAAACTTGATATGTTCTAATATGTCTAGACCAATAGTATCAGCGAAATTAAATCAACGACGATTAAAACATTATTCAGTAACGAACGGACATATGTATGTTGATATATTAGAATATGAATTATTCTGGGTCTGGGATATCAACGAAAGACAGATTATCACAGGAGGGGAGTTTAGAATAAAGCGGGGCTGCGAATAAATGCATCTATCGGATGAGAGAAAGGATTGAAGAAGTCATTGGCCAGGACGTATCAAAGACTTGATATGTTCTAATATGTCTAAACCAATAGTAGCAGCGAAATTAAAACAACGACGATTAAACCATTATTCAGTAACGAACGGACATATGTATGTTGATATATTAGAATATGAATTAGTCTGGGTCTGGGATATGAACGAAAGACAGATTATCACGGGAGGGAATTTAGAATAAAGCGGGGCTGCGAATAAATGCATCTATCGGATGAGAGAAAGGTTTGAAAAAGTTATTGGTTACGCAATATTCGGCGCTTTTTCTTCTTGCGGTTCGAAGTCGTGGTGCGGGAAAAAAATGTTATTGGGATATATAAGTAGAGCCAGAGATTAGATATCGCTATTGGGATATATCGTTAGAGTCAGAGCTTACATATTGTTATTGCGATAGTTAAAAAATATCAATATTTGACCGATATATTGATAATTAATCCAGCCCTAGTGGTTACAAAATGAATCCAGACAAATTCTCCAAATTCAGATTTGATACAATGCAAAACATAATGTCGGCATTTTCTCATGCTATATTAATCGTGATATCTTATGATTCCTTATCTTTACATAAGGTTCCTGTTAGGTTTCCTGTAAGGTTTGTGCAGAAATAAATATGAATATACAACAGAATATGCAACACAGCAATTTTCATTAATGCTGTCGAATGTTTGTCCCGTACCTTAAATTTTAGAAAAAGAAATTTTAGAAATTGTTATAATAATACAAAAATAGTTTTATCACTTTAGCTTCCATACCGTTAAGAAAGTATCATTAAAATTATCAGGAAGAACGTAAAATCATGCGTCAATCAGATTATGGAACATTTTTGAACGCATTCGGGCTACTATAATAAAACTTCACAGTTTAATAACGTGAAAAACGATGTCTAAGTAATAATTTGTAAAACATATAACACGTTTGAAAACACAATTTCAACCAAAATCGAAAAAATAGCTGGAAAGTTTGTATATCCCTGTATATGAACCTTAGATTTATCATATAATTCACAATATGCTAAAATTTAGAACTGTTAGTGAACGCATAGCACAGTTGAAAATTCCTCGTTAGCAATTTCCGGCAATAAGCGGGTATATAGATGTCTTGTGCAGCCCTATATATGATTTATAGAATTTATACACGCTAAATAGTATGCAATTTTTAAAATTAAAAAAGTGCTCCACAACTGAAAATGCACTTCCATCAATTATTGCTCATACAGAGAAAAATATAACTGATTTATTTTGTGTGCCCCTGTATATGAAAGATCAATGGCACATCATATTCAATAGTAAGCATCTTATAGAGCACCTCGGAGATATATATCAATTTAAATACTTTTGAAAAGGTTTACACCTTTTCAAAATGAACAAACTACACCACAAACAATTTTTCTCCATAGACCGTAATGTAACATAATTCTTTTTAGTGTCCCTGTAAATGATCGATAAATACTACCCATACCATATTCTATAAGAAATCATCTTGTAGTGCACTTCATAGATATGTATATAAATTTCAAAGTGTTTGAAATTATGAAACATTATTGAAAAAAAAACACAAATGATTTTTCCCCATAGGCCATAATATAATGAAATACTTTTGACTGTCCCTGTAACGAACTTATGACTGCTACACGCAACATTTTACAATACCTAACATTCAATAGTGAATATCAATAACATTTTTCAATTTCATGGCGATGCGACTATATTGACGCCAAAAATAATTATGGCCAGCTAGAATCGGCAAATCACTCACCGTGCACTGCCGTAATTCCCGTTTTTTCTGAATTTTTTATTTTCTCACCCATTTTTGCGGCGTTGTCACGGCTAAACCATTGATCAGAGAAAAAAAACTTTTAATACGTAAAATGTAGGAAATTTTATCCCCTTTAATTTATGTACTGAGGACTTTTGCGTAAAATGCATAATTTTGAAGTTATTTTGAAAAAACAAAGAAAATCCCGTTTTTTTTCCAGTTTTTTGCCAAAAAAACATGTTTCCCGGTATAAATTTTGTTGGCAAACTTCAGATTCGTGTTCAGCGACCCAAAAAACATAAAGGCACCAAATATCAAAACTACACCAAAACTTTCCCCTATTTTCTACCAAATGACTGGACTATTAACCGTAAAAAAGTTCTGAGATCATGTAAAAGCAAGTTTAGCTCCGCTTATTAACTCTGACATTTTAATTCACAAATTACTCCAAGTCTCTATACTTTCACTTAATGATAATTTTATGACTTGACAATTATGTGCAGCACAGAGAAGTTATTACATCAACACTTTACTATGTTTTGAGTTGGGATGGGATTACAGTCGGACCTCTATTTAACGAACCTCTATTTTGCGAATTTCTCTATTTTGTGAACTTTTACTTGGAACCAAGAACATTTTGCAAATTTCTTCGTAAAATAACCTCCAAATAGCGAAGTGCATTTCTCTATTTAACGAACTTTTCCTTGGGATCTAAATTTTTTTTCTCTCTATTTCTTAAAATTTTACTGGACATTTCAAACTTATTCTTTCTCTTAACACATTTTATGATGATCAATGACCATGAACAGGTCTTACCAGGCACCTAACTCACCGAGAGCAGTAAAATCGATGTGATTCTTTGCTTTCCATCCAAGAAGTGCAAACTTTCAATATTCCCTTTTAACCCTCAATGGAGCTGCCTCGTGTCCTTAAACTATAGTTTCCCGTTTTCTAGATTGTTGATAATGATCAATCGTTTTGGTAATTTCGGTTCTTGTAGCCCAAAAATGTCAAAGCGGAAGTGCTTGAGCATCAAAGAAAAAAAAATTATTCTTGATGAGGTGGATAAATGCGTGAAGAAAAAGAATACTGCTTTAAAATTTGGTATTCCTCCAAACAGCTTATTAAAAAATCTTTAAAAATCGTGATTTTAAAGTAAAATAATTTTTTTAAACTGAAAATACAATGTATTTCCAGACAATGTTTTGTTTCATTCTAATTTCCCTTAGAGATTTCTTTTTGATGAGTAAAATAAATAAAACAAATATATATAATTTATAAAAAAAAGTGTGATTAATTACTTTTTTTAATTCTATTTAGTATTTATGGACTTAAAGTTTGTTTTATGTAGATTAAAATATTTAAAAGGTGACTCTCTATTTAACGAATTTTCCATATAACGAACTTTTTGCCGAGAATTAGCTACTTCGTTAAATAGAAGTTCGACTGTATTTGATTATGGCTGATATCCAGCTCGACCACAAGATAGTTTTCGCACCCGGGCTTGCAATGTTATGTAAAATTATGCCCATGCTACAAATATATATACGGCCAGTGCTCTTATAAATATTATTTTATGCAATACTTTATAAATAAACGTTAATATTAAAACGTAAACAACAGCCATTACATCCTCGTGCTGTGTAATTGACAAGTCACAAAATAATCATTAACTAAAAGTGTAGAGACTAGGAGTAATTTCTGAATTAAAATGGCAGAGTTGATAAGTGAGCTAAGCTTGGCTCTACATGATCTCAGAACTTTTTACTGTTAAAGAGTCAGGAGACTTTATTAATAATTTACATGAGATGTTTTTAATGGGATTTCACTTCTTTTTGTAAGGAATCCTCTTTTTTCTTAAATTCGGGTTATTTTTGGATCTCATCCACTGGTTCTTCAGCAAGCCCGGTCGCTATTGGACCTTCTCAGTGGCTTTGAATGAATGATACTGGGCAAATCTGGACGGTATAAGGAAAGGGCAGCTGACGTCACTGTGGGTAGAATCGAGGCTAACGAAAAGGACAGGCTACCGCAGTGCATCCCACGTGTATTTTTTTACAGACCGCTAGAGTGACGTGAAACTCTTTTCGCACACCTTCATTCGTGCATTCGAGCATCACGTGACTCCAGCGGTCTGTTGAAAAAGATACGAGGAATGCACCGCGGTAGCCTGTCTTTCTCGTTAGCATCGGGGTCGAATTACTGTGGATCGCAAGAAGCACCTGTCCATTCCTTATGACGCCTACTGTGCACATGAGTTCAGGCAATTTGACTACGATTGGCAGGTCTATGATATGATTGGCCTACGTCGCCAAGACGATTCCTGCAATAATCGTTAAGACAAAAATGTAATGGTAGATTGGTTGACGGAAGTTATTATTTGTAATGCCCTTTCCTCATATGCATCTTAGTCGATTATATATATTCAGTTATGGCTGATTCTTGAGGTTTGACACAACTGTAAGTAATCAATATTAATCAGATGCAGTCTGCTCAGACTTGTTACTCTTGATAGCGCTACGTAAGCTTAAGACCGCACCGGAATACCGAAGAGCCTATGTCTATGTGCACTATTCAAACTAAGGCCTTGACTTTTATGTATAGTTATTTCATATGCCACACAAATTGGGTATTCCTCTCGCGATGAACATATGCTGCATTAATTATTTCAAATTTAGTCTTGACAGGAGCGAGTTCATGAATAAGTTCGTAATTTTATTACTGTGCTTTTAACTTTTTCTTATCATCAGGGTCCAGTTTTACACCTTGTACAACACCGATGGAACCATTTACTAAGTCCAAGCTCACATCACTGTTCCTTCTCAACATCACTCTTGCTCCTACTTTTATCAGTAGTGTCTTCTCTAGTCCTGCTGTCATAGAGATAAAAAAAACTAGGTAAATATTTCTATATACCATATTTCTAGGTAAATATTAACATATACCATATTTCTA
The DNA here is from genome assembly GCA_963932465.1 of Maratus speciosus. Classification (NCBI taxonomy): domain Eukaryota; kingdom Metazoa; phylum Arthropoda; class Arachnida; order Araneae; family Salticidae; genus Maratus; species Maratus speciosus. The sequence goes on along the minus strand of OZ010794.1, from coordinate 482,604,880 downwards.
GGTAAATATTTCCATGTTCATCACAAGTGTATGCTTGAAGCTGATCCCAATGCGTAACCACATACTCAGGGGTCGCATAGAGAAAATTTTATTGTTTTTACCAGAACCCTTAATGAGTTACCTTCATGATCATTTTAACATATTCTAAAGAAAGGTTCGATGAAGATATTATTTTCAAAATAGTGTTAGGAACAATAAAAGTTTCCGTATAGAATGCGACCCCTGCATACTCAACTATAACATACCTGATATCAATGCGACGAAACTATGTTACATAGCACAAAAAAGAAGATACTATAAAATGAAATAGGCATGAACCATCTCCAGGTATATACCGGGTGTCCCAAAAAGGACTGACTGATTTTAAAATTCAATAACTTGCAAACGGTGACAGATATTTAAAAAATTCTTGCAGGAGGGTTATGCATAAGGTCAAAAGTTTTATTACAGTGATTTTCAATTTTAGTTCGATTTACAAACAATAGATGGCGCTGTAAGCAATAGTCGCTAAATACAGGCTCGATTTTTGGTCATTTATCTTGTTCCATGCAGAAAAAGGAGATGGAAATGTATTATCCGGGCCACGAAGTACCAAAAATCGAGCCTGAATTTAGCGACTATTGCTTACAGCGCCATCTATTGTTTGTAAATCGAACTAAAATTGAAAATCACTGTAATAAAACTTTTGACCTTATGTAAAAACCTCCTGCAAGAATTTTTTAAATATCTGTCACCGTTTGCAAGTTATTGAATTTTAAAATCAGTCAGTCCTTTTTGGGACACCCGGTAGGAACTACTCGATGAGCTCTATTTCGCCGTCATCAAAATATAACATTTCAGTTTCTATATTTTTATATATTTTTCCTTTTGAACTTCCTTCGATGAACAATGTCTTTCGTTGGAATGTCATACAATTTCGAATTTCCCTCCTTCTCCAATTTTTTCACGCATGACACTGTTAATTGTTGGCACATATTTCTTGTTGGCAGTAAACAAACTGTATCTTGCAATTTCAACTAATAATTAAAGCTGATGTAAGGCTCTGCTCTCCATATTTTCAAAAATGCTCTTTAATTTTGTAATGAAGTTATCATCTAGTGCGCACAATATATCACAAGGCCAGACTACAGGCTTAAACTTTTTTAACATTTCCAAAGAAAGCTTTTTCAGTATCGTCTCTTTCAATTGCTTTATAAGCTTCATGTGCATAAAATGGCTGCTGATTGCTTCGATGCTCCACTTTTCCTAGGAATGCTTCGAATTTTTTATGTATGCTACTGTCTGAAATGCATTCATTCAATTTTTCTAGTAACTATATAAGTTTTTGTTTCCATTTATCAGCTGCTTTATGAAATTTCCCCAAAGTCAATTTCCTATTGTGCAGAGTCCATTTTATTACTTTGTCTGCTTCAAGTCTATCTCCCATTTTTTTTCTTTTAGTTACAGCTCTCGTAATGTTTTCTAAAGTGTTTATCTTAAACTGCAGCTTACCTCGAGACATTTTTCGTCAGCGATCTCCGATATTCATGTCAGGGTGTGAAACAATACAGCTCGCGAATGATTCCCGATGGGCTTCAGGATGCAAGGACTATAGCGAGCTACGGCTTCCCTATTCACTTCAGGGTGTAAATCACTGTAACGTTTTAATGTGTGTTTTTGTTTTCCACGATAGTTTTGACGATAAAGAACTGCAGCTTCTTGTAGCTGTTCAGAACGCGATTTCTCGGAGCTTTTAGGCCTTTCCCTTTTGAACTTAATAGGTCTTGCAACTTTTTTACTGCAGCTGATTTCTCTAAGTGATAGGTATTCATTTGAAAAAAATAACAGATTCTTGCGATGTGTTAAGAAGATGGAGTAGAACATTATAGTGACCTCATAAGAAACTACCAGGAAAACTCAAATGTTTCACTAGTCTTAAAATTATCACCAAATTATCCCCTCTGATAGCCATTTTCATAGACGTATACAGTTTGGAGGCTACCATGAGCTCCAAGACCGACCCCATAAGTTGTAGTATTTAGCATAAGTTCCAAGTACAGTTCAATGTTAATGTTAGGGTAAATATTTCCATGTTCATCACAATTGTATGCTTGAAGCTGATTCCAATGAGCAACCACATACTACATACTTTAACATACCTGACACATACTATACCTGGCACATACTATAACATACCTGATATACGACGAGGGTATGTTACCTAGCACAGAAAAGAAGATATAGAATGGAATAGGCACGAACCATCTCCAGGTATAGGAATTACTCGATGAGGACTTTTTTTCGCCGTCATCAAAATATAGCATTTCAGTTTCCATATTTTTATACATTTTTCCTTTCAAACTTCATTCGATCAATTTCGTATTTCCCTCCTTCTCCGACTTCTTCAGCAATTTTGCAGATGCACACAGACATCAAGGATTCAAACATTATACAATAAAAAAAAACTGTATCACCAAAATTTGAAATTCAGTTATTTTATTTCTCGATGTATAGCAATCAATATACGATAGCAAACAATATATACTATCAAGTTATTTTTAGAAACGAGTCGGTAAAACAATTTTACAATAAACTTTCAAACATATATACTGTCGAATTAAAGTACTGGGTCATCCGGAAAGTTCTGCGGGTTTTTTTTATGATAAATTTCAATAAATAAGTACAGGAACACAAGAAAATTTTATTGAATCATATAAGTGCCATTTTGTTCTATGACTTCTTACGATCGTTTTGACAGCTGAAAAATGTCATTGTTAAAAAAAGCCAATAGGTTTATTTGCAAAGAAGTTATCAAGGTGCTGTTTGGCAGTCTCCAAAGAAGTGAACTCCTGGCCGTTCAGAGAATATTGAATTGACCTGAAAAAGTGAAAATCTGAGGTTGCTAAGTCTGGTGAATATGAAGACACAAAAAAATCCCAGCCATACTCAATAAGGCGTTGCCTGATATTCATCGCAAAGTGGGGTCGAGCATTGTCATGTTAGAACGCAACACCTTGACGATTGGTCAATTTTGGTCGCTTTTCTTCGATTTTCTTTTCAAAATTGCATTTGGGAACAGTATATTTACGAATTTATTATCTGATTTGGTGACAATTCTTAATAAATAACTTTTTTGTAGACCTACCATACAGAAAGCATTACTTTTTTCGGATGCAGCTCTCCCCTCGATGACACTTGGGAAAGCTCATTTGACTTACCACATAATATTTTTCTCATAAAATTAATATATAGTATCCATTTCGCATTTCCAGTAATGAACTGTTTTAAAAAAGGAACTTCTTCATTTCGTTACAGCAAAGACTCACATTCAAGAAAGCTTATTCTACGGTGTTCAAGTATGAAGTACTCAAACACCATAGCGGCTTACATACCTAATCTTCTTCAAATGATTATGCACTGTACTTTTTAGAATATTTAATCTGTGTTACAGCTTCTGAACTGTGTAACGTTGATTTTCAGCGGTAGATTCTTTTAAGAGGTCCTCCTTTACAGATGATGGTCGTTCAGGGCAGGCGTCATCTTTGAGACTGAAATTTCCGCGTTTAAACTTCTCAAACCCCTTCGAACTGTGTCATCTGAAACAATACTTTGTCCATATACAGCACAAATTCTACGAGGAATCAGAGTAGTATTTTTACCTTTTCTGAAATAAAAGAACACAATATTACGAAAACGAACTTTTTAGTTCTCCATTCTTAACACTGCACTGAAAAAAAATTATGCGACACTATAAGCAGGAATTATGCAGCGCAAACAGAAAAGACTGAATGTACATATCTAAGTCATTCAAGATCACACCTTATTAGTAGTAGCAAAATAATTAGATGAAATCGAGCTTCGTTTTGAAAAATCGCAGAACTTTTCGGATGGCCCAATAAATGGTAATAAAAATTCTTTTTAATTTAAATGATTTTAGTAACTGGCAGACCGAGCATCGTTCTGTAGTTTTTCTCAATAGTTTTTTTTTTTTTTTTTCAGTAAATATAGAAAAGTGAAAGATACTATCCGCAAAACATCAATAAATTATAGAGAAAATTGTTGGAATGTTATTCCGTATGAAGGCATGACATGAATAAAAAGTTCCTCAATAGTAAATAATAAAAAAGTTAAAAGTTTTATCTTTATGTTTTGATGTATTATTCAATAGAAACATATTCTTCTTAGGATGAACAAAAAACATTTATTTGAAGAAAAAATACACTAGAATAATATGCTGCACACAATACTTATACATCTGTTTTTTATATTGTGAAGTGTTATATCTTTGAGACTATTTACAAACACAAATATAAAAAAACCTTTGAATTATGCATTAAATATTAGTTGTTTGCAGTTTTTTAATACACAATATTATTCCTTTGGAATATTAGTGGATCTTTAATCCAGCAGCATTTTGCTGCTCACTACTATGAGTCATGGAGGAACACTAACTGTTCTGAGTCTCTGTGCCAGTAAAACAACAAATAGCATCGTGCGATGCTGCTGCCATCTGGTGGAATGTTCTTAAAACAAAAGAGCAATTCTCTAACATCTCTCGCGTTTTGTGATAGAATCTGACACCAGGTGGATAAGGTTTCTGCAAAGTTCAAATTTGGCTTTGGCAGCGGCTTCGTCATTATATCTGCTTCTCTGTTTCTTCATTCCAGCATTTGGCGGCTTGTTTAAGACCATATATAGCCTTTTTTAATTTATAGACTTTTTCTTTATCTTTTTCATCATGAAAGTCTTCTGGTTGGTGCATGTATAATTCTTCATTATCTAGTTTACCATGTAGAAAGGCTGTTTTAACATAAACTTGAAATACTTTGGCTTTATGATAAGTTGCCCAGGTCAGAAAAGCTCTAATGGTTGTATGTTTCACGACTGGAGAGAAGGTTTAATCATAATCAGTGCCTAATTTTGGAGTGAAACCTTTAGCAACTAATCGTGCTTTGTATTTTATTTCTTCTCCATTTTCATCATGTTTTGTTTTGCAATCTCATTTACAGCCAATGGCGTGCTTGCTTTTGGGTAAAGTAACAAGCTCAAATACTTCATTTTCCTTTAAAGAGTTAATTTCTTCCTTCATAGCTTGAAACCATTTCTATTGATATTTTACTGGTAATTTTAAAACATCTTTAAAAGTTGCAGGATCTTGAGTTTTGGAACAACTGTCTTCAGTTTTGTAAGAAAAGCTTTCTGGTGGAATTCCTGTAGTCTCTCTGGGAATTATCATCACTTTCTTCTATTGTTGGGCTATCTACTGATTTTTCAGTACTATCTATTTATCAGCTACCTACTGATTGACAATATATCTGCCGCTCTACTCTTAGCCCGGTCAAAAGAGAAAAGTCAGTGAAAATTATGTCATATTGGTGCAAAAGTTATAACATTTCAGTTTTAAAGGTAAAAATGATTCTTTTCTTTTAAATGTGTCATTTTTTCCGGTGTAGAGAGGGATGTAGAACTTAGATTTTGAATTCTAAAACGTTCACTTGAGAACCTAAAACAACATAAAAAAAACTGGCATCACAGGGAATTTGTATTGTCATTTATAAAAATAAACTTTTTTTATGTATGCGATATCCTGAGTGCTATTCTTCATGTTTTATAAAAATTAAAATTATTATTCTTCAACAATTGTTGTCTACGTCAATAGTTAGGTGGCAAAAGTGAGCTATTTCGGCAAAGATAGGGTATGTTTGGTAGAAAGATTCTCCTGCTTTTAAAATTGCTGCTAATTTTTCGCCATGGTGTATCGCCATGACATCAAACTATAGCGGTGTTTGTAATAATGTGGTAGTGATTTTAAATATGGCAAAAGTATAAGCGCAGTTATCTATCAAGAAATGTTGGCATATTTGCAGAATATTTATATTTAAAGTCACCAAATTAACATTTGGTAAAATAAATTAATTTTATTTGTTCTCGTCAATTAAAACGAATTTTACTGTATTCAGGACACAGCTATTTTGTACTCTATCTAGTATAAGATGGCAAACCGATAATGCTGTGTTTTATCGTGTTGATGATCAATGACCAACAGTTTTGGCCAGAATTCCGATTACGGAAGGTAAAATCCTGAGTTGCTTCCTGGAAAGTTGCTAGCCATGCCTGTGAGTACAAGAATTTCGATCTTGGGTATCACTCACAACCCCTAGATACTTGGTATAAACCTTTATACTATAAAGGTCGTGTTTAGGATGCAAAGAAAGACATTATTAAAAAATCCGGATTTTTTTTTTTTTTCGAATTGTACAGATTTTTTAAATTTTTCCTGTCTTTGAATCCCAAACACTATCTTCATACCAAATTTCAAGTTTCTAGGGCTACAGGATGTACCTCAGATTTTTGATGATCAGTGAGTTAGTGTAAAAAAATCTAATTATTGAGTTCATATATATTCTGAACTGGAAAAGGTAGGAAAGTGGAAATTTCAACATATGGTTCAGTTTGCAGAGTACTTTAGATATAGGGGAGATGGGGGCACATGTGAACAGTTCGCATAAATATATATTTTTCTCATAATTGGATTAATTCTTATAAATAAAAAGTAGTCAGTATAGTAAACAGAGCTTTCTTTTACACATGGAAATTTTTTTTTAATCACCTGTATAGTTTTTCTTACATTTTTTAATAGTTTTATAAATTCAAAAAATTGTTCACATGTGCCCCATCAGCAGGGTAGTTGTGAACACTCGTGGGGCACATGTGAACACAAGGAAAAAATATCCTTTGACATGCTTTTTCTCCTGTTATTAATTTGTTATCATAACCATTATTTATATTATCAGTTAAATTCACCATAAATAAAATAAAAAATATTTTTTTTCTAGTTTCTGAGTGACATGTTTAAACAAAAGATTTTAAAATGAAACTAAATATATATAAAGCTGTTCTGACACCATACCCAAGAATTATATTAGTTATCAATTTGAAAATTTTACATTTTAAGAATGTTACTGATATCCATCCCAATTCAAATTATCCTATTCATAGCTGTTGTTTGAGAGATGGAAGTAAGCCATCACAGCAAGTTTGAGACAAATGAAAAGAAAAAAAATACAAAGTTGTTTGTCATAATATTCTTTGTATTAACAATCCATAAAAAATATTGTTTTAAACCGTTTACTAAAATAGTACATAACACTTATTGCATTTTAGGAAACATTGAATTTATTTAAATTATAATTGAACTCAAATGAGCTTCTTGCTCTTTGTGTACTTCCTGACAAATGTGGAAGTGGGAGTTTCAATACAATATCACTTTTTTGCATGACAGAAATGTCTACTATTTCAGGGAAATTATATGAATTGGATCTGAGATTCTTTCTCAGGAATTTAACATACATTTTATCATTATCAATTCTTTCTATTCGCACAACAGAGAAAGATTTTGATTTTTGTGAACTGTTCATATCTGCTCCAACTAGTCTGTTCACAAGTGCCCCGCATGGCTGCTAGAGTTAAATTGATAAATAATTAACATTTATCAATTTTAGGGAACAAAACAACTTTATCCAAAATATTCAATAGTAGTCATAGTATATGTTAAAACATTGAAATTCGAATAACTAACTAAATAAATAAACTTTATCACTTACCAAAGTTGAAACCGATATTTTACATTTGACATCTACAAACAGTGTTTTGGCTACTGAAGACAAACAAAATGTCAAAAAGCTTCAAAAAATTTTTACCATACGTCCACAGGTGCTGCCATCTTTGGTAATTTTTTTCAAATAAAGAAACTTATAATAACTATTGAAAAACTGCGATGTTCACATCTGCCCCCTGTTCACATGTGCCCCCATCTCCCCTAATCGAAGTTTCAAGTTCATGGGAAATTCCAGCAAAAAAATGTGTGTGCGTGTGGGTCAATAGCACCCTGAATTGCTTCCAGAAAATGATGCTTACGGGTGTGTTTTCTCGACTTGGCAGTGATAGTTGAAATTTGGCTTTAAAGTAGTTGATTGGATAGATGAAATTTGTGGAGATGCTGAGCGTACAAGCATCCCCTCAAGCTACATCACTGGGCGACATACGCACAGGGCGCATGTCCAGACTGTGCCGAGACATCATGGTGTACGTTTATGCTCACAATCACAGACGTGTTTGTCGAAACTATGGCAAACCTACATTTTAGAACTTGGCGACACTCAACTGGTCTCGATTAGACGATTGAGAGAAATTAACAAACATTAGCTTAGCAATAATGGCAAGTTTGCCAAGATGCTTGACGATATGTTTTTACCCACAATCGTCTCAATCAATCAACTTTTATGTCCCGTATGTCGCCACTCGCATATAGAGGCACCCTATTGTATACAGATAGCATATAAGCTGTTTGAAGCCAATTGCTGGTAGGTTAATTGTTGAAACTCTATGTAGAAATGCTAGCGCAAAAGATATTGCGCGTAAAACACTAACTTTTACGGATGGCATATCCAAATTTACTACTAAAGCACAGCACAAAAAGATAATTAACTTCGTGTGAAAAAAAAAATCTATCTCTAAAATCTTGTATGTATTTCTTCATTTTCGTATTAACTTTTTATTATGTCAGGAAAATTTTGTAATTTCTTATTTCTCTTTGAAAAATTTTGTTAATTATTCTGTAAATTGTATGGTGTCTGAAAAGAACTTTTTTGAGTGGAACTTCTGTTTAGATAAACCTTTATCAGTTGGGAGGAACTTGTCTACAACCAAATGGACTTTACCTGCCTCTGATGTCATGCAAGGGCGGATCTGGAGACTCCAGAAGGGGGGGGGGGGGAGGGGGCAATTTTAGGAATTTGGAGACTCCAATCTGATACGCCTGTTGGGTCTAATTTTTTTCACGGCGGGTTGTGTTACTTCTGCTTTTTGCTGTGGTTCGCGATTGGGTCCGGTTGACTTCTACTTTTTGCTGCGGGACGGGTTTGGGTCCGGTTGAATTCTACTGTTCTGCTGCGGGCCGGGTTGACTTTTACTTTTTAGCTGCGCTCTACCGCGTTGGGTTTGGTTGGGGCAGATGAGCATACATTATTTCGGGTTTGGGTCAGTTTCAGATTGGGTTCTCTTGCGAAAAGGGTTCGGACCGACCCGAATTTTGAAAAGAAAGTTCTAAATATTTTTGAAGATAAAAACTCTATACAGTAAAAGCTCGTTAACGGGGACGCCCAAACAATTATTTAATAATACTTTTTAATCTTCAGGATTATGTAAAAAATACTAATTTGGTATAAGACTAAGATGAGTTGTAATTCAGTAAAGAATGCTTTGAAACTTATTAAAAAACATACCGGGTGTCCTAAAATGGATTGACTGATTTTTAAATTCAGTAACTTGCAAATGGTGGCAGCAATTTAAAAAAAATCTTGCAGGAGTACTGGGTCATCCGGAAAGTTCTGCGGGTTTTTTTATGATAAATTTCAATAAATAAGTACAGGAGCACAAGAAAATTTTATTGAATCATATAAGTGCCATTTTGTTCTATGACTTCTTACGATCGTTTTGACATCTGAAAAATGTCATTGTTAAAAAAAGCCAATATGTTTATTTGCAAAGAAGTTATCAAGGTGCTGTTTGGTAGTCTCCAAAGAAGTGAACTCCTGGCCGCTCAGAGAATATTGAATTGACCTGAAAAAGTGAAAATCTGAGGTTGCTAAGTCTGGTGAATATGAAGCGTGACACAAAAAAATCCCAGCCATACTCAATAAGGCGTTGCCTGATATTCATCGCAAAGTGGGGTCGAGCATTGTCATGTTAGACTCAACACCTTGACGATTGGTCAATTTTGGTCGCTTTTCTTCGATTTTCTTTTCAAAATTGCATTTGGGAACAGTATATTTACGAATTTATTATCTGATTTGGTGGCAATTCTTAATAAATAACTTTTTTGTAGACCTACCATACAGAAAGCATTACTTTTTTCGGATGCAGCTCTCCCCTCGATGACACTTGGGGAAGCTCATTTGACTTACCACATAATATTTTTCTCATAAAATTAATATATAGTATCCATTTCGCATTTCCAGTAATGAACTGTTTTAAAAAAGGAACTTCTTCATTTCGTTACAGCAAAGACTCACATTCAAGCAAGCTTATTCTACGGTGTTCAAGTATGAAGTACTCAAACACCATAGCGGCTTACATACCTAATCTTCTTCAAATGACTATGCACTGTACTTTTTAGAATATTTAATCTGTGTTACAGCTTCTGAACTGTGTAACGTTGATTTTCAGCGGTAGATTCTTTTAAGAGGTCCTCCTTTACAGATGATGGTCGTTCAGGGCAGGCGTCATCTTTGAGACTGAAATTTCCGCGTTTAAACTTCTCAAACCCCTTCGAACTGTGTCATCTGAAACAATACTTTGTCCATATACAGCACAAATTTTACGAGGAATCAGAGTAGTATTTTTACCTTTTCTGAAATAAAAGAACACAATATTACGAAAACGAACTTTTTAGTTCTCCATTCTTAACACTGCACTGAAAAAAAATTATGCGACACTATAAGCAGGAATTATGCAGCGCAAACAGAAAAGACTGAATGTACATATCTAAGTCATTAAAGATCACACCTTATTAGTAGTAGCAAAATAATTAGATGAAATCGAGCTTCGTTTTGAAAAATTGCAGAACTTTTCGGATGGCCCAATAAATGGTAATAAAAATTCTTTTTAATTTAAATGATTTTAGTAACTGGCAGACCGAGCATCGTTCTGTAGTTTTTCTCAATAGTTTTTTTTTTTTTTTCAGTAAATATAGAAAAGTGAAAGATACTATCCGCAAAACATCAATAAATTATATAGAAAATTGTTGGAATGTTATTCCGTATGAAGGCATGACATGAATAAAAAGTTCCTCAATAGTAAATAATAAAAAAGTTAAAAGTTTTATCTTTATGTTTTGATGTATTATTCAGTAGAAATATATTCTTCTTAGGATGAACAAAAAACATTTATTTGAAGAAAAAATACACTAGAATAATATGCTGCACACAATACTTATACATCTGTTTTTTATATTGTGAAGTGTTATATCTTTGAGACTATTTACAAACACAAATATAAAAAAACCTTTGAATTATGCATTAAATATTAGTTTTTTGCAGTTTTTTAATACATAATATTATTCCTTTGGAATATTAGTGGATCTTTAATCCAGCAGCATTTTGCTGCTCACTACTATGAGTCATGGAGGAACACTAACTGTTCTGAGTCTCTGTGCCAGTAAAACAACAAATAGCATCGTGCGATGCTGCCGCCATCTGGTGGAATGTTCTTAAAACAAAAGAGCAATTCTCTAACATCTCTCGCGTTTTGTGATAGAATCTGACACCAGGTGGATAAGGTTTCTGCAAAGTTCAAATTTGGCTTTGGCAGCGGCTTCGTCATTATATCTGCTTCTCTGTTTCTTCATTCCAGCATTTGGCGGCTTGTTTAAGACCATATATAGCCTTTTTTAATTTATAGGCTTTTTCTTTATCTTTTTCATCATGAAAGTCTTCTGGTTGGTGCATGTATAATTCTTCATTATCTAGTTTACCATGTAGAAAGGCTGTTTTAACATAAACTTGAAATACTTTGGCTTTATGATAAGTTGCCCAGGTCAGAAAAGCTCTAATGGTTGTATGTTTCACGACTGGAGAGAAGGTTTAATCATAATCAGTGCCTAATTTTGGAGTGAAACCTTTAGCAACTAATCGTGCTTTGTATTTTATTTCTTCTCCATTTTCATCATGTTTTGTTTTGCAATCTCATTTACAGCCAATGGCGTGCTTGCTTTTGGGTAAAGTAACAAGCTCAAATACTTCATTTTCCTTTAAAGAGTTAATTTCTTCCTTTATAGCTTGAAACCATTTCTATTGATATTTTACTGGTAATTTTAAAACATCTTTAAAAGTTGCAGGATCTTGAGTTTTGGAACAACTGTCTTCAGTTTTGTAAGAAAAGCTTTCTGGTGGAATTCCTGTAGTCTCTCTGGGAATTATCATCACTTTCTTCTATTGTTGGGCTATCTACTGATTTTTCAGTACTATCTATTTATCAGCTACCTACTGATTGACAATATATCTGCCGCTCTACTCTTAGCCCGGTCAAAAGAGAAAAGTCAGTGAAAATTTTGTCATATTGGTGCAAAAGTTATAACATTTCAGTTTTAAAGGTAAAAATGATTGTTTTCTTTTAAATGTGTCATTTTTTTCCGGTGTAGAGAGGGATGTAGAACTTAGATTTTGAATTCTAAAACGTTCACCTGAGAACCTAAAAAAACATAAAAAATACTGGCATCACAGGGAATTTGTATTGTCATTTATAAAAATAAACTTTTTTTTATGTATGCGATATCCTGAGTGCTATTCTTCATGTTTTATAAAAATTAAAATTATTATTCTTCAACAATTGTTGTCTACGTCAATAGTTAGGTGGCAAAAGTGAGCTATTTCGGCAAAGATAGGTTATGTTTGGTAGAAAGATTCTCCTGCTTTTAAAATTGCTGCTAATTTTTCGCCTTAGTGTATCGCCATGACATCAAACTATAGCGGTGTTTGTAATAATGTGGTAGTGATTTTAAATATGGCAAAAGTATAAGCGCAGTTATCTATCAAGAAATGTTGGCATATTTGCAGAATATTTATATTTAAAGTCACCAAATCAACATTTGGTAAAATAAATTAATTTTATTTGTTCTCGTCAATTAAAACGAATTTTACTGTATTCAGGACACAGCTATTTTGTACTCTATCTAGTATAAGATGGCAAACCGATAATGCTGTGTTTTATCGTGTTGATGATCAATGACCAACAGTTTTGGCCAGAATTCCGATTACGGAAGGTAAAATCCTGAGTTGCTTCCTGGAAAGTTGCTAGCCATGCCTGTGAGTACAAGAATTTCGATCTTGGGTATCACTCACAACCCCTAGATACTTGGTATAAACCTTTATACTATAAAGGTCGTGTTTAGGATGCAAAGAAAGACATTATTAAAAAATCCGGATTCTTTTTTTTTCGAATTGTACAGATTTTTTAAATTTTTCCTGTCTTTGAATCCCAAACACTACCTTCATACCAAATTTCAAGTTTCTAGGGCTACAGGATGTACCTCAGATTTTTGATGATCAGTGAGTTAGTGTAAAAAAATCTAATTATTGAGTTCATATATATTCTGAACTGGAAAAGGTAGGAAAGTGGAAATTTCAACATATGGTTCAGTTTGCAGAGTACTTTAGATATAATCGAAGTTTCAAGTTCATGGGAAATTCCAGCAAAAAAATGTGTGTGTGTGTAGGTCAATAGTACCCTGAATTGCTTCCAGAAAATGATGCTTACGGGTGTGTTTTCTCGACTTGGCAGTGATAGTTGAAATTTGGCTTTAAATTAGTTGATTTGATAGATGAAATTTGTGGAGATGCTGAGCGTACAAGCATCCCCTCAAGCTACATCACTGGGCGACATACGCACAGGGCGCATGTCCAGACTGTGCCGAGACATCATGGTGTACGTTTATGCTCACAATCACAGACGTGTTTGTCCAAACTATGGCAAACCTACATTTTAGAACTTGGCGACACTCAACTGGTCTCGATTAGACGATTGAGAGAAATTAACAAACATTAGCTTAGCAATAATGGCAAGTTTGCCAAGATGCTTGACGATACGTTTTTACCCACAATCGTCTCAATCAATCAACTTTTATGTCCCGTATGTCGCCACTCGCATATAGAGGCACCCTATTGTATACAGATAGCATATAAGCTGTTTGAAGCCAATTGCTGGTAGGTTAATTGTTGAACTCTATGTAGAAATGCTAGCGCAAAAGATATTGCGCGTAAAAGACTAACTTTTACGGATGGCATATCCAAATTTACTACTAAAGCACAGCACAAAAAGATAATTAACTTCTTGTGAAAAAAAAAAATCTATCTCTAAAATCTTGTATATATTTCTTCATTTTCGTATTAACTTTTTATTATGTCAGGAAAATTTTGTAATTTCTTATTTCTCTTTGAAAAATTTTGTTAATTATTCTGTAAATTGTATGGTGTCTGAAAAGAACTTTTTTGAGTGGAACTTCTGTTTAGATAAACCTTTATCAGTTGGGAGGAACTTATGGACTTTACCTGCCTCTGATGTCATGCAAGGGCGGATCTGGAGACTCCCCAAGGGGGGGGGGCAATTTTAGGAATTTGGAGACTCCAATCTGATACGCCTGTCGGGTCTAATTTTTTTCACGGCGGGTTGTGTTACTTCTGCTTTTTGCTGTGGTTCGCGATTGGGTCCGGTTGACTTCTACTTTTTGCTGCGGGACGGGTTTGGGTCCGGTTGAATTCTACTGTTCTGCTGCGGGCTTTTACTTTTTAGCTGCGCTCTACCGCGTTGGGTTTGGTTGGAGCAGATGAGCATACATTATTTCGGGTTTGGGCCAGTTTCAGATTGGGTTCTCTTGCGAAAAGGGTTCGGACCGACCCGAATTTTGAAAAGAAAGTCCTAAATATTTTTGAAGATAAAAACTCTATACAGTAAAAGCTCCGTAACGGGGACGCCCAAACAATTATTTAATAATACTTTTTAATCTTCAGGATTATGTAAAAAATACTAATTTGGTATAAGACTAAGATGAGTTGTAATTCAGTAAAGAATGCTTTGAAACTTATTAAAAAACATACCGGGTGTCCTAAAATGGATTGACTGATTTTTAAATTCAGTAACTTGCAAATGGTGGCAGCAATTTAAAAAAAATCTTGCAGGAGTACTGGGTCATCCGGAAAGTTCTGCGGGTTTTTTTATGATAAATTTCAATAAATAAGTACAGGAACACAAGAAAATTTTATTGAATCATATAAGTGCCATTTTGTTCTATGACTTCTTACGATCGTTTTGACATCTGAAAAATGTCATTGTTAAAAAAAGCCAATAGGTTTATTTGCAAAGAAGTTATCAAGGTGCTGTTTGGTAGTCTCCAAAGAAGTGAACTCCTGGCCGTTCAGAGAATATTGAATTGACCTGAAAAAGTGAAAATCTGAGGTTGCTAAGTCTGGTGAATATGAAGCGTGACACAAAAAAATCCCAGCCATACTCAATAAGGCGTTGCCTGATATTCATCGCAAAGTGGGGTCGAGCATTGTCATGTTAGAACGCAACACCTTGACGATTGGTCAATTTTGGTCGATTTTCTTTTCAAAATTGCATTTGGGAACAGTATATTTACGAATTTATTATCTGATTTGGTGGCAATTCTTAATAAATAACTTTTTTGTAGACCTACCATACAGAAAGCATTACTTTTTTCGGATGTAGCTCTCCCCTCGATGACACTTGGGGAAGCTCATTTGACTTACCACATAATATTTTTCTCATAAAATTAATATATAGTATCCATTTCGCATTTCCAGTAATGAACTGTTTTAAAAAAGGAACTTCTTCATTTCGTTACAGCAAAGACTCACATTCAAGCAAGCTTATTCTACGGTGTTCAAGTATGAAGTACTCAAACACCATAGCGGCTTACATACCTAATCTTCTTCAAATGATTATGCACTGTACTTTTTAGAATATTTAATCTGTGTTACAGCTTCTGAACTGTGTAACGTTGATTTTCAGCGGTAGATTCTTTTAAGAGGTCCTCCTTTACAGATGATGGTCGTTCAGGGCAGGCGTCATCTTTGAGACTGAAATTTCCGCGTTTAAACTTCTCAAACCCCTTCGAACTGTGTCATCTGAAACAATACTTTGTCCATATACAGCACAAATTTTACGAGGAATCAGAGTAGTATTTTTACCTTTTCTGAAATAAAAGAACACAATATTACGAAAACGAACTTTTTAGTTCTCTATTCTTAACACTGCACTGAAAAAAAATTATGCGACACTATAAGCAGGAATTATGCAGCGCAAACAGAAAAGACTGAATGTACATATCTAAGTCATTAAAGATCACACCTTATTAGTAGTAGCAAAATAATTAGATGAAATCGAGCTTCGTTTTGAAAAATTGCAGAACTTTTCGGATGGCCCAATAAATGGTAATAAAAATTCTTTTTAATTTAAATGATTTTAGTAACTGGCAGACCGAGCATCGTTCTGTAGTTTTTCTCAATAGTTTTTTTTTTTCAGTAAATATAGAAAAGTGAAAGATACTATCCGCAAAACATCAATAAATTATATAGAAAATTGTTGGAATGTTATTCCGTATGAAGGCATGACATGAATAAAAAGTTCCTCAATAGTAAATAATAAAAAAGTTAAAAGTTTTATCTTTATGTTTTGATGTATTATTCAGTAGAAATATATTCTTCTTAGGATGAACAAAAAACATTTATTTGAAGAAAAAATACACTAGAATAATATGCTGCACACAATACTTATACATCTGTTTTTTATATTGTGAAGTGTTATATCTTTGAGACTATTTACAAAAACAAATATAAAAAAACCTTTGAATTATGCATTAAATATTAGTTTTTTGCAGTTTTTTAATACATAATATTATTCCTTTGGAATATTAGTGGATCTTTAATCCAGCAGCATTTTGCTGCTCACTACTATGAGTCATGGAGGAACACTAACTGTTCTGAGTCTATGTGCCAGTAAAACAACAAATAGCATCGTGCGATGCTGCCGCCATCTGGTGGAATGTTCTTAAAACAAAAGAGCAATTCTCTAACATCTCTCGCGTTTTGTGATAGAATCTGACACCAGGTGGATAAGGTTTCTGCAAAGTTCAAATTTGGCTTTGGCAGCGGCTTCGTCATTATATCTGCTTCTCTGTTTCTTCATTCCAGCATTTGGCGGCTTGTTTAAGACCATATATAGCCTTTTTTAATTTATAGACTTTTTCTTTATCTTTTTCATCATGAAAGTCTTCTGGTTGGTGCATGTATAATTCTTCATTATCTAGTTTACCATGTAGAAAGGCTGTTTTAACATAAACTTGAAATACTTTGGCTTTATGATAAGTTGCCCAGGTCAGAAAAGCTCTAATGGTTGTATGTTTCACGACTGGAGAGAAGGTTTAATCATAATCAGTGCCTAATTTTGGAGTGAAACCTTTAGCAACTAATCGTGCTTTGTATTTTATTTCTTCTCCATTTTCATCATGTTTTGTTTTGCAATCTCATTTACAGCCAATGGCGTGCTTGCTTTTGGGTAAAGTAACAAGCTCAAATACTTCATTTTCCTTTAAAGAGTTAATTTCTTCCTTTATAGCTTGAAACCATTTCTATTGATATTTTACTGGTAATTTTAAAACATCTTTAAAAGTTGCAGGATCTTGAGTTTTGGAACAACTGTCTTCAGTTTTGTAAGAAAAGCTTTCTGGTGGAATTCCTGTAGTCTCTCTGGGAATTATCATCACTTTCTTCTATTGTTGGGCTATCTACTGATTTTTCAGTACTATCTATTTATCAGCTACCTACTGATTGACAATATATCTGCCGCTCTACTCTTAGCCCGGTCAAAAGAGAAAAGTCAGTGAAAATTATGTCATATTGGTGCAAAAGTTATAACATTTCAGTTTTAAAGGTAAAAATGATTGTTTTCTTTTAAATGTGTCATTTTTTCCGGTGTAGAGAGGGATGTAGAACTTAGATTTTGAATTCTAAAACGTTCACTTGAGAACCTAAAAAAACATAAAAAATACTGGCATCACAGGGAATTTGTATTGTCATTTATAAAAATAAACTTTTTTTTATGTATGCGATATCCTGAGTGCTATTCTTCATGTTTTATAAAAATTAAAATTATTATTCTTCAACAATTGTTGTCTACGTCAATAGTTAGGTGGCAAAAGTGAGCTATTTCGGCAAAGATTGGGTATGTTTGGTAGAAAGATTCTCCTGCTTTTAAAATTGCTGCTAATTTTTCGCCTTGGTGTATCGCCATGACATCAAACTATAGCGGTGTTTGTAATAATGTGGTAGTGATTTTAAATATGGCAAAAGTATAAGCGCAGTTATCCATCAAGAAATGTTGGCATATTTGCAGAATATTTATATTTAAAGTCACCAAATTAACATTTGGTAAAATAAATTAATTTTATTTGTTCTCGTCAATTAAAACGAATTTTACTGTATTCAGGACACAGCTATTTTGTACTCTATCTAGTATAAGATGGCAAACCGATAATGCTGTGTTTTATCGTGTTGATGATCAATGACCAACAGTTTTGGCCAGAATTCCGATTACGGAAGGTAAAATCCTGAGTTGCTTCCTGGAAAGTTGCTAGCCATGCCTGTGAGTACAAGAATTTCGATCTTGGGTATCACTCACAACCCCTAGATACTTGGTATAAACCTTTATACTATAAAGGTCGTGTTTAGGATGCAAAGAAAGACATTATTAAAAAATCCGGATTTTTTTTTTTTTTCGAATTGTACAGATTTTTTAAATTTTTCCTGTCTTTGAATCCCAAACACTATCTTCATACCAAATTTCAAGTTTCTAGGGCTACAGGATGTACCTCAGATTTTTGATGATCAGTGAGTTAGTGTAAAAAAATCTAATTATTGAGTTCATATATATTCTGAACTGGAAAAGGTAGGAAAGTGGAAATTTCAACATATGGTTCAGTTTGCAGAGTACTTTAGATATAATCGAAGTTTCAAGTTCATGGGAAATTCCAGCAAAAAAATGTGTGTGTGTGTGGGTCAATAGTACCCTGAATTGCTTCCAGAAAATGATGCTTACGGGTGTGTTTTCTCGACTTGGCAGTGATAGTTGAAATTTGGCTTTAAATTAGTTGATTTGATAGATGAAATTTGTGGAGATGCTGAGCGTACAAGCATCCCCTCAAGCTACATCACTGGGCGACATACGCACAGGGCGCATGTCCAGACTGTGCCGAGACATCATGGTGTACGTTTATGCTCACAATCACAGACGTGCTTGTCCAAACTATGGCAAACCTACATTTTAGAACTTGGCGACACTCAACTGGTCTCGATTAGACGATTGAGAGAAATTAACAAACATTAGCTTAGCAATAATGGCAAGTTTGCCAAGATGCTTGACGATACGTTTTTACCCACAATCGTCTCAATCAATCAACTTTTATGTCCCGTATGTCGCCACTCGCATATAGAGGCACCCTATTGTATACAGATAGCATATAAGCTGTTTGAAGCCAATTGCTGGTAGGTTAATTGTTGAACTCTATGTAGAAATGCTAGCGCAAAAGATATTGCGCGTAAAACACTAACTTTTACGGATGGCATATCCAAATTTACTACTAAAGCACATCACAAAAAGATAATTAACTTCTTGTGAAAAAAAAAATCTATCTCTAAAATCTTGTATGTATTTCTTCATTTTCGTATTAACTTTTTATTATGTCAGGAAAATTTTGTAATTTCTTATTTCTCTTTGAAAAATTTTGTTAATTATTCTGTAAATTGTATGGTGTCTGAAAAGAACTTTTTTGAGTGGAACTTCTGTTTAGATAAACCTTTATCAGTTGGGAGGAACTTGTCTACAGCCAAATGGACTTTACCTGCCTCTGATGTCATGCAAGGGCGGATCTGGAGACTCCCCAAGGGGGGGGGGGGCAATTTTAGGAATTTGGAGACTCCAATCTGATACGCCTGTCGGGTCTAATTTTTTTCACTGCGGGTTGTGTTACTTCTGCTTTTTGCTGTGGTTCGCGATTGGGTCCGGTTGACTTCTACTTTTTGCTGCGGGACGGGTTTGGGTCCGGTTGAATTCTACTGTTCTGCTGCGGGCCGGGTTGACTTTTACTTTTTAGCTGCGCTCTACCGCGTTGGGTTTGGTTGGAGCAGATGAGCATACATTATTTCGGGTTTGGGCCAGTTTCAGATTGGGTTCTCTTGCGAAAAGGGTTCGGACCGACCCGAATTTTGAAAAGAAAGTCCTAAATATTTTTGAAGATAAAAACTCTATACAGTAAAAGGTCCGTAACGGGGACGCCCAAACAATTATTTAATAATACTTTTTAATCTTCAGGATTATGTAAAAAATACTAATTTGGTATAAGACTAAGATGAGTTGTAATTCAGTAAAGAATGCTTTGAAACTTATTAAAAAACATACCGGGTGTCCTAAAATGGACTGACTGATTTTTAAATTCAGTAACTTGCAAATGGTGGCAGCAATTTAAAAAAAATCTTGCAGGAGGATTATGTAAGATGTCAGGAGAATTTTTACCGAGATTCTTTATTTTACTTTGTAATAGCTGCGATAGATGGCGCTGAAAACAATAGTCGTTAAATTGGGCACCGATTTAGCGCCTATAGCTTACAACGCAATCTATCGTTTCTATTTTAAACTAAAATTAAAAATCGTAGTAAAAAAAAACTCCTGATCGGGGGTGATTATCAGTAAAAAAAAAAATTCTGAAATTCAAAGCAAATTTTCTGAAATATTACAACAGAGAGGGGGAGGAGGGATTCCCTCCTGCACTAATATTTTTGTTGCAGGTCGGGTTAGCTGTTTTCGATTCGGGTAGATTTCAGGCTGAGTGTAGATTCCTGCAAACTGGGTTTGGCTTAACCCGTTTTCTTAAAAAGTTAGTTCAGTATATTATTTCAGATTAAAAACTATACATATAATAATAAACATAGGTGTATATATGTGCGCTGTTTTCTAAAGAGACCACTGTATTTCTTCCGCGACTCTGATACAATTCGCGTTTTTCCGTAGCCGTTTGATGAAATTCTCATTTCTTCGATTACCCTTTGGCGAAATTTAAGTTTCTTCCGCAACATTTTGTCGAAATTAGCGTAATTTTGCAGCTTTTTGATAAAATTGCGCGTTTTTTTCTAGCGACCCTTTCACAAAATTCGCGTTTTTTAAGCTATTCTTTGACTAAATTAACTTTTTCCCGTGATTCTTTGAAGAAATTTGAGTTTTCTCCGCGATCCTTTGACGAAATTTGAGTTTTTTTTGTGACCCATTGACGAAATTCGCGTTTCTTTCGCGACCCTTTGATGTAATTCGCGTTTCTTCTGCGATTCATTGGTAAAATTTGCATTTTTTTCGCGATCCTTTGACGAAATTCGCGTTTTTTCGTGGTTATTTGACAAAATTCGCGTTTTCTCCGCGATGCTTTGACGAAATTTGCGTTTTCCGTGATATTTGGAGAATTTCGCCTTTTTTCCCCTGTCCTTTTGACGAAATTTGCGTTTTTTCTGTGGCCCTTTGACCAAATACGCGTTTTTTCCCGCGAATCTTTGGCGAAATTGAAGTTATTTTCTGCGAACGATTGACGAAATACATTTTTTATGGCGACCACTTGTCAAAATTCGCGATTACTTTTATGTCCAAATTTTCGGATTGATGAACTTTTTAAATTTTCTGAATCGAATGCCTTAACCCTCTCGCTGCGTATATATGTATTATAAAAATAAATTTAAAAATTGCACTTTATTTTATTACATATTTCAAATCTGCATATATTTTAGAATTCAAACGTGTCAAAATTATTTGTGAAAGAGTTCCTTTTTTAAATAGATTTAGATCATAAAAAAAAGATTAGCTGCGGAAATTGCGGGTTGCGCAAATTTTGCCACTTTTACGTTGGCCATAGAAATCGCGGGATGCGCAGCGAGAGGGTTAAATTTTCGGAAAATTTGGAACAGAATCATCCCTCCTCGTGATATCTTACATAACATTCCTTCAAGCATTTTTTTTAAATAGCCATCTCCATTTGCAAGTTATTGAATTGTATTTAAAAACAGTCAGTCCATTTTAGGACACCCGGTATATTCAATTAGCTATGGGATAATGGCTGAAAGAAGCTTAAAAAAAAAAAAAAAAAAAAAAAAAAAAAAAAATAAAGCTGACTTCGATATGTCAGTTAGAGCCGGGCTGAAATTTCGAGGTCCAAGCACAGGTCCAACCCATAGAAAAAAAATTATTGGCCCGGCACGGTATAAAAGCTAAAAAACCGACTTCAGCCCATCCTGCATTTTGCAATTAAAATTATTCATAAAGTACACTTACTTATGCTCATATTTTATTTTAGATTCCGTTCTAAATTCATGAATACAGAAAAACATTAATATTAATGACTATTTAGGCAATCGTGTACATAAACACTACGTAAAAATCATTACTTAAACAAATACATTCAAATGAAAATGCAGTAAGAAAATCAGTTCAGAATGAAAGAAACTGATGATAAAAGAAAATCACAATTTTAAAGCTCTACAAAGAAAAAAAGTAGTTTTTTAGAAATGCATTTCTGTAGCTTATCAAATCAAATTAATTTTTTAAAGATTTCGCTAAACAAATGCACAACATAAATACAACTTTTACGGATAACAAATAAGTAAGATTGAACCCCGAGACCAATTTGGGCTCGGGGAGAAGAATTTAGAGAAGTGCACGGGTTGCGGTCAGGCCAATACTGCTTATCATACGGGCTGACACGGACCAAACGTTTAGCTTTTATTCCGGCACGAGCCCCGACCTGGAAATTTTGGCCAGTGCAGACCTCTAGGAAGGATGAAATCCAGGCCAGGCACGACCCGGAAGAAAAAGAAGTATGGCCCGATCCGAATTTGAGGAAAAATTTAAGATCAGGGCACAGCCCGGCTCTAAAAAAGAGAAGACCTTACCTATACCGAGCCCCGTGGATTTAAACTGGCGCGACCCAGGTCGGGTCGCGCTAAAATCGAGCTTCGCCCCCAGTCATTTCCTGTGAGGATGCATAATGCCGTTTTGCAAACCCTTTATTTGCCCAAGGGGGGGGGGGGGGGATCGTCTATACCAGTAGTACTTAAAGTGCTAAAATATTGTATCCCTTAAATGTCAAACGATGCTGAAATCCAAGGAGATCATCGCAGTGACATCTGCAGGATATTTTCTAAAACACCAAGACAATTTGGTCTAGACGCTGTTATAATACAATGTGTACATTGAAATTTGAAAATATAACGCAGATGCCGCTGCGATCGGCTCATTGGATTTCAGCATCTTCGCAGATTTAAGGGATACAATTTTTTAGCGCTGTTTAGAAAGCGGATTTCCACACTATTTATTCTAGGCACTGTACCAGTATACTCTACATCTGAAATACTCTCAACAGCTGCCTGTGTTCCATCACCGAGATAAATCTTCGATCTCTGCCAAATGCAACTTCTGCCTAGGTTCGACGTGAGGTAAACGCAAGTATAACGACCTCTATAGGCGCTGTACAACAACTGGACATTGACTAGTTTCTGGTATATAATCGAGATTTTATTTCCAAACCGCTAAGTTAATTTACTGCTATTCCAAAAAAATTGGAAGGAAATGACAGAGGAAAAAGAGAGACTCTACATTCCCTTTCTTAACTGAGCATAAAGATAGCAAAACCACATCAAAGGACTGTCGGTGGATTAAAAAAGAAGTACTTGTTTTTTTTTTCTTTTTAGCTGAATAGACATAGTAGACAAACTGTCTCAAAATGACAATCTATCTGTCCTATTATAGGAGCATTTTACTCCACACGTGCTGATAGACAGTAACAGTTGAACAACAAGAATGACGGATATTTTATTCAGGGCTGTGGAGTCGGAGTCGGGCCCATTTTTGAGCGAAAGAGTCGTAGTCGTCCATTTTACAAGCAGGGCTGCGTTGTCGTAGTCGTCCATTTTACAAGCAGGGCTGCGTTGTCGGAGTCGTCCATTTTACAAGCAGGGCTGCGTTGTCGGAGTCGTCCATTTTCCCCACCGACTCCGCAGCTCTGATTTTATTCTCACAATTCTGTCTATCATTTCAGGCTGATTTTCTGGCTGTAGTGGTCTAAATGACTAATGAATACGTCAATTGCTTGATCTTCTTTATCTTCATCATTAATCAGATGCGGAAGATCAAGCAATTCATGAGCCATTTAGACCACTTACAGTCAGAAAACCAGTCTGAAATAATAGACAGAATTGTGAGAACAGAATGTCCATTATTCTTGTTGTCCAATAAATGAATTAAAAAAGAATGGTTATGTTGCTACAGTTTTTTCCCCGTGCTTTTTGCCTTGTAGTGTTGCAGATCTTCGACAAGCAAGACCAATAAAGTTAAATTTTCACCATAAACAAAATAGACGTCTGTGCCGAGCGTAGTGCGTTTTTTATAAATGGCTCTTTAAGTATTTTAACCCTTCGTTAGGTCGCATGTGTATATTGTGTATCTGTGATATAACGCGTCATTCTCCTCTAGTAAGTTTTGATTGCATTAGCCAGTTCGGGAGCAATTGCCGCGGATAAAAAATTGATACCGGTGGGAGGAAGGTAGAGGGAGCCACAGGTTCCGAAACTACTTGGTTCAAACCTTACAAGATGATAATGACGGCTTCTCTCACAGAGATACATATGCGACAAAATGCAGGGTTAAGAAGATAATCTTTCTCAAGTAGGGTTTATAATGTTTCTAAAATACAATTTAAAAATATTTCTAAAACAAGAGCGAAAAGTCATGCATCAAGCATAGATTATGAAACACTTTCCAACAATTTCAGAATAACAAAACTTCACCATGATCTCCAAGTAAACAATTTGGAAAACCCATAACACAGTTGAAAACCCAATTTAAAGTATCACCAATAGTCGGAAAAATATCTGAATACTTTTTAGCAGCCTTGTATATGATCTAAAGATTTGTATATACTATAAAACACAGTATGCTATAATTTAGTTCAGTTAGGAAACGCATTGTACAGTTGTAAATTACCCTTCAGCAATTTCCGTCACCGTCAATAAACGGAAATGCACTCGAAATCTTCCGTGCTGTCTTGTATACGAGCTACAGAATTTATACACACCAAGCAATAGGCAAAATATTAGTTTAATTTAAAAACGCGTACCACAACTTAAAAAACTCATTTCCAGAAGCTACACTGGCGTGCAAAACTTAAGCAACTATCATAAAATGTTAATTTTCGAGGCGCGAATACTCAAACGAAAATATAATTCAAATATGAATTATCCCTACAGCACAGCTAGTCGATGTGAATGTGACATTTCCTTCACGCCGCACATGGTCACAAGTTTCGCAGTCACTACGGTGAAACGAAATGTGGGATCTTTCATCCGTCACATTACTAGCCTCAAATAATCGTCATACGACGACTCCACTGAGAAGTCACTGCGACTGTTGCTTTTTGATGAGTCACCAGATAAAATTACAATGAGGTCACCTTGTGATTCTCATGTGACTATCATTTGAAGACTCAGTTTTGAAGAAATCGTGAGAATTGCATTATAATGAGTTACCATATAATGTCACGGTGAAGTCACGTGGTGACTTTCAGGTGAGCGAGACTACTGTGAAGTCACTATTGCGCTTCTTTGTGAAAAGTCACCAGATAATTTCATTTTCTGTCACTTGGGAACTCGTCACAAAACAGCTGTCATGATGACTTTACAATGGAGTCTCAAAATGACGGTCACATGAGAGTCACTAGGTGACTTCATTGTAAAGTCCCTTGTTGACTCGTCATAAAAAAGCAGTCACAGTGACTTCTCAGTGGAGTAACCAATTGAGAGCAAGAATGAGATGAATTAAAGATATCACATTTCAGTTCGTTGTAGTGACTGTGACGCTCGTGACCATTTGTGACGTCAAGGTGATTTCACATGGCTGTTAAGGTAGTACCTATTTTCTACACTTGATGTTTGTAGAATTTCCTTTTGAGTACTCACGTGTTCAGAAATTAGTATTTTGTGACTGTTGCTTAAGTTTTGCACACTAGTGTATGCTAATAGAAGACGGTCCTGTAATCGAATTATTTTGCGCATCCCTGTAAATGAACGATGAATGCTATACACACCCTATTCTATAGTAAGCCTCTTGTAGCGCACGTCAGTGATATTGATATATCAATTTCAACATGTTTAAAATAGCGTAACATCCTTAAAATACACCGCAAAAGATTTTTTCCCTCGTAATATAACTGAATTCTTTTGAGTATCCCTGTAAATGAACTATAAATGCTACACACTTCATTTTCAATACCGAACATGGCATTAGTAAACCTCAATAACACATATCAATTGCATGGCAATCCGAGCATATTTAGGCGAGTTAAAGCACTGACAGACGGACAAGCCGAATTTATAAATGCTTTCCAACTTTTTAAAAAACGCACTAACTCGGCATCGAACATCTTGAATTAACCAATTTTAGTGAAAACCAAATTTAGATAATTATATTGGGTATTGGTATTGAATAGTCACCTTTTTAACACTTTCCAACAAAGTTTAAAGTGTTTATGCATTCGGTTTGTCTGTCCACGCTCTAACTCCCTTAAATATACTCGGATTTTCATGTAATTGATAAAGGTTATTTAGGGGTCACCAAAGCATGTTTGGTATTGCATATGAAGTATGTAGGATTAATAGTTCATTTACAGGGGCACTCAAAAGTATTCCATTACACTATGGTATACGGGGGAAAATCGTTTGCAATATATTTTAATGACATTACGCTATTTCAAATGTATTGAAACTGATATAAATCACTGAATTTCACTACGATCGCGTTAGAACAGGGCATTCATAGCATTTTTTATTCATTTACAGGGACACACAAAAGAAATCGGTTACAGTACTGTCTGAGTAATAATTGCTAGAGTGTACGGTTTAAAATTCGGTATGCGCTTTTAAATTTAATTTATTTTTTGGATGTTACTCGTTATATATAAATTTAGTACCTCATATACAGGGCTGCACAAAAATATTTACGTACCATTCTTCAGAGGAAATTGCTGAAGGCGAATTTTCAACTGAAGTACTATATGTATTTCTTAAGTAAACTTAAATTTTGGCATGCATGTATAGTTAATAGATACAAATCTATATATCATATACAGGAGGGCTTCTAAAAAAAATTCGGATAATTTACTGATTGTGGATGGGAACAGCTGAAATTGGGTTTTGAAATGTGTTACGCGTTTCCATATGGTTGAATTAGACGTAATATTTTTAATTTTTTAAACAGTGCAGTTTTGTTACATTATTCTGAATGTGTTGGAAAGTGTTTCATAATCTATGCTTGACGCATGATTTTTTTCTTTTTTTTTTTAAATTTCCATATAGGTTAACATGGGATTTCGCGACTGGCAAGGAGGAAATCTGTATCGGCGAAGCGTTAATAAAATAGGTATTACATTAGTTAACTTAGTCGGATGTACCAATCGCAAAACTTTCTTCTGTCTCATACATGTTAATACTTCAAATTTCGCTATCACATTGCCAAAATTAAATGTGAATCTATGCCCATCACGAGGATTCTAAAAGTATAGATTCTTTGAATTGTGTGCATTTAAAAAGGAGATAGTATATAGCATCGCATTTCTCAAACAAATTATTGAATTTTGGCCCCACACTATCAAATGTCTGCAATCAAAGTTCCCATCCTAAAGAGCATAAATGCGACACCTAAAGGGGGGATCCATTATGTGGCGACTTGCTTTTCGCAGGCATTTTATCCTCGTGGTCGTGGTACTTTGTTAATTATTCGAACTAGCTACGGGCTGTCCTAAAAAGGACTGACTGATTTTAAAATTCAATAACTCGCAAACGGTAACAGATATTTAAAAAAAAATCTTGCAGGGGGGTTATGTATAATGCCAGGTTTTTTTTTACAGTGATTCTCGAATTTGGTTCGAATTACAAACAATAGATGGCGCTACAAGCAATAGGCGCTAAATTCAAGCTCAATTTTTTGGCCTTTCTCTTCTGCCATGCCGAAAAAGGAGATTAAAATGTATTGAGTGGTACCTGAAGTACCAAAGGTCGGGTCTGGTCTGCATTTAGCGCATATTGCTCACAGCGCCATCTATTGTTTGTAATTCGAGAATCACTAAAAAAAATACCCTGATATCATACATAACGCTCCTGCAAGAATTTTTTAAATATCTGTAACTGTTTGCAAGTTATTGAATTTTAAAATCTGTCAGTCCTTTTTAAAGGACACCTGTTATATATACATTGCAATTTTGGAACATTAACTAAACCCCATTTTTCCAAATATTTAATCAGATTAGCTAAATAAGATGTTTACTTTTTATCACAGCGTATTCTTATACAAGATAAAAGTTATTGCCAGTTGTACTCAATTACTTTTAAGAAGTTCAATAAGTCATCTTTTAAAATGAAAAAATGGTTATGGAAACTTCAAAATTTGTATTAGACTAAATAAACATTTTAGTCATAATTTAAGAGTTCAATGCATGAGCTATGCATCAACATTTATTAGTAACGGCATCAATGTATGAAAATACTTAATTAGAAGTAGTAATTTATTTTTATTCAACAAAGTTTTTTCCTTATTTTATGCGATACAGAATAGATGCTTTATAGGCAACTAACTGTTCGAAGATTTTAAACATTTTAATGAAATCAAATTTTGTCAGTTGTCATGCAATAACAAAGTTACCAGTTTGGGTTTTTTTTTTTTTTTAATTCCAAAATTTCGCTATATTATATTCTTTTCTTTATTTGATGACAGACATTTCGTGATGCCTAAATTTGAAATTTTTGAATTGAAAAAATGCCAAACTGTCAACCTGTGCAATAAGAGAATATACCGTAATTTCCGGCGTATAATCCGCGGATCAAACAATGATTTCCCGACGCAAAAATATTTTTAAAATGTAATTTCTCAGATCGCGGTAAATATTTGGCCTCAATTACTAAACAAAATTTCTGGGTCCAAACAGAATTGTTTGATACGCGGATTATACGCCGGAAATTACGGTATATATATTTACTGGAGTTTAAGCTAAACAGTTTAAATAAATTTCAATAGATGGCGCCAATTACATAAAGTAGTCTTTATTTGAAATTCTCTATTTTAATTCTTTTATTTCCTTTCCAACGGTTATTTTGCAAGATAAAGTAGAAATGCTTCTGAAAGAAATTTTGTACGCATTTTTCGAGAATAATTATTTAAAATGTTTTCCCTCCCTGAATTAGAGTAAATAAAAAAAAATTTTTTGAGATTCTAATAAATACATTTAATAATTGGAATAACTATTGATTCAATTATATCTGCCAGGTAATCGGGGTTTTTTTACCCAATTCTTTCAAGGAGCAAGTCGGTTTATACGCAAAAAATAATGAATAGTTTATATCGCTTGCACATAATACTTGAGATCTTGAGAAATCATTATAATACAGGCTCTCTTTTTTTTTTTTTTTTTTTTTTTTCCTAACTACTTTGAACCGTACGTCGCAAAAAGGGTAACAATTAAGCGAGAAAAAAAAATATTTTAAATCATTTAATTCATAAATCTGAAATATTTTTGTGAAGATATTGTCATTTGTATTACAGCAGCTTTAAAATTATAAGCCAATAGCCAAATTTTCAAATAACAAATTTTTGATAAATCAAGTCATTGGAAATTGGCACTTTTATTAATAAAAATTTTAACCTGCAACGTGCGATTTCCTACTTGCTAATAAGTATTTAATAAAATTAATATAACAAATCTTTGCTAATCGATTTCTTTTTACCATAAAAAATCAAGATATCATGCAATTCAAAAGCGACACGTCGGGTTGTCACGAAGCTAGTTACCATATACATACGTAACGTATACCAATGAACGATCACGGTGAACAAATAGATAATACAAACATTTTAACGATGGCGATGAACAAGTAGATAATACAAAAATGTTACTTGCCGTTCGTTTATGAATCCGAAACATTTTTGTCAGCATAAAGGTCTTTTTTTATATTTTTAAAACGGAAAAATTTGTAATTAACGAGTATATAAATAAAATTAAAAAAAAAATTTATATATATATATTTTTGCCTATAAATTTGTGTGTTAAACTCTGTTGGTATAAGAGTAAGAAGGCTGAAATTTTCTACATATATTTCTTAACAATTTGTTTAAGTACGCGAATCACGATTATAGACTGGATTTAAATACACCACAGAATATATTTAATGTTCCCAATTAAATCATAAGAACTCTTTCTCTAACAGCTGAATAAATGTCAGCAGATGGCAAGGATTATGAAACTTTCAATATTCAATGTCGTAAAATTTTTAGATACGATGCTAAACACATGAAAGATAACACTAGAAAGTAATGAAAAAAAATCATCATGCCTTTCTTACACTTTACTAATTGTATTACTTATCGAATCATCTTTATTTCCACATAAGGGCGAACACACTTTAACTACAAGTGTCTAAGCCCTTATTAAAAATTCATAAAATGCGGCTATAAGAAATAAATATACCACCATTATACATAAAAAAAATATTTCTCAAATTTATTTCGCCTAAATTCAAACAATGAAAAAAAAGAATACTGAAAATTAGAACGTTAAAACTTGCATAACGTTCAGTTTTAGATATCTTATGAAAACATGAGGCCAATAAATACTATGATATTATGAGAAAACCAAACAACATTATCAGAGGGATTTAATATTTCGCATGCAGTTTGTATGCGGAAAAAGTCAGAAGCATTTGATTTAGTTCATTCAAAATTGCTTTCGTAAGTACTTATCATATTTATTAAGCAAACAGTAAGTACTTCGAGTAAAAATAACTTATTTAAATTTGCGCTGTATTATTTCAATATACTTACCATTTATGAGTTGAACATAGTTAAGGGAACTAAATAACATATGGAATTCCGTTAATATTAAGCGAGCCCACATGTCAAAGAAAGGTTTAAAGCTATAAATATGAAAGGGCCACTGTTATTAAATGAAAGCAAACAGATTAAAATAATAATGTACCAGAATTCTCGTAACGAAATTGAAGTAAGTCATCAAACTAATAATAATATGTAATGTTTTCAGAAAGCTGTAAATAAATAAAGAGTAGTCGCAGCTAATTTTATTTGGTTGAACAAATGAATCAAACTGAAATTATTCCAGAAATTATTCCAGGTTTATAGAAAAATAAACCTAAATGCGAATTAGAAGTGACATGCAAAATGAAAGATATATCCGGGTATTTTTCTTTTTTAATACTAAATATCGATCGTTTTGTTTTTACCAGCTTGCATAAAATTTAAGGGGAAGGTGTGGTGGAGGTCAATCGATTGGCAAGATACACGTCAGCAAGAGAAACTTTTAAACTCACTACTGAAAACAAGAGATTCCATAAAATTATTTAAATGAAAAGCAAGCTATGCTGATTAAAATCTTATAAAACAGCTTAAATTAATACATTCTAGCTGTTAACAAACCATACGGAATCATTACCAAGTCATATCCCAGAAAATGCCAACTCACACAATCAACAGTCGACTAACGAAACTGCATGAATGAGGCAGCATTCTCCGGGCAGGGTATCTCGTTTTTGCGCTTTATCGCTTACAGGAGTACTCAAGCGATAAGAGGCCAAATGTGGCACGAATTTATTATTATTCTTTAGGAAGATCGATTACTGTAATCTTTTCAGTAACCCTATATTGCACATGCGCAATGCCAATGAAGCAGAAATGCTTTTTATCTGAAGGATCGATAGTTATACTTATACCAAAGTACGCTTTGAAGATTCGTTCCCAGAATTATTTGAAAATTTCTATGCTTCAGGAAATGATGAATATTTTATTCAAATTTCTTATTAAATTTTTAATGAAAAAGTATTTTCGGAATTACGAATACAAGAAAAATTCAATTAAATTTAGTAAAGATTAGAAACTTAAAAAAAAAATATATATATATATATATATATATATATTGCATGGATGATATCCTGGTGGCGAGCCAAAAATACAAAATCACATTTATAATAAATCCAAATATTTTCATATAGAATCTTTATGTGTAATACTGTATACTGATGATGCAATCCAAATACATATTGCACTCTCAGTTAACACTTTCAGGGGCAAGAAATTACGTTTCTGCAATGTTGAATTCACACCGGAATTTTCGAAACATTTTATTTCAAAATAAGGAAAAGCAAATTTACAACTTTTTTTCACCAAAGCTATAAAAGTAAAATTCAATTAAATATGTCTGGTGCAAATCTTGGTTAAAAATAGGTGGCCCCTCAAGGGGTTAATATATAACACTTGCGTAAATGCCCATCATAGTACGATGGGTAGAAATTGGTTTTTACCCACAATTTGAAATAATTGATAAATATTCATATACTATTCCTTCGCAATAAGGAAAACTGATATGAAACGTTAAGTTCAGGGCCTGATTAAATGCATGGACCTCTGGGATTTTAACAACAAATTTGTAATCCAATGTAAATAAGATAAGAAAACAGAGGAGAAATTGAAGATCTATCTTAATTAGTAAACGGAAACAGATATAGATTAAATGCAATATCAATATACAAATAGCTTTTACTGACTGATTTGTACTCTATGATATATATATATATATAAATATGTTTATCTTGAATGTTTACCCGAAACACTAACTTCAGATCCACTGTAGTTTTAGTAATAAATTTTTAATCTTTTTTGTAAATAAAGTGACAGAACAGAGGAGCAATTACAGATCTTTCTTAATTAGTAAAAAGAAACATATATAGTTCTAATTTGTGTTTATCATGAAATCTTAATTTTTTATGGTATATTAGCCGGAAACAAACGCGAAACTATTTATATTAAGTGCAAACGTGTTTTAATGTTCCGTAATCGTTTCGATCTTTTTTTTTTTTTTTTTTTTTTACCATACAACTACTTCTAATTTTTATTTTTATTATTTATTTATTTATTTTTTTACCGATATCGTCTAATTTTCTTAATTCTTTATTAAAACATTAATTCTTCTTGCATATAACTCAGTTTAAAAAAAAAAGCATTTGCTAACATGTAATCAAGGTATACAATCAAGATGAAGTAATCAATAAATGCTCCAGTTCTAATTTTTATAATTAATAATTAAAAAATCAGTGAAAATTAGGCCATGTTGGCACAAACATATCAATTTTTTTTTTTTTTTTAGTTTTATCAGTGTAAAAATACATCTCAAGCCAAGCATAACGTCATTTTCATCAGCGCAAACTTTTCTCACGTATACTTTATATACGTACTTTTATGCTAAACCACGATTAATCCAAATAAAAATACATTTTCTATTTAATTCTAATAAAACAAAAATGGAATCAATAAAGTTTTAATGCATAAAGATAAAACAAACGTCAGAGTAAATACGAATTTTTATTTGCTTTTGAAAACAAGAATACACGTGCAGCGCAGAAATATTTTTACCGAAATTTAACCTACAAATTAAAAACGCCCAAAAAACCACGTGTCTGAATATTTTTCAGCATTTCTGTTTTCTCTGAAACAATGCAAGTAATCCATATGGTTTCCCATCCATTATTTGGATGAGTTCGTACCGGAATCGTCACACTGTGGGTTTTATTATTTAAGTATTGCGTGGCAGCGCAATACTTATTTATTTCCAGTGTCACTTCTCAATGTTAATTTAACATGGAAAAGCCTATGGAGATCATAACTTTTTCATTTTTTCTTCCCACCTTTTTGTCCCTGATGCCACTCATTTTTTATTCTTTACTAATTCTAATGATATTATAAATTTAAAGTGTAAAAACGTTTGCCTGGCGTCAGGGTCAAAACGAATGGTAAAATGCCTTTGCATATGGCTGAATTATAACCCAGAGAGAAACATGGGCCAATTTCTTTTTACATTATTCAAATATTTTTCTTAATAATTCCAATTTTCGATTTTTATTGAAAATCAACGGACATTTTTCATAGAAAATGTAACATTTTTAGTTCATTGTTGCAAAAATTTCAAAAGCCGTATTAATAATTTATTTTAGTTGAAATATTTTCACGTAAAATATTAAATTGAGCTAGGTTTTTTTTTTTTTTTTCAAAAATTAAAAAGGTGAATATGGCGTCATAGTGGAAATAAAAAGGATATTTTCAGAATAAGTTTTTGCTTTGATCAAGTTTATATTTTAGTAAAAAGTTTCTAGTGGTTCTACTTTTACGCAGGTAGCGAACTTAGTGGGGAATTACATAACTTAAATTTTAAAATGTATTTTTTTTCCGAGATGAGAACTATTTATACCCCAAGTTAAACTTAGGTAATAATTTTCTGATGTGTTTACATTACTCCTAAGGAGAGAATAAGGTTTTAAAATTTAAGTAAAACTTTTATTTTTTTATTTTTTACTGTATCACAGCTATAATATTGTAAAATATTAGTAGTAAGGATTCAACACAATTTACATTTACATTCATAGCATTCCTGAGTGGGAAATAGGGTATCCAAATTTAAGTGAAGTTAATTTTTTATGTTTTGATTATAGATTTTTTACGTTCAGATTAGAAGTTTTTGTCCAAACTACACTGTAAAAAAAATACGACCAGTTTTCCTGTAGGAATCGGAAAAATAGTTCCTCTTATCGTACCGGAAAAATTTCCGACGCAGCTTGGAATAGAATTCGTAAAATTGGAATAAAATCCGTAAAATATCGTTTTATTGACTATTTCCTTTTTTTACGGATTTTATTCCGAGCTGGGTCGGAAAATTTTCCGGTACGATAAGGGCAACTATTTTTCCGATTCCTACAGGAAAACTGGTCGATTTTTTTTTTACAGTGTACCGCAACCTGCATTACTACAGTGGTTAAACATTTTGAATTACACATTGGTATACTGCACCCCACATTGTGATGCAATACCGCATACATCAAAGCCTGATGATGATATTTTCTATTAATTTTGAAATTCGTTCGTCTGAGTGCATTAGTTATTAAAAAACTTGATATATTAAACAAAAACATAATTTGAAGAACAAATTAAAAAAACAAAATTTATTTCGTACATTGTTTAACCCGGGAGAACTCGCTAGTGAGAATGCCCAATTGCTTTTCTTTTATTTTACATTCATATAATATCAACTTTTTTTTTGTTGGCTTAGTACTTTTATTCACAAAATAGGTAAAATAATTGTAAAACATTTTGAAATTTTAATTAAAATGAAAAATGATTTAACTAAGAGTCTTAAAAAAGTACGACTGTGAGAGAAAATCTCATGCAGCGAGTTCTCCCGGGTTAAGCCCGAGAAGGGACAGATATTAATTTATTTCATTCAATTAGTTCTACATTTAATGTGAATTTTTTTAACAAATTAATTAAGCCAATTGAAGATTAAAAAATAAAAATAAAATTCATACAATATGATACTTAAAAGACCCTAAAAAATTAGATTCCGTTCAAATGAAATCGAAATAAATCTTAGACTTTTTTTTTAAGTTTTGTATTTTGCATGCATATTATCATTTTATGCACAATTGCCATAAGCATAATACAAAATCTGCAATACAAATATTTTCAATTCAAAATGGAAGAAGCCTAAGATTTATTTCGATTTCATTTAAACGGAATCTAATTTTTTAGGGTGTTTTAAGTATCATATTGTATGAATTAATTTGTTAAAAAAATTAACATTAAATGTAGAACTAATTGAATGAAATAACTTAATATCTGTCCCTTCTCGGGCTTAAACAATGTACGAAATATATTTTTTTTAAATTTGTTCTTCAAATTATGTTTTCGTTTATTATTATTATTATTATTATTATTAAGGCTAATAAATCTGCATAGTTAAGGAGCTCCAGCTTCAACGTCAGCTGTCCAAGCCACAATTTTATTTTCATCTCTCTTTATATAATGGTTAAAACTCTACAATCCGCAATTTAAATTATTTACAGTATATATAAGATTTATTCGATGAATAAAAAATATGTAAGATATCCTGAAGATTCAGAAAATCAACTTTTAAGGATTGTTAGATTAAACACGATTTCGCGCGATGGTATTCTTGTAATAGTTATAAAATAAAAAGTACTTTTCTTCGGTGAGATTCTGCGCCCCCCCCCCCCTGACTCTCTCCGTTGTCTCATTAATTTTCCCTTTGTAATTTGCAATTCTTGCGCTACTGCAGGAATTTAACAGTGGCGCCAACTTATATGGGCCTGTGGGGCACGAGCACACCCAATAATTTGATCTCTCTGCCCACCCAATTTCTATTCATTTACTTCGTTATTCATTTATTTAACCCTTTATCTACTGACGGTACTTTAAGTACCATTAAAATAACTTGTTATAAAATTAATTTAATACATCGATTAGTTATAATACAATTTAGAATCAGGGTTGTAGTGGGAGGTATACGGGGGGTATACGCCGTATATCCTCTGGATTTTTTTTAAGGAACACCGTATACCCTCTGTTTCTCAAGAAAGCTATAGTATATATACACTTGAGTGTATACCCTCTGCTTAGAACGTATACCCTCTGTTTGTTTTTTTACGACTACACCACTGTTTAGAATGAGTTATAGATACATTACTTTATCTTGTTCCAAAAGCATTATTTGTTACACAAAACAAAAATATCTTTAAAAGGATTATTTCTTTTGCCTTTGAATCTTTTCAGCTTTCTTGGCGTTGGGTGGGTGGGTGGGGGGGGGGGGGGGATGATTTTTCAATTCGGAAATATTTCTATATATGTAAGAGCATTATATTTGTAAATTTCCTAAATCTTCAAAATACTAAGAAAAATATTCAAATTTTTCTAATTAAATATTCAAGAAAAATATGCAATAGAAAAAAAAAAAAATGGCCAATTTTTTTCCCCATTCTGACCAGAAAATCGGAGTTCTAACTTTTTACGACTGCTCTTTCATCTTCAACTAACACATCATTTATAATGGCTGTTTCATTATAATAGAAGCCACCAGTCCATCAGAAGAAAATGATCCATTCCAAAGGTATACGTTCGATTGAAAAAAAACTATTTAATACTTTGAGCAGAAAGAAGAGGCTACACCTGCAATTTTCATGAAACTAATAGAATCACATAGCTGCCAATGTGTACAGTTTTGTTACCTCTAAAATTTAATACAAATTTTTGCCATACTTAATCGTTGACAATTGTTAGATTTCGGCAACTGAATTAGGCGAAATTTACTGGTAAGCTTTAGTGGAAAGAAAAAATCTTAGAAATTGGTAACTATGCAGTAGCGTAACGCTGCAGCCAAAAAAACTGCAGCAAAATTGACATTCAACAAACAAAAAACTATCAGACGCTGTTTCGAATAAACAATTTCATTCTCCGTTTTTCTTAAAAGTAACGGAAATGTACATTATTATTATTATTATTATTTTTTTTTTTTTTTACCAGCACTATAAAAATGAATGAATTAAGCGAAAATTTCTATTTCATCTCTTTAGTTGGTGACGACGTTGGTGACGAAATCCGGTTTATCCGAGTTTTTTTGCTTATCAGGGGTGAGCTTAGTCCAAATTAACTCGGATAATCGGAACTCTACTGTAAAAACCAGGGCTGCGGAGTCGTGTCCATTTTTGAGCGAAAGAGTCGGAGTCGGATCTGTTAAAATTTCCTCAGTCGGAGTCGTCCATTTTGCAAGCAGGTCTGGGGAGTCGACGTCGGTGTCGGGTCCATTTTTGAGCGAAAGAGTCGGAGTCGGATCTGTTAAAATTTCCTGAGTCGGAGTCGTCCATTTTGCAAGCAGGTCTGCGGCGTCGGTATCGGGTCCATTTTTGAGCGAAAGAGTCGGAGTCGGATCTGTTAAAATTTCCGGAGTCGGAGTCGTCCATTTTGCAAGCAGGTCTGCGTTGTCGGAGTCGGAGTCGACCCATTTTTGAGCGAAAGAGTCGGAGTCGGATCTGTTAAAATTCCCGGAGTCGGAGTCGTCCATTTTTCCCACCGACTCCGCAGCCCTAGTAAAAATGTAGACTCATTCCTACGAGCAGGGCTCGAAATGTGCCGGAGCAAACCAGAACGATTTTCCGGTTCGTGAAATTATGACAAACATTGTTCCGGTTCGTGAAATTATAGTAAATATTGTTCCGGTTGGCGGAATTATTGAAATATATTATTACAGTTTCATACATATGGCTTATTATGCTCTCTGTAACTTTTTTAAATAATTATTTAGAATCTTGAATGCATTTTCTAAATTGTTTTTGTATGGTTAGATATAAATTTGTGTATACTTTCAAAAAAACATATTACTAAACAATAATTTTAAAATAGAGTTCCGGTTCGTGGATTTTTCCATTTCGAGCCCTGCCTACGAGACTTAAGTCTAGTTTATATTTTCTAAATATTAATTTAGAAGTGCAACATTTTCATAACTTTTATTTTTTTTTTTAATCAGTTTTGTAGGTATTTTATAACATTTTAAAAAGTACTTTTCTCTAAATAAATCCTCATTTATTTCGATAAAAGACGCATACGAAAGTATACCGAAAATATTTTTTTCTTTCTTTTTCACAAAAAAAAATATTATAAAATGTAAATTTATTTTAATTATGTCAAAATAAGTGCGATTTTAATTTTATTATTATTATTATTTACAATTTATTTTACAATATACCGGGTGTCCCAAAAAGGACTGACTGATTTTAAAATTCAATAACTTGCAAACGGTGACAGATATTAAAAAAATTCTTGCAGGAGGGTTATGCATAAGGTCAAAAGTTTTATTACAGTGATTTTCAATTTTAGTTCGATTTACAAACAATAGATGGCGCTGTAAGCAATAGTCGCTAAATACAGGCTCGATTTTTGGTCCTTTATCTTGCTCCATGCAGAAAAAGGAGATGGAAATGTATTATCCGGGCCACGAAGTACCAAAAATCGACCCTGAATTTAGCGACTATTGCTTACAGCGCCATCTATTGTTTGTAATTCGAACTAAAATTGAAAATCACTGTAATAAAACTTTTGACCTTATGCATAACCCTCCTGCAAGAATTTTTTTAATATCTGTCACCGTTTGCAAGTTATTGAATTTTAAAATCAGTCAGTCCTTTTTGGGACACCCGGTATATATATACACACACACACACACACATATATATATATGTATATGTATATTTTTTTTTTTTTTTGGGGGGGGGGGTACAGTTGTATATTGCATACTGTTTTTCGAAGTGTTACCTGCAATTTTGTGTTATTAATATTGCATTTAATTTACTTTAAATTATTTCAAATTATGGGGAAAAGTTTTCAGATTTTAAATGCATTATCTTTTCTTTGATACGCTATGAATTGCAGTTGCTTAGGAAACTACGAATGATAGAGGGAGGGAAATTAGATAAAAAATCTTAATAGTGAGTGATATTATTAATGCAAACAAATAGGTCTACAAAAATATATACTACTAACCCTCTCGCTGCGTATTTTTTTTTATTTATTTATTTATCAAAATAGGTTAAAAAATTGCACATTTATTTTATTACATATTTCAAATCTACATATATTTTAGAGTTAAAATATGTAAAAAAGTTTTGTGAAAGAGTTCTTTTTTAATATAGAATTAGATCGTTAAAAAATAAAATCGCGGAAACCGTTTGTTGCGCAAATTTTGCTACTTTTACGTTGTCCGTGGAAATCGCGGGATGCGCAGCAAGAGGGTTGAAATCGGGAAACAAAGACAACTTTGACACTCTGCTTAGTATCTGTTTTAATACGGCCATTCAATTATTGAAGTGTACTTGCAAACACTGAGTGGTATTGCCTGCGCCTGTGTTGTTATAACAGAGTGTCAAATTAGCTGATTATTTTTCTTTCTTTTCTGTCGCACATTTTAAATGAACATGCTAAAAGTTTGGGAAAATTATTTTAATACAAAATTCACTTTTAAATAAATCATTGTCAATTACTCTTTATTAACTAAATTCAAAGAACGGAGTTTATACAATTTGACAATGTGTATATACAATATACATATATATATATATATATTTTATACATGTCGATGCATAATTTTTTAACAAATACTCCATCTATGATAATTGTTTATTTATTTGATTTTTGAAAATTTACTTTTATTGTAATCAAGGTACAGTCAGGAGGAAAAAAAAAAGAAAGAAAGATGAGAGACAGAAAAGAGACATCGGCAATTTTAATTGCCAAATTGTCACAGGGAAAAACCAAAATAACCTTCAATTTTAAATTATGTCTTCTTTAAATTTATATTTGAAAAAAAAAATGTAGAGAGGGGGCCTCTCCATACTGAAATAGTAACAACTTTAAAAATTCAATGCGAACACCTAATTGGATGGAATTTTTACGATTAATTACACATCCATTTAAAGAATTAGGCTAATTTGGTGTAGGGGAGCATTTCAAAAGTAAAAATGGTTACTTTAAGATTCAGATTAAATACAAATTTTATTACTTTTCAATGGGAAGTATGTGAAGAAGTTATGTTAGAAAAACATTAAAAAAATGTTTGAAAGCCCTAACAAATGATTCCCAATGTTACATTCTTTAAAAGAAAAAAAAAGGGGGGGGGGATTCATTTTCAATTACTAATTACTATATGCCCCCCCACACACACACACACTGTGCTGATGTTTTTTTTTTTTTTTTTTTTTTTTTTTTAAGCATATCTCCGAAACTACTTCTGAGACTGGCTGAAATTACATATATGTTGGAAATATTATAAATAAAGTGATTTCATAATATTTACGTTAGTGAAAGAATCAATCAACTACAAGTAATTATACGTGATCCATCAAATCTTTGTCAACACTCTACAATAAATTCTCATTAAGGAGAAAAAAAAAAAAACTAAATGAGTTCTCATCCAATTTGTGATTACGCAACATAAAAAAGAAATAACGCATTTTCCAGTATCATTCCGAAAAAACTGTGACTTTTTAAATGAACTGTTGATAGACTAATCTTAACTTTTATCAGAATTTCAATTATAGACCTTTAAATGATCTATAAATATGAATTTAACCTTGTATTTCTCTATATGTTTTGTTCATTCTTGCGTTAACTATACTCTAATAATGACGGGATTTATATCTCCGCTCTAATGTTGAATTATTCTAACTGTATTTTTTCTGTAAAATTAATCAATAATTAAACATATTTTAATGTAGTAAGGTTGTATTATTAAAGTGACGTAACACCAGATAAAATGAATATAAAACTCCTCAACATGGATTAAAGTATTTCTTTGTATACAACCAACTTTGGAAAGAAATATATATTTTGGATTAGCCTGAATGAAGTACTACTCCGCTATCAGAGAAAATAAGGTAAGAGAAAACTTTCCTTACCTTTCATTTACTATTGTGAAAACTGATTAAATAAACTTTTAAAACATTTTAATAAAAGGCAGACAACACTATGAGAAATATTAAAATATATTTAAATAAACAAAAGTTCAACATTAATTTGTTTTCCCATAGTGTGCGCTGTCTCAATTATTCCAATAGTATACGTACATTAGAAGCTTCTAGAAATCAATTTCTTAAAAAAAAAAAAAAAAAAAAAAAGTCATAAGTTACAATTTGCATTTTTTTCGAGTATTAATTTAATAATTTATATTTTACATATACAATATATATTATTTAAATGTACGAAATTGACGTAATTGGGATAGCTTTGCTTTTGTTTTGTTTTTTAAAATTCTATCTTATTTATTGCATTTTTGTACAGCTTTTAGATTGATATGTTTAAAAATTACCTATCACGGACTTTGATTAAAAATAATTATTAATTCCACTATAAATCGTTTTGAAGTTAATAGGGTGGGCTAGGACGTTAGATGACGCTCTGTATATTTAATTTATGTAGACATTTACTTCATTTTAGGCTAATAAATAGAGAGTCAGTTAGCCTATGCAACTTTCTTTTAGTAATGTTGAGTAAAGATATATTTAAAAAAAACGCAAAATATCTATAGCAGAAATTCAATAATACGGAAATAATATGACTCCATCTTAAATAGGGCGTCATCACTGTGGCAACCTAGAATAATTACCTATCATGGGCATCACTATGGCAACCTAGAATAATTACCTATCATGGGATATCATTGAATTAATTACGTAGGATAGGATTTAACAGAATGAAGAAAACTTTTATTAATATATTTTTAAGTTTTGATTCGATTTTCATAAAATTTTAAATGATGCACCAAAATTTTGCTACGATTATATACATATTACAATTTAAACCATTTGGTTGGGTAGTTTTTGCGCTGTTATATGCGGACAGACAGAGAGAAGGACCAGACGGCGACTATATGTGCTACATATTTATATAATTACGAACGCACCTAAGAAAAAAATTTAGGAGGTTTCAGAATTTTTTTCTAAATATTTTTACTCATTTTGGGATCCCATTTGCAGTGGGCCCCAAGGAATTTCCTACGCGGGTAATCAGTCCCCGATTTTATATTATAACGCATTGATACAATGAGCTCAATACATCTCAAAAAGCAGCATGATTCAAAAAGTGCAGTTTGATAGGTGAAACAAAACAAATCCCTTACAATATTAGCAAAATATGATGTCTTGGGAAGCAAGGCTGAAGTCAATGGGTGTATCACCAGGGTTTGATCTTCCTTCGAAATTTCTGTCAAGATGATTACAAATATGACATTGGCTATTAAGTCATTTAAAAATTAACTATAGTTAAAAATCAAAATTTTGCCCTAGCATCTTTTGATGTTTGTTTCTTGCGCTAATATTATTAAGATTTCTGTGATTTTTTTTTTAATTTATCTTTTTTATTTATTTATTTATTTTTAATTATAGGCCGGGTATTAACATTGTCAAACAAAATGGCCACAACAGCCAGTTCCAGTTATAGATCGGACAACTTATTTAAAAGAAATTCTTGGAGAATTCAGTTAAGAGATTTATTTCGAAATTCTCACAAAACTTTAAAATTTGGTCTAACTTTGTTGTTTTAACTTATGCTCTTGCTAAAACATGTTTAGCAATAAAACATTTGAAACA
Organism: Maratus speciosus; assembly: GCA_963932465.1. Classification (NCBI taxonomy): domain Eukaryota; kingdom Metazoa; phylum Arthropoda; class Arachnida; order Araneae; family Salticidae; genus Maratus; species Maratus speciosus. The sequence goes on along the minus strand of OZ010794.1, from coordinate 482,562,212 downwards.
TTCATGCAAAACTCCTTCAAACATTATTTTGATCGATACCAATGTCAGTGTACCTGTGAAGTGAAGCAACATCAACACAAAGGAGGTAAATTTATTTTCAATGAAGAAGGCTCAAATATTAAATTTTCTTTTGTAATAGCTTTTATTATTGTATTACTCGTCACAGTAAAACTTATAAGCCTTTTAAAATCATTCCCCTGTGTTAAAAATTATTCCTAAGAAGCGACTCTAAAATAAGGAAATAAAAATAAAATTTTGATACGAAATTTCCCCCTCCGAAATATTTTTCTGGCTACGGCCTTGTTGGGAAGTAATGTATTTAATTATAGGCATAGGCAGTCGGCAAGGCAAATATAGGTACAGATCAGTCGCGTATCATAGAAGATAGGGTATGGGGGGGGGGGGGGATTGCCCAGGGAGCAAATTTTTTAGGGCCAAAGATTGTAGCATTAAGCGCAAGATATTTTTCCAATAAAATTGCATAAAAAACTCAATATATATATATATTTCGATTTTGTCACTAACAACGCTCAAAATTATGTTTATAAGAAAAATAGCAATTATGTATTCAAATAAAGTTTTGTGATTTATTAAAAGCGATAATTTCGTGGAATATAAGCGTGAAACAAATAATGAACTATTTTACTATTTTAACTGCAAACGATCTTAATCTTTCGTAAACTTGCACGCGATAGAGATTTTTTTTTTTTTATTGCTTGAAAATTATTGAAATGATTAAATGAGAATTACGGTACAGTTTTCAAACAAATTGCTTGCGATACAGTTTCCAAACAAATTGGGTTTGAAAGTACATTTTATCCGTATTCGACGGCGTAAAAACTCAAACAGCGTGATGATTGGAAGCTTAATACGACAGTGGACGTTCAAAAAAAAAAAAAAAAAAATCTACAGTTTTTGCTCAATTGTTTTGAAATTTAATACACATATAATTTGCGCAATAATTAAGAAAATTTCTTAATTTCATTCAAAAATATTAATATGCAAATGAGTAATTAATTAATAATATTCTAATTAGTGATACAAATTAAAAATGCTCCATGTGCATTAAATTTTGTGTCAGAAACTTGTAATCTTTTTTTAGGTTAGCTTTATAATATTATATCAAAAATTGGTATACAGTTTAAAATTATACTAAGTACCTTGGCAGAAATAAATTATAAACATATAATATTGATCATTTCGGATAAAATTCAATGATAAAATATTATTTTTTTACCTTTATATGAAGTAATGTACACATATTAATAGCAAGTTTTGTAATAAAGTATATCAACAACAATATTACCAAGTATTATGAAAATTGGTATAAAATTAAGACGCATGGAGCATTTTGAACTTACTCAGTCGGCGAAAATTCTCATTTTGAGAAAACCGGATTTAAAATTTTATTTTAAGTGTAGATTAACGGTTGTTTACGTTAGAAAAACAGCTGTATCTCTGCAAAAAATTATCGGATTTCAATCATTTTTTTTCTAATTTGAATGTAGAAGATTGCCAGAGCATTTTTTTTTTCAAAAAACAAAAAATTGATTTTTTAAATGTTTTTTTTTTTTTTTTTTTTGCGATTTTGAACGTCCACTGTCGCCTTAAGACCAATGTCAGACGGGCGTCTTTTTTGCTTATGTATTATCCATTCACAATGCTATTGCAGTAAAAAAGCGAAATTTAGTCGTTTGATGTTGCCAACGTCAAAATGACATCTGCGTTACGCACGGACTCGTTTATGCTTTATAATATAGATTTTAGACTAAAAAGTATTTTTAGTTTCATTTTATCGTATTCGTTAAACACTTTTTTCTTTTCACTTTTAAATTGAAAAGAGGGATATAATTTAACAGTCATTTAAAAAATCTGAAATAAATTCATATATCAAGTCCTAGTCCTTGTACATAATGGTGAAATTATAAAATAACATATAGTTAAATTTTTTATGCAATTGTTTTAAGAATAAATAAATAAACACACCGAAATATCGGAGTAAGTAAATCGGGATAATTAACCCCTTGAGGGGCAAGCAATTACGTTTGTGAAATGATGAATTCCCACCGGAATCTTTGAAAAATTCTATTTCAAAATAAGTAAAAGCAATTTTACGGCTTTTTTCCACCAAAGTTAGAAAAGTAAAATTTAATAAAATTTTTCTGGTGTAAAACTTCATCGTAGGTGGTATATAATATATACCGGTGCCCCTCAAGGGGTTAAATAAATTTGTTTTTATAATATTTCTAACCAGTAACTACTATGGAAGAGAGGGGGCGCAATATCTTGTATTGTCCCAAAACCCATTGACCATGCTCCTGGTACCAATTATGGGAAATGAAAACAAAGTTCCGAGTTCAAATGTGGAGAGAAAATTGGATGACATAAAATATGGAGAGAAAATTGGATGGCATATAATAATTTTTAAAAAAGTATTGGAAGCGGATTTATTTCTTAAGAGTAATTACTTTTTACCAAAATGCGCAATGACATATAGTATATTTTTTACAAAATCTAGCCATCGTGTTCACGATTATAGCTAACTCGGTTCATCACTTATTTGTGCCAAAACAAAGTGAAGGAAACACCCTGTATTTTAAATGCCCTTGACAAATACAAGCGCTGCAATTTATTTTGTCTCCCTTCCCTCCTATTACACCCTTGCGTTTTTCTTATTTTTAGAAAACTATAAGCAGAAATTTCTTAAGCTATACCATTTATGATATTAACCCTTACATGCCGGGTGTTGCTTTTTGGCAACATACCCAATTTAGGCTCTAAATACTATTAGAATAATATTGAAGCTATAATGCCTAATCTTGCCAATAAAATACATTCTGAAAATATTATTAAATCGATTTTCAATATGTAGACGGCAACACTTGTGCTGTTTAAGAATAAAGATAGATTTATTTTTTCAATTGTTGCTACTTGTTCTTTTTGTTTTGTTTGGAAGCTTGCGAAATACCCAATTTTGTTCTGCAGGGAACAAGTAAAATTTATTTCTTATTATATAGTTCCTAAAATTCTAGTGTGTTTAATATTATAGAATTTTATCAAGGAAAATTATTTTTGCAATTAATGACCAGTATTGCCGATTAGTAACAAACTGTTTTATAGCCATAAACCATACTTAAAACAAAATATGATTTTTTAAAGTATTTTTCCCATGATTTATTTAAAAAATGAAAGCCGAAAACATTATTACAATGATTTTTGAAAAATCAGGCATTTAAGAGTTAACTACAATGCTATGTTCAGCAATTGGAAAAGGACAAGAAAATTACACGCACGTGTGCTATTTGTGCAATTTTTCTACGAAAGTGCAGACGAAAAGTATTAAATTTAAAAAATATTTTTTTTTTACAGTCCTATTAAACATGTGTGATAATTGACCATCGGTATGCCATTATAAACAATACAAGGTGGAGTTTTCAAGACCAATGTCAGACGGGCGTCTTTTTTGCTTAAGTATTATCCATTCACAATGCTTAGCATTGTGAATGGATAATACTTAAGCAAAAAAGCAGCAAAAAAAGACGCCCGTCTGACATTAGCATTGTGAATGGATAATACTTAAGCAAAAAAGCAGCAAAAAAAGACGCCCGTCTGACATTAGCATTGTGAATGGATAATACTTAAGCAAAAAAGCAGCAAAAAAAGACGCCCGTCTGACATTAGCATTGCGAATGGATAATACTTAAGCAAAAAAGCAGCAAAAAAAGACGCCTGTCTGACATTAGCATTGTGAATGGATAATACTTAAGCAAAAAAGCAGCAAAAAAAGACGCCCGTCTGACATTAGCATTGTGAATGGATAATACTTAAGCAAAAAAGCAGCAAAAAAAGACGCCCGTCTGACATTGGTCTCATAATTATGGCTAACTTGGTTCATCAGTTATTTGGGGCAAAACAGAATTAAAGGTTCAAACAAACTTCACCTCGGAACTTTTTATGCGATAAGGCGCTTCCTTTCATGCTTTATGACGAAGAACGTAAGATATCTAGAGGTCAGAGGTCACCAATGGACGTTGTTGACGTGTTCATCGCCACCTCTTTCTTTTGTGGATGACCACAGAACGCTTGGAAAAGAAAGGCCAATTGAAAGATTTACGACTTTTCGCGGGTAAATCAGATTAATGCATCTTAAGGCTCCGTGCAAAAGGAAAAAAGTGCTCCCTCTCCTACGAAAGCAATAAAAGTATCAACTGGCCTTTTCCCCCCACCCGTTCTGTAGTTATCAACAAAAGAAAGGGTAGTCTGAACAATGGAAAGAGGCGGAGATGGATTCGTCAAAAAGATTTCCGACCGATTCCGATACTACAAAATTAATAAAACATGAAAATCATCAAATAACTGCAACAAAGACGATTTGTAGGATGCGTCTATTTGGACCTTACGAGGAAACACCCTCTATTTTAGATGTCCTTGACAATTACAAACGCTGCAATTTATTTTGTATCCCTTCCCCGCCTACTGCATGCACCCTTGCGTTTTTCTTATTTCAAGAAAACTATAAGCAAAAATTTCTTAAGCCACGCTATAAAAATTAACTACGGTGCCATGTCCAGTAATTGGCAAAGGAAAAGAAAATTACACACACGTGCGATATTTTTGCTATTTGTCTGATTTTTTTTTTCCACGAAAGTGAAGACGAAAAGTATTTCATTTAAAAAATAAAATTTCTTTACAGTCCTATTAAACGTGTGTGATAATTGACCTTCGGTATGCCATTATAAACAATACAAGGTCGAGTGATTAATAAGGAAAAAAGTTTCTTATCAAAACAAGGAAGTCTTAAAACGCAAAGCTGCTGTCATTATTTAGTTCTTCCTGAAACAGAATGTTAATGGAAAAATGTATTTGGCCAGGTTATTACGGCTTGCACAACTGATTCATCTTTTTAATCTTTCTAAAAGGTTTTCGAAGTTGTCTTGTATCAAATTTAAATGTAGTTGTATATTGTACACAAGAAATATAATTCCTCATTAAATCAATAATGATAAAGATAGAAATTTCTGTGTTACGTGTGTTTGTCCGCTCTGTTTGGAAGAGACGGATGCACGCAGAGCTGCAGGATTTGGCAAGAAAGTTCCTCTATATCTGTAGTTATCCACTTCGAAGCCCATTTTTGTATTTTTTCATTAGTTTTTTTAAATTTAATTTTTATGCGATTTTTTAGTTATTCCCATAGAGATGACATTGCGATAATTTACTTTTGATTGAAAAAATAATCCACTGTTGTAATTCAATTTTTCTTCACACGTGACGACCACTTTTTTTTTTTCTTTTTTGTAAAGCGTCAACTGATAGTTAGCCAAATTAGACCTTATATTCTTTGTAACTTCCGATTCAATGTAATTTGGTGTTCAAGAGGTTTAGTGTTCAGTTTTGGTGTAAGAGCAATTCACTTGGAAAGCACACAGATAGGCGATATATAGTCGAATGAGCGACATAACAAAGAACTCTCGGGTAAAATTTTGTTACTGGTATCATTATAGTCAAGATGGAAGCATACCAAATCGGCTCAACATGAACGACGGTGCTGAAATTTTCATTTTAACCCTTAATGCATAGTGGAACCCAGGAGTTAAATGCCTTTTTTTTTTTTTTTTTTTTTTTTTTTGCTATTTGGCGCTTTCTAGTGGTCTTTTGGTGAACTACACTGGCCTTCAAAAGTTAAGGTACAGGGACTGGATGCTTTCGATTGCACACGGGTTGTCGAATATCTACCAACATTATTGACGAATTGTTCTTGAACATCTGGAATGTAAAGAACATGTTTGATTTCATATTTCTCGATGAAGATTTAGTCGGGCCGACAGTTAGGGGGCTAATAATAAATTTAATAATAAAATAATATTTGCGATCAGCTATGCAACAGAAAATGCTGGAAATGGTTTGTCACTGCGTTAAATGACTGTTTGGGTCCTGTTCAACGTTTGTGTGCATTTGTGTAAGCATAGCACTCATATTCGTGAAGATGTTAACGTTTTTGTGAAAAATTCAAAAGTTTTTTGCTTATAGCATACAGAGTTTTCAACCAAATTTAAGACAACTTTCCGAAAACCTGACAAAGAACAGTAGCAACAGTACACTTCAATTAAAACATGAATATATTGAATATTTGATGAGATATGGGCACTTGTATGAAATACTTTTTAACTGCGCATGCGTGGAAGATTTTAAAATTTTTATTTCATAATTTAGTAGTCAGCTATTTAGGGCAACTTATCTAAAATGTCCAGTCAAATATCGAGAAATTTCACAAAGATAGGGGCGATATAGTGAGTTGCTCTCTAAAAATAACTTTATTATAAGGGTTTTTCCACAACTTTTCAATCAACTCACTATATCTTTCTGAGTTTTCACAATATTTGACTGAACTTTTTACAGAAGTTGCTCAAAATAGCTGGCTACCAAATTATGAAATAAAAATTTTGAAATCTTACACGCATGCGCAGTTAAAAATTATTTCATACAAGTGTCCATATCTCATCAAATATTCAATATATTCATGTTTTAATTGCAGTATACTGTTGCTACTGTTCTCTGTCAGGTTTTTGGAAAGTTGTGTTAAATTCGGTTGAAAAATCTGTATGCTATAAACAAAAAACTTTTGAATTTTTCACAAAAACGTTAACATCTTCACGAATATGAGTGCTATGCTTACACAAATGCATACAAACGTTGAACAGGACCCAAATAGTCATTTACCACATTGACAAACCATTTCCAGCCTTTTCTGTTACATAGGTGATCGCAAACATTATTTTATTATTAAATTTATTATTAACCCCTAATTGTACCCCCGATAAATCTTCACCGATAAATATGAAATCAAACATGTTCCTTACATTCCAGAAGTTCAAGAACAATTCGCCAATAATGTTGGTAGATATTCGATAAACCGTGTACAATCGAAAGCATCCAGTCCCTGTACCTTAACTTTTGGAGGCCAGTGTATTAATATTATGTGTTACTTACGTGTGATAACATGCATTTAAGGTCGTGAAGTCTGTTTTTGTTCTAATTTGATAACGCGGGGGAGGAGAGGTTATAACTTAAACATCTTTTGTTAATACTGCTTGCAATGTGCTCGATTGGCAGTTTTTCTCTCTGAGGATGTATCAATAAGTTTTTGTCCTCACATAGAAATAATTGAGTGATATTTATGAAATTGCTACATTTTATGAGTCTTTTTCTATATAGTCAGTGTGCACAGTAACACATTTGTACAACTGGTATTTCAAATGAAGGGGGGAGGATGTATTCCAGAAGGCGCGATAGTAGACCCAAAGGGGAGCATTTTTCTAACTTCTGCCAACTCCCACATGTGACATATTGTTGGAAAGGCCTGCGACCACTTATTCATGCTATGCACCTCCCGAGCGCCCCCCCCCCCCAAATTTGCCCCGGGGGCATGAATGATGTCCGCAAAATTCAGAAAAGTGCCTCCCGGAGGGCAAAATTGGGGGGGGGGGGAGGGACTCGGGAGGTGCATAGCATGAATAAGTGGTCGCAGGCCTTTCCAACAATATGTCACATGTGGGAGTCGGCAAAAATTAGAAAAAGGCTCCCCTTTGGGTCTACTATCGCGCCTCCTGGAATACATCCTCACCCCTCTCTTTGAAATACCGTTTGCAGAAATGTATTACTGTGCACGGTGACTATATAGAAAAGGACTCATACAATGTAGCAATTTCATACATTTCACTCAATTATTTCTATGTGAGGGCAAAAACTTACTGATACACCCTCGTATAATAAGGTAGCCGTTATTAATTCTAAAAACTATTGAAAGCATTATAAAAATTAAAATAAAAATATAAAGCCTTATATCGTTGAATAGTTATTATTGTGAACTTTAAAGTAAGTACATAATTTAAAACTATCGTTTTTTGAGCAATTTTCGTTATGTAACTCAGGAGTGACATGATGATATTATGTCCAACGTACACATAAATAAATTTTTTCACTATTTTTCTTATGTTTAATTAATTTTTTACAAACTATGGTGTATAAATTCTATAGTCGTATACAGGACTACACAAAATAATTCGTAAGCATCCTTATGTATGATTATGAGCTGATTATCAGTTGAAAGCCAAATTCGTGAAAAAAAGCGTTTTTTCTGTGTTTTATAATACTTTGAATCCTTCATTTTTATCTTTTCGAATACTATATTACTTTTGTTCCTACGACAACAAGAAGTTAAAATTTTTTAAGTAATTCAGTTTGTTTATATTATACATTCTATACATTACATACATAAACTTTAAATTCAATTTCCGCAAAATGTTTTTTTTTTTTTTTTTTTAAATTCGATGTACCTTTTTATAACAACTACTTCATATAATTTGTAAACTTGCTTAAATATTTTACACATATCCCTGATCAATCTGAAATGAACTTTGTTTACAAACATATGTACAAAATTTTTATAAGAAAGTTTTTCTTTGGAAAAATGGAAGATTTTTGTTATTTAAAAGTTTTTTTTTAATTTCAGATTTTAAAAAATAAATAACTAAAGTGTCATAATGTAATTAATTATTTTATAGGTACTCGAGTATTAAAAAATGGTAATTTTTAATAAAAAATATGTATTTTTTGACATGTTTTGAAATATTTCAATTAATTTTGAAGATATTGTAAAACAGTGTACAGGCATGCGTAATAAATATATTTAGTTGAATTGAGTATGTGCTGTCTGGCGTAACATGAAACTTTGGTAAAAAAAATAGCAAAAAAAAAAAAAAAAAAGTTATGACGATATTGCTAGAGTTTTATGTTTTTTCATCATTCTGTATTACAATTGTTTTAAAAATACGTGTATTTATTCAATGTTGTACAAAAAAAAGGAAAAAAAAAAGCAGTCCGAAATCTATTTGTGTTCTAAAAATTTCAGAATTACAATTAGAAAATAATATTTTCACTGCAAGCTTGAAAATGTTTATAAAATTTTTATAAAAGCATAAGATTTTTTATAAGATTTTTATAAAAGTATAAATTTTTTATAAATATATAAAAAAATATTAGCAAATAACACTTTCACTGCTAGTTTGAAAATTATATCAACCTAGCTTACATAAAATGAACAGAAGATGTAATTCTACTTCAGTACTTATAAACTAAATTAAACAAATTCGGCTAGTATCCTTGTTTTAAAATGTTTTAGTTTTGTTTCTTGAATCTTTTAGAATTCATGAAAAATATTAACAACCCCCCCCCCCCCTCCTCCCCTTTCCAACCTTGCAGTTTACAAAACGAAATTTAAAAACTTTTCCAAAGCATACTGATTTACGAGGGTCGGGTGAAAAGTCTCGCCCCCGACACCGACACAGAGATAGCACCACTAGGGCAGTTATTAGCTAGCATTGTATAGTATTATCCCTGACTATCTTATGCCCACAATTTCAGATCAGTAGCTTCGGTGTTGTTTGGTTGACATCATTTAAATCAAGACTATTTTAGAGTTTTTACGAAAATGGAAGATTTGGAAAAAGAGCGATAATCAAATACTTCCATTTGAAGGGTTTAAAGCCTAAAGAAATGAAGGAGGAAATGGACAGCGCACTGAATGACTCTGTCCCATCATATTCAATGGTTAAAAGGGGGTTACAAAGTTTAACCTTTAACTGATGTTACCGGTCTCTCAGACCTCGGCTTTTTTCAATTTTTATAGTTTAACTTGCAATTTTCAGTTTAACTACAAACACTACCGAAACTTTGTTCCGTTTGGAACTTTAACCCTATCACCCACTAGAGACTTTTGAATAGGTGAATTTTAATTATAGCAGTCCTGTACAAAATGTTTAGTACAAAAACACTATCCTATGAGTTAATCGTGCCTTTTATTCATCTTTCGATGGAGCGGTCTCACAGACCGCTTCACACTAGTTATGTGACAATTTCCGTGACATCAGTTAAAGGCTAAAATGGAACGGACGAGCACAAGTGATGAGCCTCGCTCTGGGCGCCCTGTGGAAGTGACAACTCCTGAAATTGTTTAAAAAATTCATTGAATTGTCCTGGAAGACCGCAGATTAAACTTGTTCGAGATAGCAGATGCTGTAAATATATCAAAAGAACGTACAGGTAATATTTTAACTAATATTTTAGGCTTCCACAAGGTCTGTACGAGGTGGGTGCCGCGTTTGCCGACCCCTGGCCAAATGTTGCATCGGAAAACCGTTTCAAGTCAAAATTTGGAGCTCTACCGATAAAATCCCCAAAATTTTTTGAGACGGTTTATAACTATGGATGAAACTTGGATTCACCACTACACTCCTGAAAGCAAATTATAGTCAAAACAGTGGATTACGCCCGATGAACCAGCTCCAAAAACGGCAAAGCCAACTTTGTCAGCTAACAAGGTTATGACGAGTGTTTTCTGGGAAGCAAAGGAAATTATTTTTATTGATTACTTGGAAAAGGGTAAAAGTATCACTGGTGAGTACTACGCAAGTTTACGCAACGTTTGAGTGACGAGGTAAAGAAAAAACGACCTCATTTGGCGTAAAAAAAAATTCTTGTTTCACCATGACAGTGCTCCAGCACATCAGTCAGTCATCGCAATGGGAAAAATCTACGAATTAAGTTTCGAATTACTTGAACATCTTCCTTAATCGCGATATTTGGCACCCAGTGACTACCACCAGAGGCGTCGTGATGGGGGTATATGGGGGGGGGGAGTCCCCCCCCCCAATATATGTGAACTTGGGAAATTTGAGCTCTTAGAGTTGGGAAATTATAGATTTTTGAAACACTCTTTTTTTTTAACAAACCAGGGGGCAGCTACGCTCGTAGGGGGGCTACGAGCTACGCTCGTCAACCACCGTTCAGACACCGCAGACTCTAACAGCACGCTAATTTGATCGACTTTAAAAAGGTTTCGGAAAATTGAATTATAATTTGATTCTGACAATTATAATCTGACGTAATTTTCACCAAACTTTTCTTTCTCTTTTTAATATTCACGTAAAAATACTTTTGTTAGAAATGAAATATTATGATCATCTTAAAATATCAAATAAATGTCCAGCGCAATTTTTAAATTTAAACTGTTTTGCAATATTATTTTTTGTTCATTTTACGTAATAAGTGTAATGTGACGTAAATTCTCCTATTTAAGACTTCTAACGCATGTTAATGAATTTATTATTTTACAATATTCTTTCTCTTTTAAAATTCACGTGTAAATATAGTTTTTATGACGTAATTTTCAATGAGTTCCTGCTTTTTTATATTTTCTGTTTATAATAGTCACGTGTAAAATAAATTTTTAATTTGAAGGAAACATTTTGTTTGCGCTGTTTATACAGTTGGCAACAGTTTGAATTAATACAATTTTCTAAAATATGTAAAAAATATCTCTCGAAATGCTGAAAATTTGAATTTAAAATAGAAATAAAACCTCAAAAAATGAGTTAAATTAAAAAACTAAATGCAGTCTGCACACCGGGAAATTCTGACGCATAAAACGATCTAAAAATGATTAAATTCCTATGTACAGTTTTTGCTCCTGTAAAACTTTTTTAATGGAACGATTTTGTCCAACTTTGGGATTAAATATCTCTTAAAATAATTCTGCTCTTAAAATAATTTGAAAACTGTCTGCATCAGCGTGTTTATCAAACATTTCTCTATAATACTGCCGATTTTCATATTTTTGTATGCAACAGTTTTTAGGTAGATTTCGTATGAAATACTACCTATTGGGATCGTTCCTATGATGGAATTTCTGAAAAAATTTTGCAGATCTACACCGATCATGACTCCTAGAACCCAAAACCACTTTCAGTAAAAATTTTTATATATATATATATCACTTTCTTCTGGACACGATAACTTTCGTAATTCTGCACCAATCTCTTCCAAACTGATACATAAAATCAAAGGGCATAAAGTCTCGGTCAAGTTCGTTAATGGGCAAAATCGGACCAAGGGGATGGAAATAGGGAGGGGTTTTGTGAAAACCGAAAACCCCCCATAACTTCTTAATTTTTGTACATATCAAATCAGTTTAAAGATTTTATTACTTCTAAAAATAGGGCCAAAATTTTATGTATCACAGATTTTTGATAAAGTTAAAAATGGGCTCAAGGGGCGCAAAAAATAGGGTTTTTGGGAGAAAAAAATTCATAACTTCGTCAATTCTCAAGATATCAATTCCAATTAATTTTATTATAAATCTCCTTAATATTATCTACAACTTTCATATTCACAAGTTTTTGATAGGAAAAATTCGTACCGCAAAAAAAATTTAAAAACGAAAACAAAAAGGGGGTTTGAAGAAGTAAAAAATCCATAACTCCGTCAATTCAAAAGATATAAAATCCCCATGAATTTATCATATATCTTCTTAATATTGTCTACAACATCTATACAGACAAGTTTTGGATAGGACCAATTCTTACAGCAAAAATAAATTAAAAATACATAGCGGTTGAAGAAAAAAATCATCTAAGTAAGGGTGTATTCAAATCCAAACTGCGTATTTTCTGACTCATTTTACAATTCATTTTTGCTCTCAAAGGTTTCCAATTGGTACGTTTTCTTACTCAGAAACTATATAATGTACCGTAATGGTCGATTTTTTGATAGAGGCAGAATATACTTAAAAAAATGCTGTTAAAGTGGGCATTTTGAACCGAATTTCCCGAAGCGGATTGTGTTGGAAAAATCATTGCATTAAGGATGCACTCAAATCCAAACTGCTTATTTTCTGACTCATTTTTAAATTCATTTTTGCTCTCAAACGCATCCAATTGGTAGATTCGCTTATTCAGAAACTATATAATGTACCGCAATGATCGATTTTTTGATAGAGGCAGAATAAATTTAAAAAAATTATGTCAAAGTGGGCATTTTGAACGGAATTTCCCGAAGCAATTGTGTTATCACTTTCTTCTGGACACGATAACTTCCGCAATTCTGCACAAATCTCTTTCAAACTGATACATAAAATCAAGGGACATAAAATCTTGGTCAAGTTCGTTAATGGGCAAAAGCGGACAAAGGGGATGGAAATAGGGAGAGGTTTTGTGAAAACCGAAAAAACCCCATAACTTCTTAATTTTTGTACATATCAAATCAGTTTAAAGTTTTTATTACTTCTAAAAATAGGACCAAAAATTTATGTATCACAGATTTTTGATAAAATTAAAAATGGACTCAAGGGGCGCAAAAAATAGGGTTTTTGTTGAGAAACAAATTCTTAACTTCGTCAGTTCTCAATATATCAAATCCAATTAATTTTATTATACATCTCCTTAATAATATCTATAACTTTTACATTCACAAGTTTTTGATAGGACCAATTCGCACTGCAAGAAAAAAAAACGAAAACAAAAAAGGGGGGTTGAAGAAGAAAAATTTTCATAACTCCGTCAATTCACAAGATATAAAATCTCCATGAATTTATCATATATCTTCTTAATATTGTCTTCAACATTTATATAGACAAGTTTTTGATAGGGCCAATTCTTAAAGCAAAAACAAATTAAAAATACATAGCGGTTGACGAAAAAAATCATCTTATTAAGGGTGCATTCAAATCCAAACTCTATTTTCTTACTCATTTTTAAATTCATTTTTGCTCTCAAACGCATCCAATTGCTAGATTCTCTTATTCAGAAACTATATAATGTACAGTAATGATCGATTTCTTGATAGAGGCAGAATATATTTCAAAAAATGATGTCAAAGTGGGCATTTTGAACAGAATTTCCCGAAAGCGATTGTGTTAGAAACGAAAAATATTGCCCTACTGAGAAAATAATTGTTTATTAATCAAGTTTTAATTAATTGAAAGAAAAATAAAAACACAGGTCGCTTATAAATCTTTTAAAAAATCACGTCAGCATGTTTCATAATTTTTTAATTAAAAATTAATCTGAAAATGTGCCAGAAAATTTCGAGTTGTTGAGTATGGAATTTTTTTTTTTTTAATATCGCCTTAACATGATTCTCATAAAACCAGCTATTTTATAAAAAGGGAAATAAAAACTCGTCAAAAGCAGACAGATAAAACTGTTAAAGTGGATTTATATCTAATCATGATTTAGTTTTTGTTGGTGAAATTAGTATACTTAACTTCGAAATCTACCTCTGCCTGTAGGCCGGGCCGGCAGGGATTTTTTTTAATATTAACGAAGAAAGGACATGCTTAAACATTCAAGTTGGATGCCGATCTGCCGGGAATATCTACGCAGATTTTCATTGGTTCATTTCCAAATCAAAACTTTTTTTTATTATATAGAAGGATTACTAAATAGTCGCTCGACAGCAGTCTGAACGTGTTCAATAAAATTAATATTAATCTTATTAATATAATCTCAAAATATCAAATTAATGTCTCGCGCATTTTTTAAATTTAAACTGTTTTGCAATATTACTTTTTGTTTATTTTACGTAATAAGTGTAATGTGACGTAATTTCTCCTATTTAACTTCTAACGCATGTTAAGGAATTTATTATTTTACAATATCCTTTCTCTTTTAAAATTCACGTGCAAATATAGTTTTTATGAAGTAATTTTCAATGAGTTCCTGCTTTTCATACGTAATTATTTTATTCTAATTTGAAAGTTTTTTTTTCTGTTAATAATAGTCACGTGTAAATAAATTTTTAATTTGAAGCAAACATTATTATTTGCGCTGTTTATACAGTTGGCAACAGTTTAAATTAATACCATTTTCTAAAATAAGTAAAAAATATCTCTCGAAATGCTGAAAATTTGAATTTAAAATAGAATTAAAACCTCAAAAAATGAGTCAAATTAAAAAAGTGAATGCAGTCTGCACACCGGGAAATTCTAACGTATAAAATGATCTAAAAATGAATTAATTCCCATATATAGTTTTTGCTCCTATAAAACTTTTTTAATGGAACGATTTTGTCCAACTTTAGCATTAAATATCTCTTAAAATAATTCTTCGATTTGAAAACGGTCTGCATCAGCGTGTTTATCAAACATTTCTCTATAATACCGCCGATTTTCATATTTTTGTATGCAGTATTTTTCTTAATATTAAAGGAGAAAGACCTCCGGTCACAAAAATTTCAAAACCGCCGGCGGTGGTGACGGTGTAAGTTACTTTTTTTTAGAATAGAGAGAAAATTAAAAAAAAAAAAAAGAAAAAAAAAAAAAGAAAGAAAAAAGAATTTTTTATTGTTTGCTGACTTCTTTCTGAGTTCTGTAACAGTATAGTAGTTAAACTTTCAAAAGAAATACAAAAAGCAGCCAGACTCAATTTATCCTTATGTTTCTCTGTGCTACGAAAATATCATACATCTACCGGACGTGAATTTCTCTACTGTTGTCCTTCAACAGTGTCTCTGATACATTTCCTCCAAAACTTTGTTCCTTTCTCAAAAATCTAAAAATATGAGGCTATTTGTACGGTTATGACTCGTACACAATTGAAGACAAAAACTTTCCTTAAATGAACCAATAATTATATTTTTTATGTTTTTAGTTTCAGCATTTTTCTTTGGAAATTTTTTTTTTCTTTTGCGTATAAGTATCATTATCATTAAACACACATTGAAAATGTCATTTTAGTTGGAAAATAGAGCAATTTGTTTCATGTTGGGAAATTTTTGAATTATAAGCTGGGAAAATTTTGAACTCCCCCCCCCCCCCCACCCCCCGAAAATTTTTTTGTAGCTACGTCCCTGACTACCCTCTATTCCCTAACCTCAAAAAATTCCTTGGTGAGCGAAGATTTAAGAGCAACGAGGAGGTTACTGATGCCGTCAACAGCTAGTTTGAGGAGCTCGACGAATCGCATATAGAGATGGTTTAATTCAATAAGAACACCGATATGATAAATGTATTAGCTTTTCTTTAGATTATGCTGAGAAGTAAATAAATTTAAAAAATATATATATTTTCTTCGTCGGACCCGGGACTTTTCCGCCGACCCTCGTATTTAAACTTACTTTTTTTTTTTTTTTTTTTTTTAATTAAAGAATTATATCTAGGACGTCTTTAAGAATTGTCATTTCTTTGTTTTTGGTCGGTAAACGCTCAAATGGCATTAAAAAAAATAATAATATTGAAACACTAAATTTTCTATCACAGGTTTACTAATATATTACAAATAGTTTTTCTCCGTAGTATAGATAAATAAATTTATGAAATACATTCCTACGATCAGAAATGAAGATTTCCAGAATCTATTATTCATGATACGAAACCGAGAAGATTAGTCCTTTTCAAGTGATTGATGATTTCGAAATTGAATATATATTTTTTAACAGCAAGAGTAATAACCCTTTAATAATTTATGTGATTCTTAGAAAAGTAATCAGGATGACTCACTTACATTTTCTTCTCCGCAAAAAAAGAAAGAAAAAACCCGGACAAATCCATTATGAAGTAAAAAAATATATATGATATTCTTTTTTTTTATTTTTTGCTTAAATCAGATCGTTTGCTTTTACATACTAGAGAAAGTCCCTAACTATCAATTCTGTGACAAATTTTTGAAAGTTTTTGCAAGCGATGCGGATTGTTTAACTTGCCTACGGAAACCGCTAAATTTATTATGGACACTGATGAGTAAGTATCCTCATTTAATAATAAGATCAATAAGGGGCTGTACTTATATAACGATATCAACTTTTCTGGTAATTTTGGACCCTCTCTCCCCTTCCCCGTAATGATATCGTTATCAATGTCTAAGAATTCTTTTGATTTTTGGAATTTTTTTCTTTTGTTTGGAGTGATATACAAACATGGTAACATTTATTTTTCTCATACTTTTTTGATTCAAATGAAGAGACGTCAATAAAATACCACTTTATATATGAAATAACTTTATATCAAATAACACTTAAAAGAAAAATTCGTTAGCAATATTTAATCTTTGCTATCAGAAATGGCGTGATGTTCGTTCTTATCCTCAAAAATTAATTATCTATTTCTCAATATAAAAAACATAAGATAAATTGGACTTACCTTATATTTATGTATATCCGTTTATCATCTGGTAATTTTCGTCCGGAAAGGGTAAATCGATCTACATATTCTTCTTGTATTTCTGTTTTAATCCACAGGTGATGATGGTGTGAACTTCATGTGGTTTAAAAAGACACATATTTTTGTGTGACTTGTGAACTTAAATCTGTGCCGAAACTTATAAATAGAAAGTTAAATAAATTTTTAATAAGAGCTTTAAGACATACATCTCTCAGTTTGAGAGTCTGAGTTACAACTAAAAGTAGAGAAAAAATACATGAATAAAATATTATTAGCAATCAAGAACAGGAAATTAATGCCATAAATCAGCATAACAAATAATTTGTATCAATATTTATATTTATGGTATTTTATAATTAGAGTTTATAAATGTCTTATAGTTCTTGAGTATTGCGAAATGTTTATAATAAAATATCTGTTACGATTGTGCAATCACTTTTCAATTTCACTTCCTTCTTTCAGATCATAAACACTTTTGATAATTACTTTTGTAAATCACATTTGACACATGAAAAACAATTTACTTCGCTTAATTATTTTAATGTCCTTGTTTGGAGATTATATTTCACAATATCTGTCAACAATTTCCCCCCTTAATCTCCTAACGAGGATTGTTCTGTAATTTCAGTTTGTTTCTATTATTTAGAAATTCAGACTTGGGCTCTGGTTTCGTCAGTATGTCCGCTGTCATGGACTTGCTTGGGCAATAACGCAATTCAATAATTTTATCTTCTTTCAGCTGTTTAATCACATTATATTTTATGACAATATGCTTCGATTTATTAGAAAACTTTTCGGATTCTATCATTTTTATGCAAGATTTATTCTCTTTATAAATTACTATAGGCAATCTTTGCGGTATACCGAGATCTTCTAATAGTTTTAGCAGCCATATTAATTCTTGTGTTGCGCTCGCCGCTGCAACGAACTTTGCCTCTGCAGATGATTGTGCGACACACGTTTGTCGTTTTGTTATCCACTGTATTGGATTCTTTCCTAAAAGGAATAAATTGCCTGTTGTCGATCTTCTTGTTTTTAGATCTCCACCCCAATCTGCATCAGTATGTACTTCCAGGATGGGTGGTTCTTCCGTGCTAATTACTAAATTTAAGTCTTTTGTTGAATAGAAATATCTTATTAATCTTTTAACACCTTTCCAATCTCTTTCAGACGGCGCGGCGTTTCGTTTTTTTTACTCAAGATGTTTACCCCTACTAAAATATCGGGCCTACTTATTGTTAGCAACATATAACAGCGCACCTATTGCTTGTCGGTACTTAGTGTTGTTTGGCATTTGTGTTTCCTCATAGTCTAATCGTTGAAAGCCTGTTTCCATTGGAGTGCCGTATGGCTTAGAATCTTCTAAATTGAATTTTTTTGCAATTTCTATTATTTTTGCTGTTTGATTTAATTTAAAGCCGTTGTGAGTCTTTTGTATTTTTATCCCGAGGTAATTGGAAATTTGACCTAAATCTTCAAGTGCGTACTTAGATTTTAGTTTATCTATTATGTCATTTATATTTTCATCTTTTCCTGCGATGAGAATATCATCTACGTATACTGCTATATAAACCGTGTTTTCCCCTTCTTTTCTTATAAATAAACAATTGTCAGCATTGCTCTGTTTAAATTTTAATTATTTTAGTGTTTCACTAATGTTTGAATACCATGCTCTTGCAGCTTGTTTTAGTCCATATAGGGCTTTTTTTAACTTACAAACCTTATTGGGTTCTGTAGTGTTTATATACCCTTTAAGTTGTGATACATAGACATTTTCTTCCAATTCACCATGTAAAAATGCAGTTTTGATGTCAATCTGCCCAATATTGAGATTGTGGTGTGCTGCGGCAGTTATGAAGGCTCTTAAACTTGTATGGGAAACTACTGGCGCATAAGTTTCATCGAAATCTACTCCGTATTTTTGTCTAAATCCTTTTGCGACCAATCTCGCTTTGTAACGCTTGATTTTTCCGAATTCGTCATATTTCGCTTTAAAAGTCTATTTCGACCCAATTACTCTTGCTCCTTGTGGGGGATCAGCTAAACACCAGGTTTCATTTTCATTAAGGGAATTCATTTCCTCTTCTGTCGCTTTTATCCAGTTCTGTTTTTCTATAGGAATTTTTATACTCATCATATCTTCCCAACTGTTAGGTGCACATACTGGATCATGCCGGACTGCATAAGCAAACCTGTCCGGCGGCACACCTCTATTGGTTCTTTCTGATCTTCTCACTTGTGGAATTTGTTGTTGTGACGCGGGTGGTGGACTTAGTTCATTTTGTGTTGGTGTCAGATCTATTTCCATTTCATTCGTGTCTTTCTGTTGTGTTTGTTTGTTTGTTTCCGCGATTAATTCTCTTCTATTTAGATTTTCGTTAGTATTTGGATTATTTTTATTTTCTATAAATTTTACGCTTCTGGCCAATATTACTCTTCCGTCACTTGTATAGATTGTGTACGCCTTAGAGCGACTGTCGTATCCGACAAAAGTGCCTTTTTCCGCTCTATTATCTAATTTTCCTCTCTTTGATTTGTGTATGTAGGCGTATGCAGTACAGCTAAAAACTTTGAGATATTTCAAATTTGGTCTCCTATTCATCCATAATTCATAGGGTGTGGTGCTTACCGATTTTGAAGGTAGCCGGTTCTGTAAGTGATTCGCGGTACATATGGCTTCCCCCCCATAATTTGTGCGGGAGATTTGCTTCATTTAGCATACTTCTAACCATATCTAGTAGCGACCTATTTTTACGCTATGCGACACCGTTTTGGCTTGGGTTAAATGGTACGGTAAGCTGATGATGAATCCCATTTTTTTTTAGATATTTTTCTATTTCGTTAGCCGTATATTCACCACCGTTATCCGATCTAATCTCAGTAGGCATTTTTCCGAATTTGTTTTTCACCATTGAGACGCATTCTTTCAATTTTTTTGAAGCCTCACTTTTATTTGCCATTAAATAAATTACACAAAATCTCGTATAATCATCGATAAAAGTGACGAAGTATTTTTCCCCCCAATTGTGGGTGTATTTATAGGGCCACATACATCAGTATGAACTAACTCGAGCCTTTTTGTAGCTCTATATGCACCTGATTTAGGAAATGGGGTCTCGCTGATTTTTGACTTGATGCATACCTCACATTTCGCATTATGTTTGCAGTTGTTGATTTTAATTCCCTCAACTAAGTCCTTTGATAACATTGACTTTATTGTGTCGTAGCTCCTATGCCCCATTCGCCTATGCCACAAATCTATGCAATTTGCATTTGAGCTGTTGTAGGTGACATTTACATAGTGCTTGTGATTTTCATCTTTACTAACATGTATTTCGTACAGATTGTTTTTAAGTTTACCTTGAAGTATAACGTCGCATTCGTGAATTATATCACATTTATCTTTTTCAAATTTGACTTTGCAACCGTTTTTAGTTGCCCTACTCACTGACAGCAGGTTAGTTTCTATGTCAGGAACGTATAGTACGTCACGCAAACAGTATGAATTATTACCTCTCCAGATCCATATGAAATCAGTTTGTTACCATTAGCGACTGTGACGTTTGTTTCATTATTATTTGTAATTTTGGTAAAAAATTCTTTTGAATTTACAATGTGACTAGAACTGCCACTGTCCACTATAAAAGTGCCTTTATTTTCGGACTCTTCGGTTAGTAAAGCGACACTGTTGTTTTCATTTACTGTGAGTTTTCTTTCTTCAAGTTCCGCATTTTTATGTGAATTATTTTCTTCATAAACTAGTGATGTTGAATTGTTTTTATTTTTATAGTGTCTGTTATTAGTGTAACTGTTGTTGTTTTTCGCTTTTAGAAACCAGCAGTCTTTATTTGAGTGGTTTTTACTTTTACAGTGTGAGCAGTACTTACTGCTGCCTCTTTTCTGTTCTGAATGATTAAATTTACTTTGAGTTTTATATGCTTTATTGCTGTTTTCGGAATTTTCACTATTATCTACTCTGCGAGTATATTCATCCGTAAGCTTGCTTTTTATAAATTGTACGGTTAACTCAGCTTCATCTCTGGCCTCCAGGGCAGTAACTAGGGTATCGTAGGACGGTGGCAACGAGCATAGCAGTAGTGCTGAAATGTGCGAGTCAGTTTTGTTTTCACCTATGGCTGACAGTTTATCCACTATCTCTAAAATTTTAGTAATGTGGGCTGTCATATTGCCACCTTCAGTTAATTTTGTACTGTACAGTTTTCGTAGCAAGTACAGCTTACTAGAGAGATTAGATCTCTCATGTATTTATTTAAGTGCGTCCCATGTTTGCCTAGCTGTAGTTAAATTTTTGACATGCATTATTTGACTGTCGTCAATGGACAAATTTATTAAAGCCCTTGCTTTTCTGTCTTTCTTGGTCCAAGCATCGTTCAATGGAGTGGGGGCCTCTTGCGTAATAACTTCAATAAGTTCGTCTCGAATCAATAGCATTTCGACCTTGAACCGCCAATTTGTATAATTGTTGGCTTTCAATTTTTCAATGGTCGTGCTATCTTTTGTAGAAGAAGCCATAATGTTGCTAAGATTCGTTTTATTTTTTTAATAAATTACCCTATCGGATTACCAAATTTTATTTTTGTCAATTAGTGACTTCATGTGGTTTAAAAAGACACATATTTTTGTGTGACTTGTGAACTTAAATTTGTGCCGAAACTTATAAATAGAAAGTTAAATAAATTTTTAATAAGAGCTTTAAGACATACATCTCTCAGTTTGAGAGTCTGAGTTACAACTAAAAATAGAGAAAAAATACATGAATAAAATATTATTAGCAATCAAGAACAGGAAATTAATGCCATAAATCAGCATAACAAATAATTTGTATCAATATTTATATTTATGGTATTTTAAAATTAGAGTTTATAAATGTCTTATAGTTCTTGAGTATTGCGAAATGTTTATAATAAAATATCTGTTTACGATTGTGCAATCACTTTTCAATTTCACTTCCTTCTTTCAGATCATAAACAGTTTTGATAATTACTTTTGTAAATCACATTTGACACATGAAAAACAATTTACTTCGCTTAATTATTTTAATGTCCTTGTTTGGAGATTATATTTCACGTCAACAAAAGTTACTGTTTAAAAGCATTTAATAATAGCTTTTTGTTACTTAATGCATTTAGTAATAATGTCGTCTTGCACTTGTCCCCGAACGTAGGAGGGAAAGGGGCCAGGCAGAACTTCTTATTAAAAAAAAATAACTGGACAGCATTTTTTCTCTTTTATTTACTAGTAAACACAAGTTTAATTTCAAACATACTTCGCACATGCTTTTTTGAACAGCGGATTATATATAGATACACATATGGCAGAAGAATAGGATTGACAAACGTTGGGGTATTCCATATTTTGGAATTAAGTAATTTTATAATCATTTAATGATTTTAATAATAACTTTGTATTTTCATAAAAATAGATAACAGCCTAAAAGCAGAAAACATGCTATTTTGATGTAAGGACCAAGTTACAAATAAAAAGAGAAAATTTTGGTTGGATCAAAAATGATAACGATATCAAAATACGACCCTCCCCTCCCTCTAGTGATATCTTACGATATCATGTGTCAGATCCCCCTCCCCCTAAAATGATAACGTTATGTATGCACAGCCCCTAAATAAGTATCCTTGTGGACACGTATTAATCCTGGAATGTAGTTTCTGAGTTTTAAACATTTTACAATTCGAAATAAATATCTTATTTTGAGAATTTTTTCGCGAACAACAGACTTTATCAAATGACTTCTTTAATGACCGTAGGAATCATTATAAGACTTAAAAACTTTTCAGCTTGCCGATTTTAGGCCATAAACCAGAGGTCTGCACCGGCCGAAATTTCCAGGCCGGGCCAGCTGTAAAAGCTAAAAGTTCGACCCGGCCGTTTATAATTTCGCAGTTCACGACCCGGCTTGACCCATTAAAATATCAGTGAAAGCAGGCCTGAACCTGAACTGGCCCTTCCAAAAATCAATCAAATCAGGAACTGCCCGGTCCGAACCGACTCAGTTTCTAGAAAAAAATTTCGATTTTTTTAAACATACAATTAAGATTCTTTTAAATAATACTGCATCCATATTTATGTAAAATTTTAGGTTAGTTACCATACGTTCGATATATTTTAGATTACTATATGTTCGCAAGCCATAGACACTGAATAGCAACACTAATGATCACTTAGACCAGGGGTCGGCAAGTAATTTTAAGTGGGGTCCGAATACGTTTGAAAATTTTTATCAAGGTGCCGAGAAAAAAACACATAAGTAATGTAACTACTTATTACTTTAAAATTTTTATTTTTACATACGCATACATATAATAATATAAAATAGAAAAGTCAGATATTTGTTCTCGTTCTGAATAATTACTGCATACACAGGTTACGTTCTGAAAATTTTTACATGCACATAATACAATAGAAAAAGAAGGTATTTGCTGAAAAATAATGCGAAAATTTAAACTTGCGGTCGTGAGCCATTTTTTATAGTTTGGTTCACGTGGTGAACAGTTAATGCGAAGAGGTGTCTTCAAGGTGGGCGTCCGTTAATCTCGAACGATATTTGTACTTCAAAAAATTCATTTTGGAGAAAGTTGTTTCACATATAATTGTGGTGCCAAACATCGTATCCAGGTTAATAGCTAGTTTTTTGCAATTTTCTTACTTTTCTGAGACATGTTTAGGTTTACCCCTTCAGGAGATGCAGTTTTATACATTTGCAAGGAAATATCTTCTTGCAAGTCAATTATCTCCTTTTGAAGTAGCCCCACCAGTGGCTGAGAGGTTCTGCTCTTGAAGCTGGTAGACGGGAGGTGCTGGGTTCGATCCCAATCGCGCCCGTCGGCCTAATTGTTCGGAGTTTTCGTGGTTTTCTTCGAGCCATGGATTTCCATGTGTAAATACGGGTTAGGTTCCCTTAAAAAGACCCCCACGAAGGGCACTCCCCCTTGGCCCTATATCCCTGGTGTAGATAATCGGCCGTCAAAAAATCAACCAACCAACCAATCTTTTGAAGCAAAGGTTTTCCAAGACTAAAGAGCTTCGCAGCCACATCAGTATATTGTGCATTAATAAATTATTTATTCAAATTGAAAATTTTTTGGCGGTCCAGGCTTCGGCCTTCCGCGCTCCGCCTGTTGCCGATTGTGGATTTAGACTCTTAAACTATTTCATTCGAATAAAGATTCATTAAAAATATTTAGTTTAGAACAAAAGAAAACAAAAGAGTGTTGGTAGGTTTTATTAGACTAAATAAACACATGACAATCTTATACAGTAAATCCCGTGACAGCAGAATCGCTACGGGCAGAAACCAAATTCCAATTTAGCAGGTATAATTGTATAGTATATATCTATCGTAAGGCACGATGACATTTTTACGTTTGAAACTGAATTCCTTTACAAACAGGTTCCGTTTACACAGGGTTTACTGGAAGAAAGTACAGTGAAATTTCTGTGAAACAGAATTGCCGTTTCACAACGGAACCACAAAAAAATTCCATTTTAGACATATTTCCGTCTAGTCAGGTAGATTTGTAAGATATTCTTTCGGAAGGGCAGAGGCGTCGCGATGGGGGGTTGGGGGGTTATGGGGGAGGGGAGGCGCCCCCTCCAATATATGTGAACTTGGGAAATTTGAGCTCCGAGTTGGGAAATTCCAGATTTTTGAAACACTTTTTCTTTTTTTTTTTTTTTTTTTTTTTTTTAATAATTGTAAAAAAATTAGAATTTTTTATTATCTTGCTGACTAATTTTCTGAGTTTTGCAACAGTAGACTAGTTAAGTTATCAAAAAAAAAAAAAAAGCAGCCAGACTCAATTTGTCATTTGTGTTTCTCTGTGCTATGAAAATATCATACATCTACCAGACCTGAATTTCTCTTATGCTGTCCATCAATAGTTCCCTAATCTATTTCCTCCAAAGCATTATTCATTTCTCAAAAATCTCAAAATATCATGAGGCTATTTTAATATGAAGTACGATTATGACTCGTACACACAATAGAAGACAAAATCTTTCATTAAATGAACCGATAATTATAATTTTTATGTCTTTAGTTCCAGTATTTTTTCTTGGAAGGAATTTTTTTTTACGTATAAGTATCGTTAAACACACATTGCATATATCATTTCAATTGGACAATAGAGCAATTAGTTTCACGTTGGGAATGTTTTCATGTCCCCCCCCCCCCCCCGAAAAAATATTTGCAGCTATAACCCTGCGGAAAGGACTGTAAAAAATTTCCGTTACATGTATGTTCTGTCTTCACATTCGCAGGTTTTACTGTATTAAGTTCCACTCGATGCAGACTAACGAATAACATGGTGCTAAAAGAAATTAATAAGAATTTGTGCACAGTAGTGTAGCAATTTAAAATAGGGGAGGGGGGGGGGTCTCAAATACTTTCTAATTCATTATGCTCAAAATAATTCGAAACTGAGAAAATCGATTAATGATAAAGCGTCTCATCAATAAGTAATTATGTAGATTAAATGTATATGCGCGTTATTTCAATGTAAACATTAACCTTTAACTGATGTCACAGAAATTGTCACATAACTACTGTGAAGCGGTCTGTGAGTCCACTGCAACGAAAGATGAATAAAAGGTACAATTAACTCATAGGATGTGTTTTTGTACTTAACTTTTTGCACAGGATTGTTATAATTAAAATTCACCTATTTAAAAGTCTCTGGTGATAGTACTAAAGTTCCAAACGGAAAAAGTTGTAAAGGTTTATTAACTTTTACTGTCGCACCACGGTCCATGCCCGTGATATTTACATTTGGCTCGATCATTGTATCAGGGGCCATGCCCGGAATATTTACATTTGCAGGGGGTCGATACAGGTTTTTATTCTTGGGGACCACTTTGTGAAAAGTAGAAGTTATTTTTGTGAATTTTATTATATTTTTGTGAAAAATAACATTTTGAAACGAAAGTTGAAATCCAGTTACTCAAATTCGAACCAAGAATTCATGAACAAAAACCGTCTTTAAATCCCCTTGGTAAAGTTTTTGTTTTTCTTGACCTGGTTTTATTTACAAATTACACATTTTAAAACAGTTTTTATGAAAAAGAATGTTACATAGGGGGCATATTTTATTAAATTTATTTTTGTGAAGAGGCCCATTTTATTAAATTTATTTTTGTGAAGAGGCCTATTTTACTAAATAGATTTTTGTGAAAGGGCCCTAAATAGGCCCCACATTTTGCCCTGATTTGGCCCGACCGATGTACTACGGGACAGGCCGTGATAACAAGTTTTGGCCCGATTACAAGACCACACGTAGTTGTAAGTTAAAGGGTTAATAGAACTTAAAGTTCACTTTTTAGGAGCTACTATAGTCCAACGAAAAGAAAAAGATTTGATTTCCAATGGGATGGGGGGGAGGATTTACCTCCCTCCCCCTTCCCTACACCCCTGTTTGTGCATCTTGAAAAATCGGGACTTTGGGCGTCCCGCTGAGAATGGAAATTCGGGACACATGATTAAAACTAGCTATATACGCCAGTTATAATGAAACTACCGCCCGCATTCTGACGAATATAAACGACAAGAACAACATCTTTAAAAAGTTGGCTCGCCTCTGTTTTTGGAAATTGATTTAATAAGAAGAAGAACTGCGCAAAAAATCTTCAAGGCCACAACACGTTTTATTTAGAAACACTGTTGCGCGCTGTAAAAGTTCGGGCTTTGCCATTTTCAAGTTCCCTTTTCCCTACAGCCTGTGTGTTTCATGAAGATTATTTATGTATTTCACAAAAAAAATATTTAGCACATAGACGCGTGCGCAGTTAAAATGTCCAATCTCATTTATACTTTTCAGCCAGGATTTTATTAGCCCCCGGTATGCTATTTCTTTCTCCCAGCTTATTTGGTCTCCAATAAATAACGTTACCTTGTATACGCCAGCCGTAAAAAAAAAAGCCGATGTTTCATTGTGCGATTAAATACTCTACAGCATTTTTTAAAACTTCTAAGCATCGCACATTTTCAATGTTTATACCGTCGTATTGTGGAAAGAAAGTACTTTTTAATGCAATTTGTTTGAAAACTGCATCTCCATTTGTTTTTGAGATGTTAATTTTTTTGTAGTTTTAGCGACATTTGTTTCATTTTGGCAATTCAAGTACTCCATTTCTGTAGAAAGTAAAGGGAAAAATAGCAATTATATCTTTTTGTTGCCATTTTCTCATAAAAATTGATAAAAAAAATATAATTAAAATACATGCTATTTTGAGAAATATATAAATGAAGGATTTATGATAAAACATGGAGCTATTATAAACTATATTTAATTTTAAGTATCTATATTAATGCAAATGACGTCATTTTACATAAAATAAAAGCGCGTGCTTTAAGTTTTGCACAACAATAGAGTCCCGATTATCCGAGTCCCGCTTAACCGAGTTATTTTCTTCTGGTGGACTGGTGGTTTCTATTATTATGAAACAGCCATTATAAATTATAAGTGAAGCGTTTAGGTGAAGATGAAAGAGCAGTCGTAAAAAGTTAGAACTCTGATTTTCTAGTCAGAATAAAAAAAAAATGGCCATAATTTTTTTTTTTTCTTTCAGAAAAAATTATGGCCATTTTTTTTTCTATTCTGACCAGAAAATCAGAGTTCTAACTGTTTACGACTGCTCTTTCATCTTCACCTAACGTTTCATTTATAATGGCTGTTTCATAATAATAGAAACCACCAGTGCACCAGAAGAAAATGAAGTAATGGAAATGTTGGGGGCGACACTAAATTCTGAAAAAGCAGAATTCTGTTCTCTAGTTTTTCTCTCTTTTTTTCTTCTGAATGATTTTTCCGAAAGCCTTTCAAAGGAAGAGACAATGGGGAAGAAAAATATAAAAGTATTTTAAAAATACACTGCCCTCCAAAAATTAAGGAACAGGGACTGAATATTTTCGATTGAACACGGTTTGTCAAATATCTACCAAAATTATTGGCGAATTGTTCTTGAACTTCTGGGATGTAAAGAACATGCTTGATTTCATATTTCTCGGTGAAGATTTAGTCGAGAGGGCAATTGGGGGGCTAAAAATAAATTTAATAATAAAATAATATATCCGATCACCTACAGGGGCGCCATTTAAAGGGGGCTGTGGGGGAGGAATAGCCTCCCCCCCAAGGAATTTGATTTTTCAGAAAATTTATCAACCACCAATTGTCAGATTCAAACAAAAATTAAAAAATTGTTCAAACGCTAAAATAATTTATCAGATTTGATTGCAATAAAAACATATGCATTAAATAAATGCTTTATGCATAGAAATTAATAATTATAAAAAAAAAATTCTATTTGAACTTCTTGAAGGTGAGACATATCTTACTTTGGCTAATTTTAAAAATGCATGACAGACTTTTTCTTTTATTAATTGCTTCTCAGCTGTGTACAACTTGATCATAGGAATAGTCCTCTCATGGCTAGAAATCCAGGGGTAGAGTTTTTTCAGATTTTTTTTTTTTTTTTTTTTTTTTTTTTTTGTGTGTGTGTGTGTGTGTGTGTGTGTGTGTGTGTGGTGGGGGAGGGGGGTTGAAGGGGCGAATATAATTCAAGTTCTTAATTATCTGACTTTTTTTTTTTTTTTTTTTTTTTTGGATTATTAGTGTCACATTATATTTACTGAAATCATTGCAATGTTCCCAACTTATTTAATCATTTGCTTCATTAAATCACATTATGTATAGAACACTCTCTGAATTGTCCGACGCCTAGGAATGGAGTCTGCGTGCACCCGACAAAACAATTTCTTCAACCCCAAAACCGACAGACTTCCACCAAATCCCAAAGTAAAAGAAAATTACTTCATATTTTAAAACGCTTATAATAAAGTAGTCTATAATTGTATCCTTTGTGTACAGAAATGAACACTTGGGTTATTACTATGGGCCACCATTAATAGTCAAATCTATAGTTTTTCATATGAAAAATATTCAGGACTTCCTTGTTAAAAACCAGGTCATCCGATTCCGACCGAAAGAGATAAAGCACAATCCGAAATACTTAAACCTCACACATCTCACTCGCAACGAAGAAAATACGTCAACCTATCCTGACGCAGGACTTCAATTTCATGTAAATACGAAAACCGCTAAAAAGATTTCATTCAAAGGCAACCCGTCCCGAAATGAAAGAAAATTAATCCATATTTTAATACAATTATTGTAAAAGAAATCTACAATTATATCTTTAATATAAACTTTACCTTTTATGTAGAAACATGAAGATATGTATGTACTATTCATTAATGTTCAAATATGTAGTTTTTTCATCTGAAAAATATTAAGGATTTCTTTCAAAAATAGTATTAACACGAACCCACCGCAAAATAGTGAAAACGCAATCCGAAACAATTAACCCTTCACCTTACCTTTACTTGCAGAAAATCACTAATGAAAATTTTCTTATCGCTATAGATCATAAAAGTTGCAAATTTCGTGACCTATGCATGACGTTCGTGGGCAGATTATCTCATGACAGATTGAATTTCATGATTTTACTTTCGCGATCATCTGACGAAATTTGCGATTTTTTCCGCGACCGTTTCACGGAATTCACGATTTTTTTCTGCAGCCGTTATCAAAATTGGTTTTTGTTCGCGACCATTTGTCGAAATTCACAATCTTTTCCCGCGACCAACTGACGAAATTCCATATTTGTTTCTGTGATCTTTTGACAAAATTTGCGATTCTTTTTTATGACCATTTGTTAAAATTCGTGATTATTGTTCTCCACCACCGATTGATAATATTTGTAATTTTTTGTGCGATAGTTACACGAAATTTTGTATCTTATTTCACGATCGTTTGACGAAATCCCCCTCGATTGTTTGATTAAATTTTCGTGATTTTTTGTGCAATCTTTTGACAAAATTCGCGATTTTTTTCGCAATCCTTTTAGAAGATTCTATATTTTAGTTTGTACAATTATTTGACGAAATCTGCGTTTCTTTTCGCGATCTCTGATGAAATTAGCAATATTTTCCACAGTCGTTTGGAGAAATTAGCGATTTTTTTCCGCGACGATTTGAGGATTTTTTTTTTTCAAAATTTGTTTTTTCTGTGACCCATTGAATTCGAAAGAAAAAAAAATCGTGCACTTTCACGAAAATTAAAAAAATTCACAGCATAATCACATGTCCGTGAAAGAAGTTAAGGAGACAAAATCACACAGAGCTTTTTTTTATTATGCGGGATTTTCCCATTTTCTGTGAAATTTGTGCAGTTTTGCACGTTCCCTGTTCCTCAAAGGAAATTTTTCCTTGTCCTTCGCCAGGAAACTTTTGAAATGGCACTCCTCCTGTAGTAAAGTCTGAAAAAAAGAAGTCGAAAGTGACTAGAAAAATGTTCCATTTTAGACAGGTCTCTGTCTTAGCAAGTATAATTGTATGATGTTTTTTCATCGAAATTTGAGTTTTTTTTTTTTTCCATTTGAGAAAGAATTCTGTTATAGACAGGCTTCGTTTTCACAAGTTTTACTGTAATACATCTGTTTTCAGAGTTATATTATAGAGTGGATGGTTTAACAGTCGTTGAGGATACCTGTAAAAATGGAACCTATAATAATCCTGTCTAAAAAGAAAAGGTTTCATATTCAATATATGGAAATTTTACTTGCTAAGACGGAAACCTGTTTAAAACGAAATATTTCATTGGCTCTTGAGTTTCCGTACTCAAAGTTTTTACTGTTTTTGCAAGCATGATTCAGTTTGCGTTTCTCAATCAGGGAAGGGGGGTGGGAGGGTTGACGCGGGCATCCTACCTTTAGCTTTATATAACTTCCCTCAAAAATACCTTGCCCCCCCCCCCCCCCTTGAAAATTCTGAAATGGCGCCCCTGATCACCTATGTAACAGAAAATGCTGAAAATGGTTTGTCACTGTGTTAAATGACTATCTGGGTCCTGTTCAACGTTTGTGTGTATTTGTGTAAGCATAGCACTCATATTCATGAAGATGTTATTGTGTCTGTGAAAAATTCAAAAGTTTTTTGCCAGCGTATTATTAAAAATATACATATAAGAACTTTAAAATAAATCATAAACTATTCAAAAGATACCACTACTGTGCAGGACCGTACAGAAGTGGGTAGATCGGGTACTAATTACCGGGTCCCGGCGCACCTAGGTACCTGGACCAGGGCTCAGGTTCCCTACTTCTATGTATGAATATAGTTGAACGGGGGTGTTCTAAATTAGTAAAGAAATAACGGACTGTTATCAAATAAAAGTTTAATGAAAGATAATGGCGGCTTGTTGCCGCTGAGTTTGTTACTCTACCTCTCGCTAATCAACCCGTGATCTGGGCTTCAAAAGGGTTACATTAAAGGATTGCCAACTGGCATAGATGCGGGGGTGGTGTTCTGTCGCCAAATGTGAAATTACAATGCTAATTACAGGTACGGAACATCCCACCCGGCGTTGAAATATTGTATATTTCAATATGTTTAAAATGCAATACAGATAATAAGAAAACACAACATAATACAGATTATAAGCAAAGAAATAAACGCAATTAATACACACTGAAACACGATTACAGTTCAGCTTTTGTAACGTTGTCAGTTATAGGTAATATACTTATTTTCGAAATTGACGGTTTAAAAATACCCTTAGCGGTGCGTAGTTCTACTACCCTGACCATTCTGTCAGCACCTGAGATTACCTTAGTAATGCGGCTTGGAGAGCAGGTGCAAAGTGGGAGTTGAGTGTCCTTTAATAACACTAACAGGCCTGGTAGAATATTTGGTTTTTTAAACATCCTTTGTTATTTCCTGTAAATTACTGAGATAATTATTCCGCCAGCGTTTCCAGATTAATTGAGTTAATTTTTGAGCTTTTTGCCACTCGTTAAGCAAGTCATCCTTTACCTCCATCAAATTAGGTTCAGGAATTAAATTAAGAGGTCTGCCAATGAGAAAGTGGCCTGGAGTCAACACCTGAAGGTCATCAGCATCTGTGGACAAGGGACAAAGTGGTCGCGAATTTAAAATAGCATCGATCTGTGTTATTACGGTTAGAA
Organism: Maratus speciosus; assembly: GCA_963932465.1. Lineage (NCBI taxonomy): Eukaryota > Metazoa > Arthropoda > Arachnida > Araneae > Salticidae > Maratus > Maratus speciosus. The sequence goes on along the minus strand of OZ010794.1, from coordinate 482,530,168 downwards.
ATTCTTCGATCGTGAGATGAGCTGAGCCTACTGCTCCTTTTAAATGGTATTTGAAGGCCGTAACTCCTGCCTCCCAAAGGCCTCCAAATTTGGGTGCTCTAGGAGGGGAGAATTTCCAGTTAATGCCTTCTGAAGTTAAAAAGGTAGAAACTTCATCACTGGCTACAAGTGTGCGCAAACACTTCAGCTCTGCTGAAGCCCCGACAAAATTCGTAGCGTTATCGCTAAAAATTACAGAGCTTTTCCCACGACGAGCGAAGAATCTTTTTAACGTTGCTATTATCGCCTCGGATGTCAAGTCGGAGACAAAATCCAAGTGTACAGCTTCAGAGGCCATATATACGAAAATAGCAACATAGATTTTTTAGAAGGTACCCTTTCTCTGACCCTTATATTTTATTTCAAGAGGCCCACACAGATCTAATCCTACCTTTGAAAATGATAAAGTGGGCGTTAGTCTCTCAGGAGGGAGATCCCCCATCATGTGGCTAGCCAGTATAGGCTTAATTTTAAAACATTGTACACATTCATGAACAACATTGCGTGCTGTATTTCTGACGCTAAGAGGCCAATATTTTTCGCTCACAGTGTTCAAAAGAGCCAGGGGCCCGACATGAAAATTTCTTTTATGATAATACTGAAACACTAATTTCGTTAAGCGGCAGCTCGCTGGTAGCACTGTAGGGAATTTGTGATCAAAGGGTAAGTTAGATTTACACAATCTACCCCCTACTCTTAGCAAGCCATCCTTATCAACAAAAGGGTTTCAAAAATTTTAACTTACTTGAACTATGCACCGAAGATCCCCCTTTCCGGGCAGATATTTCCTTGGAGAAGTATACATTACCTGAACATGCTTAATCAAGCACACTTCTGCCACCTTTAATTCCTCCAGTAACAAAGGGCCTGTTGCAGTTGCTACCTTTTTACACCTTAAGAAAAACCTAAAAATATATGCTACTATCCTAATTAATTTTGGAAAATTGTTTGTTAAAGTAAACAAATTATCAAAAAAATTAATGTCAATATTATTAACTAAAGCCAATTTGCTACTGGCTTTAAGTTCATTCGAATAATGTTTGCTAGAATAGTCAGAAAGATTAGAAGCAGTTTTAGCTAATGAATCATTAAGAATTAAAGGTGGAGGTCCATTCCACCATAGTTCACTGGAGGAAAGGTTTTTCCCATGCAGTCCTTTGGATATCAGATCAGCTGGATGCTGGGTTATGCTCCAATGGTACATGATGCCATAGAAAGTTTCTTGAAAGTTCTTTAATTTGCACTACACGGTTGCCGACGAACGTATCTTTAGTAAGCAAGCTAAGGCAATGGTCGAGTCTGAAAATAGTCGCACAGCATTCACCTGTTGGTTTAAGGCATCTAAGACCTTGCAGGTTAGTTTTGCAAGAAGAAGACAAGCTGATAATTCTAAACAGGCTACTGTTATCGCTTTAAGAATTAAAAAAAAATCCATAAACTATTCAAAACATACCACTACTGTGCAGGACCGTACAGAATGGGGGTAGATAGGGTACAAATTACCGGTCCCGGCGCACCTAGGTACCTGGACCAGGGCTCAGGGTCTCTACTTCTATGTATGAACATAGTTTAAATACTTTTTCTACATATTTTCTTGCATTTTTTTTTTTTTTTCTAAAAATTCAACTATTTTATATTTAAAGGCAGAATTTCTTTTAATTTACGTTTATATTGAAATATATATTACATTGCTACAAGATTTTAATCTTTAAATTATAAGCAATTGTAAAGATTTTTTTTTTAAGTACCATCCAGTAAGTTTATTTTCTAATACAATAAAAACTGCCTATAATGGAATCTTGCTTTAATCAGAAGAATTTCATCATTCCATTAGAAATAATATCATGCAATTAATTATATCTCCTAAAAGCGATGCAACTTGTCTGAAACGGAATTTTCTCCGATCTCTTGCGTTTTTATCTTAGCGCGTTTTACTGTATCATCGTTATGATGTGTGTGGGTAAGGGGGGTGGGGGTGGGGGGGGCATTCTAATTATTACAGGGCCCCGCGGTCTCTCTGTACGACCCTACTACTGTGTGTAACAGAGTAAATGTTCAAACCTAATACCGTATTTTCTTATGTATACAGTGCACCTCAAAATTGAACATAATTTTGGGTTGAAAAACATGAAGATAAAAAAATAACAATAGCTAATTTAAAAAAATATATATATATATATATATATATGTACTATAGTTACTGTAAATAAAAATAGTAATATAATAATAATCATATATAATTTTTCTTTTCATTTTTTAATAAAGTACTAACAAAAGTGTAATGTACATTTTACAAACATGAGAAATACCAAAGTGAGTGCGAAAAAAAATAAAAAAAATCTGTACCTTTATTGTATAAGACGCACCCGAATTTTAAGGCTCATTTTAAGGGTAAAACAAGAAAGAAAAATGTCAGGCATAGATTATGAAACACTTTCGAACACATTCTAATTACTGTAACAAAACTTCGCCGTTTATTAAGGTGAAACACAATGTCTAAAGCAAGGTTAGAAATGGAAAAATTCACGAACCAGAGCGTTATTTTAAATTTAATGTTGATTAAAATGTTTTTTTTTAAGTATATACAAATTTATATCTAACCATGCAAAAACAATTTAAAAAATGCACTTAAGATTCTAAGTAATAAAAATAAAAGTTACACAGAGCACAATAAGCTATATATATAAAACTCTAATAGTATGTTTTTAATAATTGCACGAACCGGAACGATATTTCACATAATTTCACGAACCGGAACAATATTGGTCCTAATTTCACGAACCGGAATATCGTCCCGCTTTGCTCCGGTAGATTTCGAACTCTGATCTGAAGGAAACAATGTGGAAAGCGCATAACACATACTGTAAAAAAAACGACATTTTTACTGTACAAAGTACTGTTCATCTCGCGCACAAACTCGATCACAGTGAATGTGCTGTATCTTTCTTTGGTTTCCTGACTATATTAACATGGAAAATACAGTAGTTGCGTAAAATTAACAGCACAATGTGCTGGCAATTTGGACGCCAGCAGTTTGTGCTGTAAAAAAATGCGTCCAAATTGCCAACACATTGTGCTGTTAATTTTACGCAACTACTGTATTTTCCATGTTAATATAGTCAGGAAACCAAAGAAAAATACAGCACATTCACTGTGATCGAGTTTGTTCTGGCAAATTTACAGTGTTTTTTTTTACAGTGCATTTGAAAACCCGATTTCAGCAATCGCCATCTATAGTCGGTAAGATATCCGAATTCTTTTGTGCAGTCTTGTGTATGATCTATAGACTTGTAAATATCGTCGCCTCAGAGCAACAGTCGGACATCCAGTAATAATAAAAAAAAATGAGATGTCTGACTTACTGCTATGAGAAACTGTGTTTTCATCTAGTGGCACAACTTCTGAAACACAAAGTTGTGATTAATTCTATACATCAGATGTGTTTTATAAAAATTCCCTACCGTTCCACTAGACGCAAACACAGTTTTTTCACAGCAGTAAGTCAGACATCTCACCCGTAAGGCATGGTGACGTCACGGCGACGTCATTGTGAAGTCACACTGTGATTTTGTGACCGTCGATGTGACGTCACGTGACGTCGATGTGACGTCATAGTGACTAGAATGCGAGGTCGTTATGGCCGTTTTAGAGGTCGTTTGTGACGTCACATTGTGACCACTCTGTGAAGTCACGGTTTCACAAATTTTTGAAAAGTGTGTCATTTGTGACTATTTTGGCATTAACTTTGTGGCGAACCTGTGACGAAAGCGACGATGCTTTGAAGTCACACTGTGACCAATTTGTGAAATATGTGTCATTTGTGACGAACTTGTCATAAACATTGTGATTTCATATGAAAATCAAATTTCAAATTAATTGCTTAAAAGACGCAAATAGTGAAAAAGATTCCATGCTGGGACTCGAACCCGGGCCATCAGTACAGCGCACTGACATTCTACCGACTAAATCGCATGGAACGATACCCAGGCTGGAAAATTCCTCACTATTACATGTTCGCAAGGCTACAAACGCAGCACAAGATGGAATATTTAGCGTGAGCCACCAACATGATGCAAACACGAAACTTAATTAAATCCAGCATCGATTGAAATTATATTAATACTTGGAAATATTTCCATTCGCCTTGCATACAATATTTTAAATGAAAATCAAATTTCAAATTAATTGCTTAAAAGGCAATTTTAATTTGAAATGTTGTATGCAAGGCGAATATTTCTCCCTGGAAAAATTTCCAATTATTAATACAGTTTCAATCGATGCTGGATTTATTTAAGTTTCGTGTTTACCCCATGTCGGTGGCTCACGATAAATATTCCATCTTGTGCTGCGTTTGTAGCCTTGCTAACATGTAATAGTGAGAAATTTTACAGGCTGGGCGTCGTTCCATGTGGTTTATGTCGTTCCATGTCGGTAGAATGTCAGTGTGCTATACTGATGGCCCAGGTTCGAGTCAATCTTTTTCACTATGTTGGCCTTTGCGCCTTTTAAGCAATTAATTTGATATTTGATTTTCATTTGAAATATTGTATATAAGGCGAATGATTCTCTCTGGAAAAATTTCTAAGTATTAATACAGCGATGAATTTTGAAATAAACTTTTGCTGTAAATATAAAATCTTATCTTTTTACCGTACTTTTTAGCAAAATATCGCTATTTTGGAGTCATATTCTTCTAAAACATTTTAAATTTTTCCACTTAAAAAACAATGCTTATCAACTGACATTTTTTTTATTAAGTTCTATGCTTGATATTGAGTTCAAGCTTGATATTTAGAATGTGTAAGATTTTTAATTTGTTGTGATTTGTCAATGCTTTATTAAATACGAACATTGAGACTAACGGATATTAATACAACTATTATTTATAGAGCGGCATGATAAGCGATATTTATTTAATTTTTTTATTCCCGTGTATATTGTATTTTGTGAATATGAGCTAAATAGATTTGGTATGCTTTATAGGAAAAGACTGATCTGGAAAATAGAAAAAAAACGAGTAAGAAAAATCATGCGTTAAGCATAGATTATAAAATACTTTCCAACACTTTCTGAATGCTTTAACATGACATCGTAATTTACGGAAATGACGTAAATAAGATAACTAAGTAAACATTTTAGAAAACGCATAAAACATTTGAAAAACTGATTTCAGCAGTTACCGTCCATAGCCAAATATGTTTTCCAATTCTTTTGAACAGCCCTGTATTTGATCTATACGTTGATACACTGAAAAAAATGAAGTACTCAAAAATGAGTAAACCGACGTACTCATATCGAATTGAATATTTTTGGATCAAAAATGAACCTATGCTTTCTCTATTTTGAAACATCACATGTTATCAAACCCAAACAAACGAATAGTTTTGTACCCTGTAATGGTTCATTTCATTTATGGCGGCATAAATGATGTTTATTAATGTAAATATTAAATTATGCACAACATTTTAAAAATAATTTAAAAGTGCTTGTAAATAATGCTCTTGTCATAAAAATATTCGATTTGAGTATCTTGTTAAGAATTTTGCTATTTTTCTTAATAAATAATCAATTAAACATTTTTTGTTAAGAACTTTGAACGGGAAATAAATATCAGTACATTTTTACTTTAAATTTTAGTTTTTTTTTTTTTGGGGGGGGGGGGGGGGCAGTACATAACGATTCAAATTTGATCACAACCATGGAATAAAAAATGAGTGCATGTGTTTCTCAACTTTGAGTACATTTGGATCGGAGCTATTTTGAGTATTTGACGCATTTAAAATTGAGTACTTTTTACTCAATTTGAGTACCCATTTTTTTTAAGTGTATATATACTATATAATGGGAAAACTTAGTTTAGCAAGAAAACGCCTAACAGGTTGAAATTACTTTTCAGCAATTTATACTAATGTATGGAAACATACTTGAATACTTTTGTACAACCCTGTAGTTTACTTAGAATCTTTATTACACGCCACTATTTAGTTAAAATTTAATTCAAACTAAGACACTCTTAAAACTGCTGAAATCACATTTCCAGAAATTATAATACATAGACGGCCATGTATCCAATTCTTTACGTGACCCTGTACATCATTTTATCTATATTCTACAAACATTTTTTGGTAAATTAAATGCAGTTCTGCGAAAAAAAAAAAAAAAAACGTAACTCATTTAAAAACCACCTTTAAGCAATTTGCGCCCAAACCCAGTAATCCTTACGAATACTTTTGTGTAGCCTTGTATAGGAATTATAGCATTTATATACACCATATACTATGCATAAATATAGTGAATCATAAAAGCGCATATCATAATTAAAAATACATTTCCAGAAATCATCGCTAATGAACAGTACTTCGGATACAATATAGTACCTGAAATATTTTGTGTGTCCCTGTAAATGCTATATACGTATTTTTCGTATTATACATGAAATAATTTATAGTATGTAAACCTCAGCGACATATATAAATTTCATTATATATGAAATAGATTGACATAATTAAAGTATGCCGCAAACAATTCCCTCCACCCCTATATCATTATGTATTTGAATTCCTTTTTTAACCCTGTAAATGAACAATAACTATTCTTTGCATCGCATAGTCAACAGAATGCATATTTTAGTGCACTTCATAAATGCATATAAATTTTATTCTGTTTGAAAGCGTGCGTAAAAGCATTAAAAATCATTTGAAACGATTTTTTTCCCATAGGCCGTAATGTAACGGAAAACTTTTGGCTGTCCATGTAAATGAACAAAGCATGCTACAAACTTCATTACAAATAGGTACCGTGCTATGGTAAACGTCAATAAAATCCAAAAATTTCAGGCAATCCGAGTATATTTTCCAGAGTTAGAGTGCGGACAGACTGCTAGACGGACAGACGGAGAGACAAACCGAAGTCATAAGCACTTTTCAACTTGTGTCCTATATTATGTATCCTGCATTATATGAACTTAAAAAATATATATACTAAAGCAATTTAATCTATAACTTCCTATCAGGCATGAAAAACACTTTATTTCAATGCTTAAATATCATATTAGATGTAAATTTCCAACTGGGCGAAAAATGTCCGGACCAGGATACGAACCCGGGATCTCCTGGCTGAAGCCGCCAGTGCTCTGCCATCTGAGCTATCCCGGACGATTCTGGTCGAACTTTTTCACCCAGCTAACCTTGAAGATTACAGCATCTGGTCTGAAACCTGGTTCAGCTCAACAGAATAAATCTCAGGTAATGGAACTCCAGAAATCGCTGGATGCGAAATTACACTAGATTATTTTAACACAATTATTGTAAAGCCAGGAGATCCCGGGTTCGTATCCTGGTCCGGACATTTTTCGCCCAGTTGGAAATTTACATCTAATTTGATTTGTTTACCAATTACAATAATTGTGTTAAAATAATCTAGTGTAATTTCGCATCCAGCGATTTCTGGAGTTCCATTACCTGAGATTTATTCTGTTGAGCTGAACCAGGTTTCAGACCAGATGCTGTAATCTTCAAGGTTAGCTGGGTGAAAAAGTTCGACCAGAATCGTCCGGGATAGCTCAGATGGCAGAGCACTGGCGGCTTCAGCCAGGAGATCCCGGGTTCGTATCCTGGTCCGGACATTTTTCGCCCAGTTGGAAATTTACATCTAATTTGATTTGTTTACCAATTACAATAATTGTGTTAAAATAATCTAGTGTACTTAAATATCATATTTTACTTTTTAGTGCCACTAATTACGCTTATCATAAACGTAGAAAATAAATTTACAATAGATGGAAATTTAATAACCGATTCAGAATGTCTATAATTAAATGTTTGATTAAAATCACAAACAGAAAAAATGCTTACATACAATTTAAACAAATAAATATACCAATTTGAAAACACTAAACATAATAATTAGTATTTATAATTGTACTATTAAACAACAGCAAACTACAATAGATAAATTAAATGCATTATTAGATTTAACAATATCTCAAAAATATTTCCATATGGTATAAGGAATTCCTATTATTTTATAATTTTGGTAAATGTTAAATCTGAAAACATTGGTTTGAAGATTTAGGATTTTAAAAGATAATTTAAAATATCATTAGCACTAAAAGAAAATTCTTTCATATTTTTCACTACTGTAACATGTAAAAATACATTTTCCCAGTATAATGTTAATTTCTAATCTGAAACAGTTTCGTAATCTCATGATAATCGAACATCATATTTAACCCCAAAATAATAACTGTAAGTGTTAGTAATCAAAAAATAGTAAGAAGCCGATAAAATAATTCTTCGCTTCTGACAGTTAAAGATCAGTCTCTTACAAATATAACATAAAACTATTTAACTCATAATATACAAATCTGGAATAAAATATTTAATTAAATAAGACTTACATTCCATTACGTTCCATTAATATCCGTGTATCCTAAAATGGTCATTTCCTTATCTTAAAGTGTTGTAGACGTGGTGATGTTCTGAAATAGTGAATAATTTCCCGCGTCTTCTCATATTTTTTTTTTTTTTTTTTTTTTTTTTTTGTGGGCAGACGATTTTCAAGCAGATGGTCTGTTACAGATTATTTGTTTTTGTATGAAAGACATATGGAATTTGAATGCGCAGTAATTTTCTGAAAGTATCGTTAATTAAAATTTTGTATTTGAAAAAATGTCCAATGTTTTTAATCTTTTCTTTTTATCCGTACCAAATAATTCAAGTTAAAATGTATTGTAAAGTTCCTTTTTTCTAAATAATTATAATAATAATATTCATAATTAGAGTTTATTAGATAAAACATAGTTTAAATTTTTAAAAGGTGTAAAAATAAATTTAATGGTAATAACGACCCCCCCCCCCTTTTTTTTTCTTTTTTTTTAAGTAAAGTTTGTTTTGCACATTTCTTTTGTTTTCGGAAAATGCTAATTTTACTTAAAAAGTCTGAAAGAAGTAGAATTTATGACTTGAATACAAATTATAAAAATATTCTAAAGCAAGAAATGCATAGATGACTAAACTCTGAAGACTCTTTCTACGTGCTCTTTAAAAGGTGCAGATTTAACTGTAATAGAAAATTTTTAGTTTGAAACCACAGAAGTGTTTCGAATAATCCTAGTCGGTAAAAAAAGAAAGAAATAAATAAATTTCCTCCCAGCAAACTAAATATGTAAAGTGTATAAATTTAATATTCCTAATTCTAAATATATTATCCAAATGCTAGATAAAATTGAAATCATGAAAAAGTATACATTCACTGTCTTAGATATCAAATTGATAAAATATAGCCTGAAAATTTAGTTTATTAATGCTTGTATTGTGTACTTTATTTATTATGCCCCCCCCCCCTCCCTTTAGTGACAGAATTTACCATTTGCTATTCACTAATATATTTTCATTCCTTATGCCGCTGTAACTCGTGACTGTTTAAAATATTTCTCTTCATTTTCAAAGATTTTTGAAGTTCATATTTTTGTCACACAATATGGTGGTCACACAATATGGTATACACCTTACAATATGGTGGGGGTTTTTTTTGTCACATATGACGTGACGTACGTTACATAGCAGTGACATAACAGTGACGTCACAACTTTTTTTTAATTGCCAGAAAAATATAATTTTACAGTAAATAACATGTTTTGAAGAATTTTCGTAATTTTTTAAAGTTTTCTAAGGAGTTCACATCTCAGTCACAATGTGACATCACTGAGTGGTGGCATTTTGGTCACAGATGTGACGTGACCACAGTGACTTACAGTGACGTCACAACGACGTCACCGTGACCATGCATGCTATGAGGGCATTTTCCATCATTACTAGATGTCCTACTGTTGCTCTGAGGCGACGATATATTCTACATAGTATGCAAACAATTAGTTCAATTAAGGAATGCGTAGCACAGATGAAAATTTCCCTTCGGCAATTTTGGTTAAAAGGCGGAAGTGTACTGGAATATATATATGCATGTGTGTGTGTGTGTGTGTAAAGTTAACATTCCGAATTGCAAAACTTACATTCTACGTGAGCGTCCGAATTGCAAAACTTACATTCTACGTGAGCGGAGCCACGGACTAAAGCTAGTTAAAATGTCAAAACTTCTCATTGTATGTATTGCTCTCAGTTATGCAGTTTCAAACTGATCATTTTCTAACGCGTATAAGTAAGAAGACACTTGTACATGTCTATAATGACGATGATCAATAGAATTCAGAGAATGATCTTGTTCCTAATTTCATAAAAAAAAAACCCTCAAAGAAACAATGATGGATTTTTGCAAATAAATAGTAAAATAATAATAATAATAATAATAATAATAATAATAATAATAATAATATATAACCATTATATAATTACAAATCATCATCTATTTCCAATTAATATATATATAATAGAGTCGGGCTGTTTAATAGCCTCTGCTTTGCTGATTAACCAGGAGAAGACCCTTTAATTGCCTTCGAGGAGCACTTAAAGGAAACGCCTGGGAGTGGAGACTTAATGCCCAATCCACACCTTCCACCGGTGCAGCCTGTTGCCCCTTCGGCCTGTTGCCCTGCAGCCCCCTGCCTAGTGCATGGGGAACGAACGCGATGGGCTTCCTCCAATCCGCTTGGCCAGCGTGGAGGAATTTCGCCACTACCCCCCTTATTTTACCATGAATTCCCAAAATAAATCACGGCCCTTAATTCCCGGCGGTCTGCATGTTCCTGGTTACGGCAGCGATCAGAGAGACATGAAAACAAAGGGTGCTAAGAATCGCCGGGCTCGGCTTGGCTGCCATAAGTTGAAGACCTTGGCTATGTATAATGGACGATCCCTATCTTCGGAAAATCGTTTACAGGAACTTGAAGAAGAATTAGAAAGAATCAACGGGGACATCCTAGGATTATGTGAAGTAAGAAGAAAGGGAGAAGAGAAGATTGATCTTGCCAGCGGACCAGGGGCGGCGCCAGAACTTGCCCGACGGGGGGGCACAGTATCCCCGACAGGGGGGCCGAATTCAAAATATATATTAGAGGTTTCCACGAGCCCTGGCCTGTTCCGAAGCTCGAACTCGGTAAAAGTTTCTTTCATTAAACTCGGGCTTGGCTTAATTTTATCTGAAAACTCGGTACGGGCTCGGGTTAAACTTTGGCTTTTGAAAAGTTGGTCCAGGCCTGAACTTCATTATCCCCGAGACACGTCCGGGTCTTGCATTTTTTCTGTAGATTCCGGCCGGACCGGGACTGTATTTATACTTCAGAATTTTTTTGGAGCAAATGAACAATAAAACATTTCTTTGTTTCTTTTTACCCCTTTTTGAAATAACAGGTGGAATATGTTGATCAAACACGTGAAAAACATAAAATTTTCGAGTCCGGATTTGGCATATTCCCGAAACGCGCAGGTCTCTAACACTCATACTGCTATTTAAATTAGAGATAAATTGCAGAGGGTCAAACGATTTTTACTCGAAACATAAATTTTGAAGCTTGTCAAAGAATATTGTAGATAAATAAAGTGAAAAAAAGCTCTTAATGGTTTTTTTGAAACACCTCACTAATCACCTAATCTTTATAGGCGGACGAATCCACGACAGAAAGAGTTTCCACACTTTTGAGCATTACCCGAAAGGAAAAACTCTGCTTCGTACTCTTCTTCCACACAGCAACCTCCCAATAAGCGGTCATTCAATATTACAGATTTTACGTGCACATATATGGCATATACACAGCAGTGCGTGAAAGACAAAGTATGGAGCATTTCTCCGGTTATGAGTCGAACCAAAGAGTCGCGCATCAGGTAAGGTGGATAACCGATTTTTTTCGAAACGCGGTTCGTGTTCCGGCCGGGTTGAGCTGACCATGTATTTTCGTTATATTAATGTCGGAGGTAACTGGAAAAAAAAAAAAAAAAACAGTCGACAAATCCCTATCAAAAATGCATAAAGTGACCACCAAAAATTATTTTAAAATAAAATTATTTAAATTTGTTAGTGAAAGTGTCATTGCGAAAACTAGCAGTTAAACGTTACACCTAACTACGGTCCTTCTCGGGTAATAAATAAAATTTGAAGACCTGCAAATTTTATTTAAAACAAAGCTGTAACCCGAACCGAACCCAACCAAAATTATTCTGTCTACCCGCAACCCGAAATACTTAATTCCAATCCCAACCTGAAACTCGGAATCAGAGAAAGTTGATCCACAATATAATGTAATTATTAAAAAAAATATATTGTCTGTAATCATATCTCCAATATTAATGCTACCTTTTATGTGGAAAAATAAACATGCAAGGAGTCATTCATATTCAAAGACGTAGTTTTTCATCTGAAATAGATTCCTGCGCGGATTGGGTTATACCCGACACAAACATTCAACTTAAGGCTCCTGTCCCTGCCGGCGAAGACACTCACGAGATAATGCTAATCCTATGGGGAGGGATTTATCTAATAACTTGTTTGCATTTCGACATTTTTAAATAATTTTTTTTTAATTGGATAGCCGAGGTCTGTCTCTACATCGCACCTTTTTTACTTTTTCGATTTTGGTCGCATATATATTTTTTATAAAGTTACTTTCACTGTCAAATCCGGTTCTGAAAATGAAACTGTCTTTCTAAAAAATATCTGCAACCAAAATTGAAAAAGTAAAAAAGGCGCGATGTAGAGACGGACCTCGGCTATGCAAGCAAAAAAAAATTATTTAAAAATGCGAAATGCAAACGAGATATTAGAAAAATATCTCCCTATAGGATTAGCATTAGTTCGTGAGTGCCTTCGCCGGCAGGGACAGGAGCCGAGCCTTAAAGTCAGTCCGAAACCTAACGAAAAATTTCCGTTGACGCAAAACCTGACCTGAACCCGACAGCAATTTTCTATTGACCCTAAACCGAAACACTTCAACTTGAACACGACTCGACACAAAAAAAGATCTATAATTTAATACAGTTATCAAAAAATAGTCTGCAATATTAATAGTATCTGTAATATTAATTCTATCTTATGTAGAAAATAAACAAGTAAAACGACTCATCCAAATTTAAAGATATAATTTTTCATGTCAAACAATAACTTAGACATTCTTTTCGTAAAATTGAGCTAATTCCAGCTTGGCTCGTAAGTAGTGTTGTCAGGTCAAAAAGCGGGACAGAGAGAGAAAAAAAGCCGGACAGACGCTTCAAAATCGGGACATTTTAAGCACTACAATAAAACCTGTTAAAACGAAACCAGTGTAATGGAATAATGCTTTAAACTGAAAATTTTCCTAATATCGTAATATTGGCTAAGATTGTCTAAATTGGAAAGTTCTTCCAATTCTTTGTCGTTCTATCTTAACAGGTTGCTGTATTAAATAGCTTCCTTTCATCGTATTGAATGTAAGTGAACTATACTTTATCCATAAAGGAATGGTGTGAAATTAGTCGAACTAGAGTTTTCTAAATAATTAACAGTAGTTTTATGACAATAATGCTTACTTTACAAATACCGCGTTTTATTTTTTTTTCAATATTTTGCCTTTCAGCCGTTTAAGAAAAAGCGCAATTATTATTACGTACACACTCAAGAAAACATTTCCTCAAACGTAAAAAGCACAGGAAGCAAGTTGCCGGAACGCGTCTGTGGTTGGAACAATTTTTCCTATTATTTGAAGAAAATTTCGTGTTCTCACTGAAGAATTAAAAAAAAAAAAAATGAGCTTCAGTTCGCGAACTTTTCGTGAGCTTAATAATTTTCTCTCTCTCTCTCTCTCTATATATATATATATATTGGGGGGGGGGGGGGGTGATGGGCAAATCAAAACAGGAATTTTCGTGTTTTAATAATAATAATAAAAGCAATTGAAGAAACACCTTCAAATCACGTATTTTTTTTTAGAATGTATATTGATTGAAACCCGACAGCATGGTCCTCTAACTTCTGATAAGATACAGAATTTAAATCTGAAATTAAAACTGAAATATAAAATTCTGAAGAAAAATATAAGTATGTAAAAGAATGTGCAATATGTATAAGAATGTAAAAGTTCATTAATATCAACTCAATCATAAAACAAAGTCATGTTGATGCTAACAAAAATCTTTAAATTCATGCTTATTTTGTAACAGCCAAAGTTTAGAGGTCTGCACGGGCCGGGCTCGGGCCTATTTGCATTCATGGCACTCTGGCCGGGTCGGACCTAACTTCTTTTTTTCGTACCGAGATGAGGCAGGTTTCATTCTTCCTAGGTATAAGCCGATATTTTCAGTCCCGTCTCGATCCAACCTGGAAATCATTGTCTCGGCATGGCCTATGGTCCGTGCAAAAATCAGTAAAATTTGGACCAGGCCAAATATTTTTGCAAAAAGTGTATATATTTTTAAATCGACATAATTCTACAATTAACCCCTTAATTCTCGCTCCCGTGATATTCACAGGATGTGGCTTTTATTCAAATTGTTTGATTCCCACCAGTTTTATTAAACGGCGTAATTGGCTTTATTATGGTATCATTTTACTTGCCATTAAATAAGGTGAATGTTTCTTTTTCAAAAAAGTGGTGCCAATAAGCAATTTGAATTTTTAAACCATAATTTAATGCGAGCGTGAAGGGGTTAAACATTAAAATTTATTCGTTTTAAAGAATAGTAGATTTCTAGGGTAATTAATATTAAAATACATTAAAACGTGTGAAAAAGAACTAGCCTATGATGGAATCCTGTCTTATATAAAAAAAAATTATTGATCCATGCAAAATGATTATAATAATACGTGAGAAAATAATACATTTACACCTGCTAAGAAGGGAACTTGTTTATAACGCATTTTTTTTTTTTTTCTTTCCTATGCGATGTCTTAGAAGATTTTACTGTATAGCATTTTTCAGATTTTTAAGTCTCCAATACATAATATTTTGATTAACGATATTAATTATAGCTGAAACATTAACATACAAATAGAGATTCATTAAAAAAATGTATATCGCAACCTTCTTTAAAAATGAAAATTATAAACATGAAAAAAGAACTAAAATAAGTATTTTTGGTCAGAACTCCTTTTAACAAAATCGACGTAAAATTCCGTCGGACTTGGGCCAAGATTTTAACTTTTTTCCGGGCCGGGCTCGGACCGAACTTTTAATTTTTATACCGGGTCGGGCCATTACTGTTTTTTGTACGGACCAGGCCGGGCCGAAGTTTGAACTTTAATACCGGGCCGGGCCGAATTTTTCTTTCTACTAGTCGGGCCGAGCCCAAACCTGGAAATTTGGGCTAATACAGAACTCTGCAAAGTATAACTAAGTTATTAATTAAAATTGTTCAGTCTAACAATACAATCAAGTTTAAATTATCAAGTAAGTCGATATTCTATTTTACACGATTTTTTAAATTTCTAAATACGAACCTACGACCCTAAACACGAATTGTTAATTACAAACCTGCACGGTTCGAGTCATGCCCGACCCGAAATCGACAAAATATTTTTTTTCGAACCTGCAACTTCATCCTAAGCATGAAATGAAGAAAAAAAATCAATCCTAAATGTAAAACAATTCTGGAAAATAGTTTTCAATCATATCTCTAAAACCAATTTTATATTTCAAGAAATGAATGCATATATTTACTTATTCATATACAAGTATTTTTTTTATCAGTTGAAACAATAATCTGGACTTTTGTTTGGGTTGGGTTGATTTTTGACGGCCGATTATCTACTCAAAGGATATGGGCCCGAGGGAGGAGTGCCCTCCGTGTGTGTGTGTGGGGTGTCTTTCTAAGGGAACCTAATTCGTATTTACGCATGGAAATCCAAGGTTCGAAGAAAACTCCGAATGATTGGGCCGACGGGTGCGATTGGGTTCAAACCCAACACCTCCCGTCTACCAGCTTCGAGAGCACAGAACCTCTCGGCCACTGGTGGGACGGACTTTTCTTTGGAAAAATTTGGCGTACTCGAATCGACTCCCAAGAAACAAAAACTCTAATCTGAGACGACCCGAAAATGGAAACGCTAGTCAACCCGATCCGCAGCAAAATTTTAGAGCCAATGGCCAACACGTTCGAGTAGAATCGGGTTAACTGACCCGATGCAAGATTTTAGTAGTTGCTATATACACATCTTCCCGCAGTTTACAATGAAGTTATGTATCTATATATTTATTTTCTTATTTATACCTTCCATTTCTCTTCTATATATTAAATAGAGATTAATATCCATAAAATGAGACTGTACTCACTGTATATTGAAATTAATGAACAAAGAAGGAATTAATTTTTAGTTTGATACTAAGTTTGCTTGAATAATTATACAAAACTCTCTTTTTATTTACTCATTCATTTATAAAAAAAATACTTACCCTACGCTTTTTAATGAGAAGATCGAAGCGAGCAGATGAATTCTCTCTCTCCTCTTGAAATCGTATTTCTTATAGGCGCGTAAGTTTGCGGTCAATCGAATAAACAGGACCGCACATGAATGAGATCTAGACAAAATGTATAAGGTTTTCGGTAACATCCGGCCGTTGAGACAACAGCCTTTAACCGACATGTGGTTAAATTCTTAAATTTTCTCGTATCAGACTAAGGAATACAATTTTAATTTGAATTAAACTCGTAAAAATTTGACGAAAATTCGGGACGTTCCACATAAATTCCGGAAGTTCCACACCTGGCAACACTGCTCGTAAATATCAAAATCTTAGAGATCAAAACTCAACCCCAAACCCATCTGAATCCGAAACTGAACCCAACCACAACGAAGAAAGTTATCCTTAATCCGAGCCGTCGGTCCGGTCGGATGTAGGTAAAATCGGGCAACCTGAATCGATGCAGGACTCTAATTTGAGATATAATTCTGGGCACTTTTTTGAAAAATCAACTTAAACAAAACCGACGCGTAAGAATCAAAACTCATCCCGAAACCGAAAAAATTATAGCCAAGCCAATCCGACTTCAAAGCAAAAAAAAAAAAAACCAGCGCCCTGCTATTCCATGTGTCGCATTTTCTATAAACTAACCTAAGATCTTTTTATAAAAAATTAACTTGCACCCGACTCGACACGACTCGGGTCGTGTGCAGTAAAAATCGGATTACCCGACCCGATGCAGGACTCAACACTCAAGTCAAAAAAATTTCCCCGACGACGATAAAATTTGGCCCCGACGGGGGGCCAGGTGTGCCCGACGGGGGGGCATATGCCCCCCCGGTCCCCCCTCTGGCGCCGCCCTTGCAGCGGACATGTATTATACTACAGAGGCACAGAAGATGGAAGAACAAGCGGTGTAGGATTTCTGATTCATAAAATGTGGAAGAATCACATCGTAGAATATGATAATGCATCAGATAGAGTTGCAAGGTTAGTAATACATGTGTCCAGAAGATACAAGCTGCAAATTACCCAAGTTTATGCACCAACAGTAAGTAAGCTATACTGATGAAGAAGTTGAGGATTTCTATGAAGAAGTAGCTTCAATGCATCAAAAGGGAAAATGCTGCATAAATTTAATAATGGGAGACTGGAATGCTAGAATTGGGGAAAAAAAGAAAGGTGAGTTCTCAGTAGGAAATCGTGGATATGGGGTGCGTAATGAAAGAGGAAACAGATTGACTGAGTTTGCAGAATGTGAACACTTGTATATCATGAATTCATTTTTCAAGAAAAAGCCACAAAGAAAATGGACATGGCGTTGTGCAAATGGTTCGACAAGTGAATTCGACTACATCTTAACGAATAAAAAGCATCTTATTCAGGATTGCAGCGCTCTCAATAACATCAATACAGGAAGCGATCACAGGTTGGTTAGATGCAAACTGCTGTTAAATACTAAAGTGGTAAGAATGAAGCTTTTGCAACAATCAAAGAAATCAATCCATATAATAAATCTCCAGAAACATAAAGAAGAATTCCATTTGGCACTTAAAAACCGTTTCCAAGTACTTCAATCAACTTTAAAAGAAGAGCAAGAGGTTACAGTAGTGAACAAGAAACTAACCAGTACTCTAGAAGATATTGCAAAGAAGATAGCCGGCGATGCACAAGTAAAGCAGACAAAGAAAATAACAGAAGAAACAAGAAGATTGATGAAGAAACGCAGGGAATTTAAAATGAAGAAAAACGATCCTAAATCAAGAGTTAAATATGCCGAATTGTGTAAAACGGTAAGGAAATGTGTTACAGAAGATATCAGAAAATTTAACAGTGATCTTGTCAAGAAAGTTCTAGAAGATAACAAAAGTTTAAAATCAGGTAGGCGCAAACTATGTGTTGGAAGAAAAGGTATTTTTGCACTAAAGAGGGCAGATGGAACAATCACCAAAATCAATAAAGAAATTGTACACATTGTCGAAAATTTCTATAACGATCTATATAAATGTAAAGATCAAAGAGAAATCAACCTACGTGAACCATGATAAAAAACAGAAACCGAAGCGATATTCCCAGTGATGACAGACGAAGTTTTACAAGCCATTAGATTTATGGAAAAAGGTAAATGCCCTGGTGAAGATGGAATTACAATCGACCTAATCAAAGAAGCAGGAGAAGAATTTGCAAAAATGCCATCCTTATTGTTTTCCACATGTCTCAAGAAGTCAGATGTACCAGAAGATTGGAATAATGCTGTGATGGTGCTACTTTACAAGAAAGCAGAGAAGGAAAACATTAAAAACTACTGTCCGATCAGCTTACTATCAATGATTTATAAAATTTTCACCAAAGTTTTAACGAAAAGACTTGAATCAGCTCTGGACTCAGCTCAACCTAGAGAACAGGCAGGATTCCGAAGTGGATTCAGCACAATGGTTCATATCCAAACGGTAAGGGAACTCATAGATAAAAAATGGAATATAATTTACCTCTCTGCCTTGCCTTTATTGATTATGAAAAGGCATTTGATTCGGTCTACACATCAGCAGTAGTAGAATCTCTGGAGGACATTAGTATAGACTAACCTTACATCAATATCATAAAGAACATTTACAAGAAAGCATCAGCAATCATCCGTTTGGACAAAGGAAAAACAAAGATCAAGCTTGGATGAAAGGTAAGACAAGGAGACACCATTTCGCCTAAGCTTTTTACTGCTATCTTAGAAAATATTTTCAAGAAGCTGGATTGGGAAAACAAAGGGAATAGAATAAATGGGGAATATTTAAGTCATCTCCGATTCGCTGACGACATTTTACTTTTCAGTAACAGTGCTGAAGAATTGGAAAATATGCCAAAAGATTTAGCTGAAGCTAGCATTAATGTGGGATAAAAAATAAATTTGGAAAAGACTAAGGAGGTGTTCAATTCATTTGCATCAAAAAAGAAAATCGTCTACAACAACACTGAAATTAAAGAAGTGCAAAGTTTGTGTATGGGCAGGAAATATCATCGGATAATAGTATCATGAATGAAATCAATAGAAGAATAAGAAATGGATGGAGTGCTTTTGGGAAGAACAATATTATTCTGAAGAGTAACATGTCTCTTTGTTTGAAAAGAAAGGTGTTTTAACCAATGTGTTTTGCCTGCGCTAACTTATGGAGCAGAAACATGGACGCTAACAAAACGGATGGTACAAAGATTGCAATAAACACAGAGAAGTATGGAAAGATGTATGCTAGGTATAACTAGAAGAGACAGAAAAAGAATAACCTGGATAAGAAGTCCGACGAAAGTTTTTGGCCTCTTTGAAAGAATAAGACGGCTAAAATGGAGATGGGCTGGGTACATTGCAAGAAGATAAGGCAATAGATGGAGCACAAACACCCTACAGTGGTATCCCAGAGATGTAAAACGGCCAAGAAGACGACCTCAAGTAAGATGGAGTGATGAAATCAGAAAAGTAGCCGGTGTAAATTGGATGACTAAAGCACTAGAGAGGAAACATTGGGAAAATCTGGGGAGACCTACATCCAGCAATGGATTGAAAACGGTTGATGATGATGATATAATAGAGTCACTAATTTAAACGGATTATGTTACTATTACAATAAGTACATTCATAGTGATATAAGTCTGATAATAAACTTGAATAACATCCTCCTTGTGGTTTACCGACTATCTGTTGATAAATTGTGTTACTTTACAATATATAGTTATTATAGATAATGAAATTAGTTAGAGTTTGAAAATAATCTGCACCGATATTCATTGGTGGAGACAATTTATGATGATACTTTTTTAAATAATGTATTTATTATATTATATAGATCTGATAAATCTATATCATAAAAAAATCTTTGAAATCATATTTCGTTATATTGTTTACACATTTAAGATTTTTTAGAATAATGACCAGTTGATAGTTATTTTTTTATACAATGTGTATTATTTATTATTTGTGTAAGTGTATATATTTGATTAAGAATTTTTAATAGAAGTTTCTTAGCTACGTTATTATATGTATTGCATCCAATAGTGACAGTTCTAAATTTAATACGTATCTTATGAAATTTGGGTATAAGAACTAAATAAGGATAATTAAAGTTTGTAGTGGAAATATTTAGTAGTTTATAATAACTATGTATTTTACGATTGTTTACAATTATGTTTTCATTAGTTTTTTGGAAAGAATTATTAGAAAAAATACAGGATGTAAGAAGTTGGCGATAATAAGATTTACGTATAATTGCATAATTATTTGGAGATTTATCTACATATGTAATAACATAGTAATGGTATTGTTAAATTATAATAGTTTTTTTGAAAATTAGTAATTTGTTGGAAAAGATGCTTTGTGTTTAGTAACCAGATCCGAAGCATTATTCTTTAAAGCATTAGTTAATTTTTCAATTACCAATATTTCCCATTTGTTAAAATATTCAATAGGTTTATTGTATGAGACTGAAATTTTATAAATACACTGGCCTCCAAAAGTTAAGGTACAGGGACTGGATGCTTTCGATTGTACACGGTTTGTCGAATATCTACCAACATTATTGGTGAATTGTTCTTGAACTTCTGGGATGTAAAGAACATGTTTGATTTCATATTTCTCGGTGAAGATTTCTCGGGGGTACAATTAGGGGGCTAATAATAGATTTAATAATAAAATAATATTTGCGATCACCTATGTACAGAAAAGGCTGGAAATGGTTTGTGACTGTGGTAAATGACTATTTGGGTCCTGTTGAACTTTTGTATGCATCTATGTAAGCACAGGCACTCATATTCGTGAGGATGTTAACGTTTATGTGAAAAATTCAAAAGTTTTTTGTTTATAGCATACAGAGTTTTCAACCAAATTTAACACAACTTTCCAAAAACCCGACAAAGAACAGTAGCAACAGTATACTGCAATTAAACCATGAATACACTGAATATTTGATGAGATATGGGCACTTGTATGAAATAATTTTTAACTGCTCATGCGTGTAAGATTTCAAAATTTTATTTCATAATTTGGTAGCCAGCTATTTTGGGTAACTTCTGTAAAATGTCCACTCAAATATTGTGAATACTCAGAACGATATAGTGAGTTGATTGGAAAGTTGTGGAAAACCCTTATAATAAAGCTATTTTTAGAGAGCAACTCACTATATCACCCCTATCTTTGTGAAATTTCTCGATATTTGATTGGACATTTTAGATAAGTTGCCCTAAATAGCTGACTACCAAATTATGAAATAAAAATTTTGAAATATTCCGCGCATGTGCAGTTAAAAATTATTTCATACAAGTGCCCATATTTCATCAAATATTCAATATATTCATGTTTTAATTGAAGTGTACTGTTGCTACTGTTCTTTGTCAGGTTTTCGGAAAGTTGTGTTAAATTTGGATGAAAACTCTGTATGCTATAAACAAAAAACTTTTGAATTTTTCACAAAAACGTTAACATCTTTACGAATATGAGTGATATGCTTACACAAATGCACGCAAACGTTGAACAGGACCCAAAAAGTCATTTAATGCAGTGACAAACCATTTCCAGCCTTTTCTGTTGCATAGCTGATCGCAAATATTATTTTATTATTAAATTTATTATTAGCCTCCTAATTGTCGACCCGAATAAATCTTCATCGAGAATATGAAATCAAACATGTTCTTTACATCCCAGATGTTCAAGAACAATTCGTCAATAATGTTGGTAGATATTCGACAAACCGTGTGCAATCGAAAGCATCCAGTCGCTGTACCTTAACTTTTGGAGGCCAGTGTAAATAAATCTTTATCATATGTGAACTGTTTTAAAATAGAATTGATGTTAAATTTTGAAGTAAGTCTATATTTAGTTCCATAACCCATTAGTTTTTTCAATGTAAAATCATTCAAAATATTAAGATTTCCAGTGATTATATGTCCATGATCATTGCTAATGTATTTCTGCATAAAAGGGTCATTGCATTTACACGGAAAAGTACTTGCTGCAGATGTATTTTTTGAAAATGAATTATAGTTAAAAACCTTTCTTCCTGTAGTAATTGGATATTTAAAAGTTTTTGATATTTGAAGATTATTAATAGGATATTTACAGTTTTGTCATTAATTATAAAAAAAATATTAATTTTATTAAAGATTTGAATTGAAAAAGTGATTATCATTTTGTATTTGTGTTTTGAACATTATGTTATTTTTTTTTTTCTGTAAATTTATGTTGAAAAATTTAGCTCTTGTCATAATAAGATAGAAAAAAAAATCAGATAAATGTATAGAGTATGACTTACTGAGAAATACATTTAAATATTGCACAAGCTATTTCTTTTTAATAGCAAAAATGTATTTTCGAATTAATAGCCAGTTATTATCCTTTAAATAATTAATTTGAAGATTATTGATTTGTTTAGTAATATGTTTTTTTGAAACAATAATTGAAGAACACCTTCATCGCTTGTTTCGGTGGTTTTACGATTTAAATTATGATTAAGAGTGCGATACATTGGAGAATAATCAATAGTGTTATTAATAGATGAAAAAAGCTTAACAGGTCTATTGAATATTTCAATATTAAGTCCATACGGATAAATTGTGTTATGATAATCTCCAAATAAAGACGTTTTGATATATTTTTTTTAAATTTATGTTTATGGAAATGTTGAATTTCAGCAGTGGATTGTATGTTTTTTGCTTATATATATTATGAATGAACTCACAAGCTCCTCTGAAGATTCTGTGAGTTATTCATAGTTTCTTATTTTACGTACTGGTTTCCTATGTTCATTTCTAATTCATCTTTAGAACTTTACCAATTTATTCATATATTTGTGATTTCAATTTTATTATATATATATATATATATATATATATATATATATATATATATATATATGTTACGAAAATTAAATTTCCGCGCTTCATTAAATTTAATCTATAAAAATTTCCTTTCTAAAATAATTCTACAATCGAAATTTATTAAATTATTTCCTATCTTAAATAATATTCAATTCATTCCGTTTACTTAAATTCATTTCTATTTTAAATTCGTATTTTAATATTTTATATCCTTTCAAAATGTATTCTAAAAACATTTTACGTAATTATTATTTGCTTTCAAGGTCTTTCATTTCTTAATCTTAAAATGCCGCTATGAATTCTATTAAAATTATCTGTTTGTGCCATTTTATTTTATTTTATTCTAAAAATCGCTTGGTGCTCTTTTTCCGGCAATACCGGATTATTCCAAATTTCTTACGTCTGTAAAATATAGTTCTGTTCACCTTCGGTCTGCTTTTGGTCGTTTTCTTCATCTGCAGTACCGTAAAAACTCTACGCGCCTTTTTATAAAACATCAAAACATGTGTTTAGGAGCTCAGATTTCATGGCATTTGTTCTTTTATAATGCTGGTCTGTCCTGTCTGGGAGCCACAGTTTAGAATAATAGAATGTTTTTATATCGTCATACCCTAAAGCCTAGATGTAGCTTCAGCTGAAGTAACTGCTAAGGTAGATGTTGTGGAATATCGCAGCAAGCTGTGATTTGGGTTGTGTATTTACAGTTGTATTCTACGAGAAGGAACCAATAAATTTTCTTCCGTTATAAAGGGCTGTTCTTTTTTTTCTCGGGAAATTGTCAGTGTATTTCGGCCAAAAGCCAATCGGTATAATACTGACGACTGCATAAGTGCTATTTAATATAGCGATCTCCGAGATATCCACTAAAAATTTGATCGAATTGTGCTTTACCTTTCCTAAATATGGAATAATACAAAAACTTTATTTTAAAGCTTTATGATAGAGAGTTATAGAGCTATCTCTGCTTTATTTACGTCAAACTACATGACATGTTACCAAATTTTCGTAACATACAGGTGGTTATCAAAATAATGGAAACACTTGTGAATGAAAGGGACATTTAAGAATTCCCTTCGTAAGCATTAAAATATAATCTTAGCTACCAGATTTTTTTTAATATAAAAAGTACATGTATTAGGTAGTATGAGAGAGCTCTAGAAGAGTTGTCTACGTTTTGATTTTTTTTTGTCAGAAGCGTAAAATGTCAGACCTCACAGATTTTCAAAGAGGCCAAATTGTAGGAGCCCGACTAGCTGGAGCAACGGTGACCGAAACATCCCAGCTTATAGGCGTTTCTAGAGGTACGGTGTCTAAAGTCATGACAGCATACACACAGCGCGGAAAGACAAGCTCAGCAAAGCAAAATAGTGGACGGAAGGAGAAGCTGAGTGAAAGAGACCGACGGGTATTGAAGCGGATTGTAATGTCTGAAAAGAAAACAACTGCAGCCAAAGTGACCGCAGAGCTCAATCAGCATCTGGATTCTCCAGTGTCAACAATTACAGTTCGGAGATACCTTCATAAAGAGAACATTTACGGCAGAACAGCAATTCCCAAGCCACTTGTCACAGATGCTAATGCCAAACGTCGTGTAGAGTGGTGCCACAACCACAAAACCTGGTCGATTGATAAGTGGAAGACTGTTATATGGTCAAACGAATCATCTTTCACATTGTTCCCCACAACAGGACGGGTACATGTCTGGAGAACACCTGCACAAGCGTATGATCCTGATTGCCTCCGTCCAACTGTCAAGCATGGAGGTGGATCGGTCATGGTATGGGCAGCCGTGTCATGGTTTTCTGTTGGTCCAATCGTAACCCTGAAAGGAAGGATCACTGGGGAGAAGTATAGAGAAGTTTTAGCTGACCAGGTCCATCCCATGATGCAAATTTTGTTTCCTGCAGGAGATGGAATTTTCCAGGATGATAATGCCCCTATTCATGCAGCCAGAGTTGTCCAATCATGGTTTGATGAACATGAGGATGAAGTGGAACATCTATCTTGGCCCGCACAGTCCCCAGACCTCAACATAATCGAATCGTTGTGCTCTATTTTAGAGCTTTCAATCCGGAATCGATATCCGCCACCGGCATCTCTCACGGAACATTCACAATATCTCCATGAAGAATGGTACAATATTCCTCTAAACACTATTCAGAATTTGTATGATTCGATTCCCAGGCGAATCCAAGCTGTATTACATGCCAAAGGCGGTCCTACGCCATATTAATAAAGAATTCCTTCAAAATCTAGGGTGTTTCCATTATTTTGATAACCACCTGTATATACTATATGTAAAATTGTCATTCCGAATTGGAAAACTTACATTCTACGTGAGCTTAGCCGCGGACAAAAGCTAGTTAGAATGTAAAAACTTCTCACTGTACTGTATGTATCGCTGTCAGTTATGCAGTTATAAACTGATTATTTTCTACCGCATATAAGTAAGAAGACATTTGTACATGTCTATAATGACGATGATCAATAGAATTCAGAGAATGCTCTTGTTCCTAATTTCATTAAAATAATAATAAAAAAAAAAACACTTAACGAAACAATTCAATGATGGATTTTTGCAAATAAATGGTAAAAAAAAAAAAGAAAAATTAATAATAGAGTCACTAATTTAAACGGAAGTTCGGTGATTCATATTTCTTTGTCTTAGTTCGAAAAAAATATTCGCAATTGTTAGAGTCGCAGATTCTGGGATTATTACGCTGCACCGGAAGATGACACTTCCTTCCCAGATTTCCATTGAGCGAGTGGCCTTCAGATATAATGGGAATTCATTTTCGCAGGCTTACAGCGATTTTAAAGATATCAGACTTGGAGTTCGGTTTAGAGTCACGCCCCGTTTTCTTATTTTATTTTATTTATTTATTCATTATTTTATTTTCTTTCAGTGTATCATATTATAGGTCAATCAGGGGCATATTGATTTCGCTTCTGACAGAGGGATTGTTTTTTAGGCATGGCAACATTTCCACACAACCTGTATCTGAGTCATGAATTCTCTCCATGATGTTTTTTTAAGCGTTTTTATTCGAAAATAGATAAACCCAGATATCTTACGATTATTTTTAAGGTTCTAATTGCCCATGCACTGTTAAAAACTAGTCAGATGTGCCAATCCCAAAACCTTCTTTTATCTCATGCATGTATTTTTTTTTTTTTTTATTAGTACAACTAAAATTTTTTTATCAATAAATGTTTCAAAACCATTCTGTCAGGGAGCAGCAGGGCCGTACAAAAAAGGCCACGGGACCCGGTAATAATTCTAATGTGGGCCCTTCAGCATAATTATCGCAAAATAAAACCTACTTAGACGGAAAAGCAAACGACCAGTGAAACATTCCGTTTTATACAGGTGGTTTTCATTATAAAATGTATAATTGCATTATATTTTTGAGGGAGCTGAACCATGTTTTTTGTTGTTGTTGTTGTTGTTGTTGTTGTTGTTGTTTTGTTTACAGCAGGACTCCGTTATAAACAGTAGTTACTCCATTAGAAAATACATTCACTGGATAGTAGCTTTTTTAAAAATCCATACAGGTTTACAATTTTATTATATGCCTTTTACAGTATTGCAATTTATGATGCATTTGTAACACTTTTTTTTCATTTAAAGATTTTAAATAAAAATTTTAAGTATTGAAAATATAATTAAATTTTAATTGAATTCATCAATTAATTTTGAATGGAAAAGTTTAAAGTATAAAAGAAATAAAATGCGAAACCTGTTGACTTTTACATAACTTTCCACCTGATTCCTGTTCGCGCGTCTGAAATTAGCCACGTCATTAAAACAGGGGCGCCATCTTGATATTAAATGAACTTTCAAATATTTGAAGTATACAGAGGAGTGCGGGCCCTAAGCCCGACCCGTAAAGGCATTCTAGCGAATTCTAGTTTTTGAATTTTATTATTTGTCAGTTATTTTAATTGAAAGTTTTGACGCAAAACAGTACAAGTCTACTTTTTCTTTTTCTTTTTTTTACCAGGACCCAAGGCCGAAAAGGGGGCATGTGCCCCTGGCACCAGAATGAAGGGGCGCCAAATGAAGGATTATACCTTTGGAATGGATCATTTTCTACTAATGGACTGATGGCTTCCATTATTATGAAACAGCCATTATAAATTAAGTGTTAGGTGAAGATGAAAGAGCAGTCGTAAAAAGTTAGAAATCTGATTTTCTGATCAGAATGGGAAAAAGAAAACAAAAAAAATTATGGACATTTTTTTTTTATGGCCATTTTTTTTGCCCCTTAGTATATATGTAAAGTTTGGTTCGATTCTATGCATAACTTCATGCACTTTTCGGTGATACGAAGCGAAGACACAGACAGACATTTTGTAAAAACGTGTTTTTTCGGTATCTCTGACCCTTAAAACGTGCAAATCAGCCGAAAAAATTTCGATTATAATACTTTCTTCTATCACAGATAAAATAAAGTAAAAATTGGATCAACATTTCACCAAAAATATGAAGCCATAAAAGTTGCTTCCATAAAATGGTGAAACCTTGTTGTGACATTTGGTGCTGAGGTTGAACCAGAACTATGGGGCTATGCATATATAACGTTATCAACATTTGGCTAATTTTGGACCCCCTCCCCCCCTTACGATATCATCCGTTATCATTCGTCGAACCCCCCCCCCCTCGATGTTATCGTTATCAATGTCTAAAAAATTTTCTAATCTTTTTCTTTCTTTTTACACGCTGTTACACGTGACATACGCATATGATTATACATATATTAGTCGCATGCTTTACGGATTCAAGAAGACATTAAAATATCAATACATGAAGTCAATTTATATCAAATAACATCTAAAAGAGTTAGTTACTATTTAAAGGTACTTAATAAAAGCTTATTGTTACATGATGCATTCAAAAGTAATATTGTTTTCTTGCATTTGCCCCCTGCCTGGGAAAGTTAAAAGCAGAACTAATCAACAAATATTCTTTGACTTTCTTTAGTGGTAAATGCAAGTATCAGTTTCTACATATTATGCTCCTGATTTCTCTAACAGCGAATTATATGTGCATAAAGCAGAAGAAAAGGAATGTCAAAGGTATTGAGGTATTCAAATTTCGGAATGAAATGATTTTATAAAAATGTAACGGCTTTAATAATAGCTTTGAATTTTCATAAAAACATATAAAAATAGTAATAATAAAAAAGATAACAGACTACCTGGACGTAAACAAAGATCGAAAATGATATCGATATCAAAAAGCAAACCCCCCCTCCCCCCAGCGATATCTTACGATATCAAGTGCCAGACCCCCCTCCCCCCTCCCCCCTAAAGTGATAACGTTATATATGCACAGCCTTGCCAAATAAACTTGTGTAAATTGAACAATGAATTGATAAAATGTCGAACCATAATCTGGTAAAATGTTGAACCAAGAACTAGTAAAATATTAAGCCATAAAGGAACATGATTAATATATTCAAGCTTGAACTAAAATTCAAATCTGGCACGTCTTGACTTGTAACTGTAACCAGCGTTCTAACCATTAGACAAGGATGTAGCTGTCACTGTGCTATAAAACGAAACGCCATATTGAGAATGCATTGAACTATTTCTTCTGACTGGCTCTTATATAGTTCATCTAGGATGGTGAAAAGTTCAACTTATTGTTGAAGTTTCACGTTTCACCATAATAAGCAGTTTTGAAAATTCAAGTGAACCGTGTTTTAATGCTTCTTCTTTTCTGGCATCATCAAATGGTTCAACGTTGAAAGACATTTTTAAAGATTTTTTTAAATAAAGCATTACGTTTTCACATTGTACTAGATACAGTTGAAATTACTTATAAGGAGAATTAGAAAGCCATAACATTTATTATTATAGCTGAGTTCTCCTAATAACTAAGTTAAATATCTGCAAGGCCGTAGCCAGAAAAATAGTATGTAGGGGGATTCGATCATGATTTGATTATTATCTCATTTTGGATTTTTTATTTTTAACCGAGTTATTTTCTTCTGGTTAGAGGTCTGCACGGGCCGGAATTTCCAGGCCCGGGCCCGGCCCGGCCCGAAGGAAAGCTATTTTGGCCCGGCCCGGCCCGGTGTAAAAATTGAAAGTTCGGCCCGAGCCCGGCCCGGCCCGTTTACATTTTTACCGTTCTCGGCCCGGCCCGGCCCGTACAAAAATCAGCGAAAACAGGCCCGGCCCGGCCCGACTAAATGTCTACAAAAGATTCCGTTTTTTCTCGACATACAATTAAGATTCTTTTAATGAATACTACATGCATATTTATGGGAACATTTTACAGTATATTTTAAATTACTATGTGTTCGCAAAATAGAAAACACACAATAGTAAACGTTAACGATTACTTACAGTGCTTTAATCAACGTCTCTACAGACGTTTCAAAATTTAAATAAGGGTTCATTAAAAGATTATTGTAGTTTAGAATAAAGGGTTAAAAAACATGATAACTTTTGAAGCTTATAATAAAAGGTAGATTTGTGAAAATATTTCTGTCATTTTTAAGGCTTTTCTCAAATCCAAAGGAGCTACATTTTGATACATTTATGAATTCATTTCTTTTCGGAAACGCATGAGATTGGCAGGTATTCTTATTCAGAAACCATGTAAATGCCGTTTTTTTTTTAGATAAAAGTAATATATCTTTCAGAAAATGCTGCCAAAGTTAGCGTTTTGAATCGAATTTCCGGAAGCGATAGCACAGGAAAGGAGAAAACGTACAGTCACGTGACAAGAGTCTCTGTTATCTCCGTACGTAATTTATGAAAAATGGAAACGCTATTTAATCCCAATTGCCTTCAATACTCAGCCTGTCAATTTTATGCCTTTATAGTTAAAAATGAGTCAGAAAATGTGTCTGAGAGTTTCGCATTGTTGAGCAGTAAATATGAGAACCACCTTAAGGTACACTTCCAAAGATACTGTTAACAGAAGTTCATTATCGCTATTAATACTTTTACAAAACATAATGCCTGTCCTACACATCCTGAGAACGATTAAGACCAGTTCCGTCCCGGCACAAGTCTGCCGAAAAAAATTAAACCCGGGATCAGGCATCATGTAACTGTACGATGCCGATCTCTACGATGGACATGTTACGTTTCTGTATTGATGTTGTTAAACTCGCATCGGCTCGTAACGCACATTTATACTTCTCGAAAAAGTCATATTCATTGGAAATGACCTCGTATTTTATCTGCTCCTCTCAAATTCTTATATCGGGCCGATAGGCCCGATTAATTTTTTTTATCGGCCGGGCCCGGCCTTTCAGGCCCGTTCAATTTTTTTGCCGGCCCGGCCCGGCCCGTTTATTTTGTCTGTCGGCCCGGCCCGGCCCGTTGAAAAAATTGTCCTAATTCTGCCGGCCCGGCCCGGCCCGTTTGAAAATTCTCCTCCATTCCGCCGGCCCGCGGGCCGGGCCGGGTACGGTCCTCGGGCCAAGCCCGGGCCCGTGCAGACCTCTACTTCTGGTGGACTGGTGGCTTCCATTATTATGAAACTGCCATTATAAATAAAAAAAAAAAATTATGACCATTTTTTTTTTCCCCATTCTGACCAGAAAATCAGAGTTCTAACTTTTTACGGCTGCTCTTTCATCTTCACCTAACACTTCATTTATAATGGCTGTTTCGTAATAATGGAAGCCATCAGTCCATCAGAAGAAAATGATCCATTCCAAAGGTATAAGTTCGATTGAAAAACATTTAATACTCTGAGCAGAAAGAAGAGGCTACACCTGCAATTTTCATGACACTAATAGAATCCCATAGCAAAATTGGCATTCAACAAATAAAAAACTATCAAGCGCTTTTTCAAATAAACAATTTCATTCCCCGTTTCTCTTATAAAAGTAACGAAAATGTACATCAAAGAAATGTTGCTAGTACCATAAAAATGAATGAATTAAGTGAAAATTTATATTTCATCTCCTTAGTGGGTGACGATTTGTGTCAATCCTGTTTATCCGAGTTTTTTGCTTATCCGAGGTGAGCTTGGTCCATATTAACTCGGACAATCGGACTCTACTGTATATGATTTTCGAATCTTGACTGCGTTGAATGATAGTTAATGTCCTATTTATAGTCATCTTGACAGAAATTTTGGAGAGGGATCAAACCGTGGTGGATTAGCTGAAAATGAGTAAATGTTTACATAAATATACAGAGTGTCATCTAACGCCTATCCAACCTCATTAATGAGGGGGGTATACGAGGGTTACTCTGAAATTATTGAGATACGCGCAGACGAGAATTTACAAAATAAAAATAAAGGTTTTATTTTAAAATACAAAGTATTTTAACACAGCAGACGATTTTTTACTGACTTACAACTTGTTTAGCGTAGAATAAATTTTAAACAGAAGAGAAAATGGAGTTGACGCGAGAACATTTTCGCGCTATGATTTTCTACGATTTTAAATCAAGATTAAATCAAGGATTAAATCAAGAAGAATACGTTCAACGGTTGGAATTAGCATTTGGTGATTAATCTCCAGCTCGTGCTACTGTATTCAGATGGTTTAAAGAATTTAGCAGAGGTCGCAATTTTCTTCAGGATGAAAAACACGCAGGAAGGCCGCCGTCGGCAGTAATCCCGGATAATGTGTCTGCCATACGAAAAATGTTAATGGATGATAATCGCTGTACCTATCAAATGATACAGAAGGAACTTAACATTGGATCCGCAGCCATACACAAAATTATTCAGGAAGAATTGCATATAAAAAAAGTAGTTTGCCGTTGAGTTCCCCATAATCTAACTGAGCACCAAAAAGGAGCGTGTCAGAATCAGTAAAGAAATTCTTAAATTGCTAAATGATGGTGGGCCACCGCATCATTTCTAAAATTGTAGCGGGTGATGAAACATGTATACCCTTTTTTGACGTTTCAACACGTCAAGAAAGCAAAGTATGGGTCTTTGAAGATGATCCCACGGCGACAATGGTGAACAGACAACGCGCACTGAAAAAAGTGATGTATGTCGAATTCTTCAGAAGTACGGGATTGGTCAAAGCCATCAAGTTGGAAGGACAGAAGACAGTAACAGCAAACTGGTATACCACTAAATGTCTTCCACAAATTCTACAAGAAGTGAATGTTAGCGGACTAATGCTTCACCATGACAATGCATCTTCACATACACCCGAATTAAAGTTGAGTTTCTTAAATAAAAACGAATTAAAGTGATAGAACATCCGCCGTATTCACCTGATCTAGCTATGTGTGACTTTTGGTTATTCTTTAATCTAAAAAAGAATTTTCGTGGACGTCGTTTTCATTCAGAAGAAGAGATTGATGTGGCTATAAATGCATTTTTTCATCTATTCCAAGAAATGAGTGGTTTGAGGCATTTAATCTGTGGAAAATTCGTCTACAAAAGTGCATTGATGCTGCAGGAGACTACTTTGAACACACCTAACATTTTGTAAGTATAACTTTAAAAACCTAGTTGTACCTCAAAAATTTCAGAGTGACCCTCGTACAACCCTTTAAACAGATTAAAATTTTATTTCGGAGACAAATATTTTAAGTGCGCTCATTTTTGCACTAATCATCTAAGTTTTTTTTTTTTATTATTGGGGGGGGGGGGGGGTTAATGCTATAATATCGCTCATCCGCAAGAAAAGTGGCACATCTTGCAAAAATTCATTTTGCGTTTTATTTCATTAATAGGTCTATCATAGGTGCATCTTGCTACACAAACAGTTTCATAAGTGTAGTTATACGGAAAATCGCTTTATTACGCTATACGTCCATTTGTGACCACAGAAGAGGAGTGGATTATGTAGGGAGGTAAAATTATCCAACTTTCCAACCATCGTGCTACGTCTTCATTCTTTTAGGGGTTTTATCCTTTTATGCACCTTTTTTTCCCCTGCATGCAGACCCAATTACTATAATTTCATGCTACAGTAAAATCATGCAGATTTTCTTTTGTCTCTCCTGTGAAATTTTCTTTCGTCGAGATGTGTCACTTTTCTTGCGGGTGAGCGATATGTTCTCCGTGTAATAGAATATGTAATTTGCATTAAACACTGTATAATTAATTGATAATAATTATTCCTTAATGTATGCCTTTTTTAAATTAAAGATAATGTATATAGCTTGCGCGCATAATATCTATACCCTCTAGAACTTTGAAACTTTTAATATAAGTTTAATAACATTACAAAAATAAAATGGACTAAAATGTAATGAATAAACAAAAAATTTCTAAAGTTTTTTGCTTTTCAAAATAAAAATATGAAAATTTCGATAATTTTTGTCACTTGAATACCCATACATTCGATAATTTTTAGTAAATTCCTTAGATTTTAGTTTAATTTGAAGAAAATGATCTAGTAAAGATAAATATAAAGTTTCGAATCATTACCTTTAATACATTTGGAGTTACCGTGCGCGCAGTAAAAAAATATCGATTTTGAGAAAAATATATTTAAACATAAAGGTTTCGCTTGAAACAGGCCAAGGCTAATTTAAATTTTTTACTATAACGAGCGCAATTTTACGAATATTTTGATGCGGTTTGTGGCAAATTATTCAAGAAAACATTAACTGTGAAATGAATTAAAAAACAAAAAGTCGATTTTTAAAAGATTTTAAGGGTTGTATTTGTATGTCCCCTTAAAAACAGTGGCATCTAAAATCATGAATGTTGTGTTTAAATATAATATAGTGGGAATGCCTTATGCAATGAGACCGCTTGCAGTGTCACCTAGTGACAAATTTCGTAATCATCGTCCCTCTTTCGAAAATGGTGAAAGATACGAGAATAAAGTCAATTGGAGAGATTTAGAGCGTCCTTGAAAATTCCTTCATTACTGTTTACAAATAAAATTTAATTTCAATTTCGTGATTTTTTTCAATACGATACTAATGAACAGAAAAAAATACAGCTGTAAAAATAATAGAAGGAATCCACTTTACCATAAATTCAGCGTTAAAATTAAAATTAAAAGTGAATTTATGACTTTTCTGCTACATACATTTTGCATTTAAAAAATATATATCTGCCGATGAAGGGAATTTCGATTTCAATTACAATACAATACAATTTTTTACGATTACAATACAATTACAATTTACAATTACGATTACAATTTACGATTACAATACGATTACAATTTGGTAGAATATGATGTGTTACATGCAAAAGTAATTTTATTGAAAGCCTTGAAATGTAATTTTTTAAAATCCAATCACCAACTTAAATATGCCACAAATTGCAAACAGAAGTGTGGCATTATAAGACAGACGCACATTTGCTAGTAAAATTTACGCATCTAAGTAAGGTACAATTTGTCCGTCATCGAAACACATGTAAGGATGCATGTTGCCGATAGTGCATGCTAAACTTTATTATTATTATTATTTTGTTAAATACAAGTTTGCTATAAATGAATTACACATTATTATTATTTGAACCTAGAAAATGGGAAATATATAATTTTTGAGATTAGACATGACAGGACACGTTTCTGTATTTTTTTTTCTTTTTCTCAACTTATAGTGAGTCAAATTAACTCGTAGTTTTCTATGTCTTGCACAAGCATTGATTAACTCGTAGTTTTCTATGTCTTGCACAAGCATTGATTTATAGACAGACACAGTACTTCTTACTACCGTGCATGCATAGGCTCTGACAGACCAAAATAAATAAGAAAGAGGAGATTTTCGAACAGAAATGCTTGAGGCCCACAGTCGGAGATGTGTTTATGGGGTATTTCATGAGAAACGGACAAAATGTCCCGCACGTGACGCTTACATAAATACCTATATTTATTAACTTATAAGTCGTTAAAATATAAACTATACGTTAAAATTAACAAAAACCCTATATTTTCGTATTAGCATATGTGCTAATATTAAACATATATGCTAATTTATAACATATTTAGCATATATGCTAATATTAATATAATTAAAACAATTATAGTTGTTTTAATTTGAGGATACAATAACATTGATAAAACAGCAGTAATATGTGGAAAAGCTGTTCCACATGTGATATGAAATGGCCCTTTAATAGATTTAACCTCTTCAGTTCCGAAGCTAAAATAATAATATAAATGTTTATTTATTGGTTTTTTCCAAACAAAATGACATCGTAAATGATAGAAAAAACATCTTTTCTGAAAGTGATCCTTTAGGCGCTTAGTAATTTAGGTTCAAAAATATTGATCTAAAACTACAAACCCCTTAAAAACAACAATTTAATAACCATTAACCTAAATTAAAGCAATCACAAATTTAAGAGCTTTAAACAAGTAAATAACCTACAAATCCTCAAATATTTTTCATTGAAAAAGTTATAAGTTAAATACTTATTCATAAGTTACTCATTCATAAGTTAAATACTTATGAAAATTTCTCACTTTCTTGGTCATACTGTTTTTTGGGCATTTTTAGGCATTTTGCAAACTCAGATGAAAATAACATTTATTTTATGTTGGAATTAGCTCAGATGCTGCCATTGATTCCTTTGCTTTGAACGCAAAAAACATTCAGCTATTAAGAAATGATATGAAAATGTAAAAAAATCGGACATTTTAGTTTTTATAAGGAAAAGAACAGAGGTTCCCGTATGGGGACCCAGGGACCGAGAAGGTTAAAAGTCTCCGCATATTAAACCCTAGATCCCACTTTGAATAATAAATAAATAATAAAAATAACCTATATTAATAAAAGAACAAATCGCTCTGTGTATGTGTGTGTGTGTCGGCGATGGCTAGCGAAATCTACCGCACGTAGAAGCCTGAAAATTCTGGAGTGATTAGCCCAAGACAGGTCCTGATGCACCTGAGGCTCAAATTTTTAATTTTTTAAGGACCGGGGCCCCTGGGCCGCTTTACGTTTTCATGCACTATATTGTTAATAACAAGTCTGTTTTCTATTCGATCTTCGTCGTTTTTGGGGTGAATTCTCCTTTCAGTTTCTGCCTCATTTCTACATTTCAGTTAAGACCCTGGCACCCTTGCAATGGGCCAAGTACAGGGCCCATTGAAATTTTAGTGCACTGAATTGTTAATAACATGCCTCTTTTCTTTCCGATCTTCTTCTTTGGGGTGAATTCTCCTTTCAATTTCAACCCCATTTCAACATTTTAGTTAAGACCCTGGCACCCTGTCAAGGGGCCCAGTACAAGGCCCCTTGAAGTTTTAGTGCACTAAATTGTTAATAACATGCCTCTTTTCTATCCGATCTTCTTCGTTTTTGTGGTGAATTCTCCTTTCAGTTTCTGCCTCATTTCTGCATTTCAGTTAAGACCCTGGCACCCTTGAAAGGAGCCCAGTAGAGGGTCCCTTGAAGTTTTAGCGCAATAAATTGTTAATAACATGCCTCTTTTCTATCCAATCTTCGTCGTTTTTGGAGTGAATTCTCCTTTCAGTTTCTACCCCATTTCCACATTTCAGTTAAGACCTTGGCACCTTTGCAAGAGGCCCAGTATAGGGTCCTTTGAAGTTTTAGTGCACTAAATTGTTAATAACATGCCTCTTTTCTATCCAATAGTCTTCGTTTTAGGTGTGAATTCTCCTTTCAGTTTCTACCCCATTTATACGTTTCAGTTAAGATCATGGCACCCTTGCAAGGGGCCCGGTACAGGGCCCCTTGAAGTTTTAGTGCACTAAATTTTTAATAAATTACTTCCTTTTTATCCGATCTCCACTTTTGGGATACTTTCTCCATTTAGTTATTCTCCCGTTTCTACATTCCAGTGAAGACCATAGGCCTGTTTAGGGTCCCGTAGGGCCCGGTCCAGGGACCCTTAAATTTTTTGTTTGCCATGCGTTTTTCACACGCTAACTTTCTTACCTTCGCAGTGCATAATTTTAAATTTGAGTCTTGAATTCTTCTTTTTAGACCAGCAATCACATATTTTTATTGGGACCCTAGGGCCCTTTTTTAAGCATTTCCCCAATTTTTTGCACATTTCTTTTAAATTATATTCTAATGATTAATTCATACCCTATGCTTAATCTCTATTTATCGAAGATCTAAAACGCTAAGTACTAATATGTTGTAACATGTTTTCATGTTAGGGTCTGTTCTCAACTATCAGTTGTCCCCTTTTGGGCCCAATATTATAACTCCCTTAAAAATAGTCCGATTCACTAGCTTTTTTTTTTTCTAACAACATCTTAGATTCTCCAGCTATTACATGAACGACAAAAAAATATTTCAGACTTCAACTAGCACCAATTTTGAATATAAATCGTCTTCTTGGGGCCCTTGGTGCATCTTCTTTAAAAATTATCCGAATTCCTTGCAATTTTCTTTACCATAGTTCTAGCGCCCTCAGATTACATTAAAAACTACTAAAAAGTGAATTTATATTTTATTCTAATGATTAATTCATACCTTATACTTAATTTTGACCAACTGAAGATCTAAAGTGCTAAGAACTTACATCTTTTAACAAGTTTTCATGTTAGTGCCCTGCTCTCAACTATCAGTTGGGCCCTTTTGGGCCCCCTGTTATAGCTTCCTTAAATGGTCCGATTCACGATTTTTTTTCTAACAACTTAGGTTCTCCAGCTACTACATGAACGACAGGGAAAAAAAAAAAAAAAAAAAAAAAAATGTAGACTTCAGCTACCACCAATTTTGAATGTTAATCGTCTTCTTGGGGCCTTTGTTGCAGCTTCTTTAAAAACTATCCTATTCTATTGCAATTTTCTTTAACATAGTTTCAGCGTCTTCCAGCTACTTTAAAACCCATAAAAAAAATTTCTTATACCCAACTACATTCCAGTTAAGACCCTGGCCCCCAGGGCCCGGTCTTTCTTTATACCTCAGCCACCACCTTTTTCGAACATTATTCTCTTTTTTCAGCACCAACTTACGTCTACTCACTACAGCCGTAAATTGAAAATCGCGTTACTTTAAAGGTAACTTTAGATAAGGGATTTCATCCGTTTATTAAATATCGTGTTAATGCTAACAGTAATTCATGAAATTTACAAGGTGAGGAGACATCTTACACCGCTTGGTGGCGCGTTATTTCCTCGGATTTAAGGACCCAATTTCAACGAGATTTGCTTCCTTCAACTTAGATTACAATTCAGCTACTTTCTGTATTATGAAATTTTATCTTAGACTTTAGTTACCAACATTTTCTAACATTAATGGTGCATTCATTTTTTTATTATTATTCTGCTGGGCTTGATTCCTACGAGGTTTGGCTCACTCAACTTGGTTTTCGATTGTCCGCGGCACGTGCGGGCACTCCCGGTAAATGCTGCCATAGTCAGTGGGGATCTAGATTACAGGTTCATTCGGAAAGAAGTTTGATGGGAACACATTAGACGCTGCGAAAACCAATGAGCCTCCGAAATTAGGTTCATTTAAAAGAATTTCCAAAAATATAAAATCACACAAACTTAAGTTTTATTTAAGGTTATTATTTACAAATCCCGGCCAACGCCGGGCGGGTCTGCTAGTAGATAATAAAAATCACCACATTTTAAATCCTAGTCCTAAGTAATCTGCCTGTTTCAGGGCCATTTCATGAAAAACTGACAAAATGTTCTGCGCGTGACACTTACATAAATACCTAATATCTATTGACTTATAAGTTGTTAAAACATAAACTATACATTAACTATACATTAAAAATAACAAACAGTCTGGATTTTCTTATTAACATGGTTGTTTTAATTTGAGGATATAATAATATTGTTAAAACAGCAGAAATATGTAGAAAAGCTGTCCCACACGTGACATGGAATGACCCTTATTATTATTTTTTTTTATATTATGATTATTTTTTTATGGAGAATAAAAACTAGATAACTAATTGGACTAAATTAAAATGGAAAGTGACTTTAGGATTTTTCTGCTATAGATATTTTGCATTAAAAAAGAAATATATATATATATATCTTTTTACCCAATATTTCGAAAAAAATGTTGCATAGGCTAACTGATTCTCTGTTTATTAGCTGAAAATGAAGCAAATGTCTAATAAATATACAGAGTGTCACCTAACGTCCTAGCCAACCCCATTAACTTTAAAACGGTTTAGAGTGGAATTAATATATATTTTTTTTTAAATCAAAACCCGTGATGACAATTTTTAAACATATCACTAAAAGCTATACAAAAGTGCAATAAAAAAGATATTAAAAAGCAAAAACAAAAAGGCTCTGCAATTAAAGAATTAAAACGGTATTTCCTTTTCTTTTCTTTTTTTCAATAGGGGAGCTCTGCCCTCTAAATTCCCGTTCAAGATAATTTTTAAACACATGAAAGTAGATGGAAAACATAACTAAATGTTGTCTTTCACGGGAGAGGGTGGGGAGACATGCTTAGGTATTTTTTTGCTGGAGTTTAATCATTTTAAATCAGTTGGAAAGAATAAATTTTACAGTTTTTTACAAAAAATCATTAAAGAAAATGAGTTAATAAAATTTTTAAATCCAGGGACGGGCAATGACTCTCCCCTCCCATTCCTCTTACCATCACCAACTTGCCGGCGCCCATGCTTGCATACAAAATCAATCCAGGCGTATAATATAAAATGTAACACAACGTCTAAAACTCTGATACAATGCGACAGAAAATTTCATTTCCTTTTTTGCCGCAAAGAAAAGGTCGAAGAAATATCATTGATTGCCCTCGGCCATTTCTTTCCGTCGATAATGCTATAAGGGGCGCACTGGAAAACGGGTCGCGCTGATCGATCGGTCCTCCCAGCGTCCTGGTAATATGTATAAAGCCACAGTTCAGAAAGTAGGTGTAGTCTCATTGGATGCTATTTCTAGAAATGGCTTAGATAATGTGAATGGATAGAACAAGATGCTCACAATGTATCATTTTGGCGCATTTGTGCGTGTTTCATTTTTAAATTCCACCTCACTTATTGCGAGAAAGATAATTATTTTAATTATTTATTAAGGTTATACGGTGTATGATGTAGACATACTTTTTTTCTCTTAGCGACAAAGACCTATTTCTTTTGCTACGAATTTTCCTGTCGTCGTCAAAAAATCGTTGTCCATTTTTGAACGCGATAATTTCAATGTGTATAAAATATCATATATAATTCAGAAAGTAGGTGTACTCTCATTAGATGCTATTTCTAGAAATGGCTTAGATAATGTGAATGGATAGAACAAGATGCTCACAATGTATCATTTTGGCGCATTCGTGCGTATTTCATTTTTAAATTCCACCTCACTTATTGCGAGAAAGATAATTATTTTAATATGCGGCGTATTAGGTTCTACGGTATATGATATAGACATAGACATACTTTTCCCCCTTAGCAACAAAGATTTACTTCTTTAACTACGAACTTTTCTGTCGTCGTCAAAAAACCGTAGCCCATTTTTGGACGCGATAATATAAGCACAGTTCAGAAAGTAGGTGTAGCCTCCATTGGATGCTGTTTCTCGCAGTGGCCTGGATAATGTAAATGGAAAGAACAATATGGCCACAGTGTATCACATTTTAGCGTATTCGTGCGTTTGGGAGAGTAGCCATATTTGGACCGCCGCTTTAAATGAACCGCTGCAATTCTGCCGTTAATTACTGAAAGAGACGCCATCTACCCATGAAATCCAACTCATCAGAATGACGTCATTTATGATTAGAAGAAGCACCCGCATTCCACATGATGTTTTCAGAGAATTTTATAAAATCTAAAATTAGCTATTTTGATCTAATTTTTTTCCTACTAAACGTAAGAGAATACTTTAAAACTAAGTTAAGTTGCTATGTTTTCATATACATATCTAAATTCATGTGTTTATTGCGCATATTTTCCACGCGGATTTGTTTGGTTTCGTTTTTATTCTTACTCTTGCGATTATCTCTTTTAAGAAATTGCGCAGTTGCCTTAATTGGACCAATTTGAGTTGCTTAAATTGGACCAGATATACGATCATAAATCTGAAGAATAAGTAATGAATTTCGAGAAGCCTGCAGCTACAAGACCCCCCCCCCCCCCACACACACACACAAAAAAGCCAAAGAATTATTAAAAATGATCTCCCTTTCCGAAATCAGTTAATTCAAACTACAGAGGGAGCCATAAAACAGCTGTGTTTACATCTTCGCCATATAAAATAAACCTTGAAATGAAAACAACAGCAACAACGACCAAAAAAGAAGCTCTCAAAGCACAAAAGCAATTGCAATCTGAAGTTTGAAAAAAATAGGCGTAATTCAATCGGAAAGAAGATGATGGAAGGGAAGAACTACAGACATGAGGTAAAGAAAATTTCTGTTGAAAAAAAATTGTCTAAAGATTTAGAATCTAAAAAGTCCTTCCGGCCAGTGCCGGGAGGAAGAGGTAGCTTTCATAATCCTTATTTTAAAAAAGCCAACTTATATCATGCAAACACACGAAGCTCAATTTAGTGGAAACCGAATATAGGAGATTCAATACTAATTTTTATCAATATAATGAATGAGAATTTCGCGAAATTAGTCAGCTTTATCCAAGCTGCTTTTCTTTAAAGTAACTTATATTTGGCTGCCAAATTCGGCAATTTCTTAAAGTGCCTGTCATTTTAAGACAACATGGTGGATGAGGCTAAGCAGTGAACTTGGTCGAGACCTTAGTAATTGCTGTGCACATGCTCACTCACATCGGAATCGGTTAATATATAGGAGTGCTGTCGCATGCAAAAAATCAGATTTTTCAAAATGTCACCCACAATCGAAATTGAAACTGCTATATCTGAGCCATTTTTTAAGGTAAAGACAAACAAAAAATGCTCCTGAATCCTTATATCAAGATCAAATACTTAAGAAAGAAACCTTTTTCAATTTCTAATTTTTTTTGCACCTCACTTTAAATATATATATATATTTTAATTTAATGGCCGCCATTTTGAAACAAGATGGCTGATGTCTGGCCAGCGAACTTGGTCGAGGTGTTGATGTATACTATCCACAGGCCTTCTTACATCGAAATAGGCGAATACGTGTGTTATCGCGTGACAAATACAAGATCGTTTCAAAATGTTAGCCATGCTAGAAATTCAAAGTGCTATAAATCAACCATTTTTTAAGATATCAACAAAAGAACAAATTTTCAGAAACAAAAACTGCTCCGGAATCTTTGTATCAAGGCCAAACACATAAAAAAAATCTTTTTCATTTTCCAATTTTTTAATACCTCATTTTGAATTTTAAATTAAATTTTTTTTAAATGGCAACCCTTTTGAAACAAGATGGCGAATGAAGCTGGCCAACGAACTCGGTCGAGACATTGGTATGTACTATGTACAGACCAAGTTACATCCAAATAGGTTCATAAATACGCCTGTTATCGCGTGACAAAAATCAGGTCGTTTTAAAATGTCAGCCACAAGAGAAATTCAAAATGCTATTACTCTGCCATTTTTTTTAGATATACACGAAAGAAAAACTGTTCCGGAATCTTTGTATTAAGGTCAAACACATACAAAAAAATCTTTTTCATTTTCCAATTTTTTGGTATCTCATTTAAATTTTTTTATTTTTTAATTTTTTTAAATGGCCGCCATTTTGAAACAAGATGGCGGATGAAGCTGGCCAACGAACTCGGTCGAGATATTTGTATGTACTATGTACACACCAAGGTACATCAAAGTCGGTTCATATATACGCCTGTTATTACGTGAGAAAAATCAGGACGTTTCAAAATGTCAGCCACGCTAGAAATTCAAAATGCTATAACTCAGCCATTTCTTAAGATATAGACGAAACAAAAACTGCTCCCGAATCTTTTTATCAAGGTCAAACACATAAGAAGAAAATATTTTTTCAATTTTCAATTTTTGGTACCACATTTCAAATTTAAATTTTTCTTAAAAATTTAAATGGCCGCCATTTTGAAACAAAATGGCGGATGAAGCTGGCCAACGAACCCGGTCGAGAGATTGGTATGTACTATGTATAAACGAAGTTACATCCAAATCGGTTCATAAATACGCCTTTTATCGCGTGACAAATTTCAGGACGTTTCAAAATGTCAGCCACGCTAGAAATTCAAAATGCTATAACTCAGCCATTTTTTAAGATGTAGACGAAACAAAAACTGCTCCGGAATCTTTGTATAGAGGTCAAATACACAAGAAAAAAATATTTTTCCATTTTCAATTTTTTGGTACCACATTTCAAATTTTAAGTTTTTAAAAAAAATTTAAATGGCCGCCATTTTGAAACAAAATGGCGGATGAAGCTGGCCAACGAACTCGGTCGAGAGATTGGTATGTACTATGTACACACCGAATTACATCCAAATCGGTTCATAAATACGCCTTTTATCGCGTGACAAATTTCAGGACATTTCAAAATGTCAGCCACGCTAGAAATTCAAAATGCTTCAACTCAGCCATTTTTTAAGATATAGACGAAACAAAAACTGCTCCGGAATCTTTGTATAAAGGTCAAATACATAAGAAAAAAATATTTTTCCATTTTTAATTTTTTGGTACCACATTTCAAGTTTTAAATTTTTTAAAAAAATTTAAATGGCCGCCATTTTGAAACAAAACGGCGGATGAAGCTGGCCAACGAACTCGGTTGAGACATTGGTATGTACTATGTACACACCGAATTACATCGAAATCGGTTCATAATTACGGGAGTTACAGTGTGACATAGGTCAGATATATATATATATATATATATATATATATATATATATATATATATATATATATATCAATTTTGAACGGAGGGTGGTTTCGGGGTCTGGGGGTCATGATCGATGAAAATATACCAAAATTTTTTGAAATCGCTTTCCTCCGAACGGGTGCAATAGGTAGCTTTTTTGTAAAGAAAGCTACCTAAAAGAAAAATCAAGATAATGTTGATTGGTTTTGTCTAATTTGTAAGAAAAATAAAATAGGAGAAATGATTCAGTGCTCAGATTGCTAAATATGGTTCCATGTTGTGTGCGCTGGAATAAACAATCAACAAAAGAAATTCATGTGTCAGCCTTGCATAACTTCTTACATGCTATTCAAGTAACTGGCAATTAGTTTCATAATTTATATTCTTAATTACTTATAACTTTCATTTATATTTTGAATATATTTTGATTTAAAACAATTGCTCTTACTATCAGACACTTGATTTCATTATATTAGGGGTACCGGAAAATTCTGAAGCATAATGTTCTTTCACGCCTACTTTTTAAAAATTCAGATTTCTTCATTGGCACCCCTTTTTTGAAATGGTAAAATTCCCATTGTTTTCACCTTAATGTGAAATGTGAAAACTTTTGGAACTTTTACATAAAAAAAAAAAAAAAAAAAAATGGTGCTAATGAAGAAATCAAAATTTAAAAAGTTGGCGTGAAAGACCATTATGCGACAGAATTTTTCGGTACCCCCAATATATCATTGCT
This sequence comes from Maratus speciosus, assembly GCA_963932465.1. Classification (NCBI taxonomy): domain Eukaryota; kingdom Metazoa; phylum Arthropoda; class Arachnida; order Araneae; family Salticidae; genus Maratus; species Maratus speciosus. Next base: position 482,485,601 of record OZ010794.1, on the reverse strand, counting down.
GTTGTTTTGTTTATTTCATTAATCGTAAAATTCGCTTTTAATACAATTAGTTATAATCCCTACTCATTAAAACAGCCTAATATTGTTTGGTCCAATTTAGGAGACTGGGTGTCCAACTTGGGTGACCAGTCGCTGAATTTGGACCACTTTTGACAAATTTTTCAAATTAAAATAAAACTTAAGATTTTCACAAATAAATTACTCTAAATATTTATTTAGTTAATAGATGAATGGATTGACCACGTGTGATATTTTGTAGATATTCCAAAATTGAGGTGAGTTACACCTACCTGAAAGTAAGTAAAGTGGTCCAAATTCGGCTACTCTCCCCTATTTCATTTTAAAAGTCGATCTCACTTATTGCGAGAAAGATAATTATTTTAATATGCGGCGTATTTCATTATACAATGTAGACATTTTTTTCCTTAGTGACAAAGACCTATTTCTTGTTAGAAAAATTTGTGAGTCTAACAGTTTTTGGGGTGAATCCACACGCTCCTCACTAATTCATATACTATAAACGCAAACTGCGCGATGCCTCATCACAACAATAAAAGAATAATTAAAGGCCTTACCTTCTATGTATAGATATCCGTTTTTCAGCTCGCGGTTAGTCAGGGCGTCTAAGAATTATGGAGTATCCCGTATCATCATATATTCGTATATCTTTACTCCTTCAGGTCTCAGTGCATCAGGCTTAAAATAGGAATCATGTAACAGACGGTTTATTGCGTCTGTACTCCATTGAAACTACTCATATTGTAGGAAAGGAAAAAGGAGAAGTTTAATTAGAGATACTAAGAAAGAGATTACATTTTGTACGTCTTCACTTGTGTGAGGACGTTTTAAAAGTGAATATTACATATGTTTTTCCGCGCGTGTTACATCATTAAAATTGATAACCATATGGATGTATTTTCGGCACTTTGAGGTAATCAACCAATTATACATAATTGGATATTTATGAAAGTTACAAGGAAGTAAAGTCTGATAAAATAGTGTTCAGTGTAACAGTCAATTATAATGTTTATAAGTTTATAACGCGAACCAGAATAGAACATAAGTGCTTGCGAGTCTGGTTTAAAACATATCTCACATAAGGCGAAGAAAGATGAAGAGATGCAGTTTCTGTGCATATTACATCTGTCGACTACTAAGTGTTTCTTTTTCGCTATGAACTCTAATGATGTTTTTCTGCAGTAGAAAGAGGGAGAAAATGGGTATCCAAAACTCTTGATAAGGGGATTATATGAATATATCTTCTATCAAGTTCCCCCTTAAGCCCCTAATCAAGATTGATCTGTAATTTTAATTTGTCTCTGTTCTCTTGAAATTCAGGCTTGGGTTCTGGCTTCGTCAAAATGTCTGCCAGCATAGATTTGCTCGGACAATAACGTAATTCTATGGTACCATTTTCTTTCATATACTTAATCATGTGATATTTTAGATCGATGTGTTTTGTCTTGTTGGTGTATTTTTCAGATTCTATCATTTTTATGCAGGATATGTTATCTCCATATACAATTACGGGTAGGTTTTGTGGTAAATTCAAATCTTGTAAAAGTTTTATTATCCACACAAGTTCTTGTGCAGCGTTTGCTGCGGCTACGTATTCAGCTTCTGCTGACGATTGCGCAATGCAAGTTTGGCGTTTGGTTATCCATTGTATCGGATTTTTCCCAAGAAGGAATAAATTCCCTGATGTTGATCTTCGTGTTTGCGTATCACCGGCCCAATCGGCATCGGTGTACACTTCCAAGATTGGTGTACATTCAGTGCTGATTATGAGATTTAGGTCCTTTGTGTGGTAGAGGTACCTGATCAGTCGTTTAACACCTTTCCAGTCTTTTTCCGACGGATTTTCGTTCTTTCTGCTAAGAACATTTACAGCCAGTAGTATGTCTGGCCTAGTTATAGTTGCAATGTATAATAACGCGCCTATCGCTTTACAATAATTTATGTTGTTTGGCATTGGATCTTTATCCTTTTCTGATCTTAAGAAGCCCGTTTCCATGGGTGTTCCGTAAGGTTTTGATTCCTCTAAGTTAAACCTTTTAACGATTTCCATTATTTTTGTTGTTTGGTTAAGGTTAAAGCCGTTATGTGTTTTCTTAATTTTTATCCCAAGATAATTACTAATTTCCCCCAAATCTTCAAGTGTATATTGTGTTTTTAACTTATTTATTACTTCTTCAATTTGCGCATTGTTTCCCGCTATGAGAGTGTCATCTACGTACACAACTACGTAGACTATATTTTCCCCCTGTCCTTGTGTAAATAGGCAGGTGTCTGCCTTGCTTTGCATAAAATTTAGTTCTCTAAGAGATTCAGTAATTTTTGTGTACCAGGCCCGGGCTGCCTGTTTAAGCCCGTATATGGCCTTTCGGAGTTTACAGACTTTATCGGGTTCGTTTGTGTTCACGTACCCTTCCGGTTGTGACATGTATACCTCTTCTTCTAGGTCTCCGTGCAGGAACGCGGTTTTTATGTCGATGTGCCTGACACTAATGTTATGATAGGCTGCGGCAGTGAGGAAACATCTTAAGGTGGTGTGGGATACTACTGGGGCGTAAGTCTCGTCAAAGTCGACCCCGTATTTTTGTTTAAATCCCTGAGCTACTAATCTCGCCTTGTAACGCTTTACTTTCCCAGATTCATCATATTTAGCCTTGTAGGTCCATTTGGATCCAATTACTTTGGCTCCCTGTGGTGGTTTTACCAAAGACCATGTTTCATTTTTCATAAGCGAGTTTATTTCGTCGCGTGTCGCTTCAATCCAATTCATTTTTTCTTGTGGGTTTTCAATGTTTAGCATGTCGTGCCAACCTTTCGGTTCATATACCGGATCATGCCGGACTGCATAGGCAAACCTGTCCGGTGGCACGCCTCTATTATGCCTTTCAGATCTTCTCAATTGTTGTGTATGTTGAGACGCGGATGGTGTATCTGAAGAATTTTGGTTTTGTGTTAGATCAAATTCGATTACGCTTGTGTCAGTCTGTCGTGTGTGTTTGTTTGTTTCTGACATTAACTCATTCGTGTTTGAACTTTCATCAGCATTTATATTACCCATGTTATTTTCCGCGAATTTTACGGTTCTAGCTAAAATGACTCTTTCGTCACTAGTAAATATTCTGTACGCTTTCGATCGGTTGTCGTAACCTACGAAAATGCCTTTCTCTGCTTTATCATCTAATTTGCCGCGTTTTGATTTGTGGATGTATGCGTACGCAGTACAGCCGAATACTTTAAGATATCTTAAATTTGGTTTTCTGTTTAGCCAAAGCTCATATGGCGTAGTGCTAATAGATTTGGAAGGCAAGCGATTCTGCAAATGATTTGCGGTGCAGATTGCTTCTCCCCATAATTTATGTGGGAGGTTAGCTTCGCTTAACATGCTTCTAGTCATGTCTAACAGTGTCCTGTTTTTCCTCTCAGCAATGCCATTTTGACTTGGACAGTATGGTACGGTGAGCTGGTGTTCGATTCCGTTACATTTAAGATAGTTTTCTAATTCATCGTTGACATATTCCCCGCCATTGTCGGATCTGATGGCGGTTGGGAATTTTCCAAACTTATTTTTGACGGTTGAGATGTATTCCCTCAATTTTTCATATGCTTCGCTCTTTTTCGACATTAAGTAGATAACACAAAATTTGGAATAGTCGTCAATGAATGTTATGAAGTACCGCTTTCCCCCTATGGTGGGTGTATTTATCGGCCCACATACGTCACTGTGGATTAATTCTAGCCTTTTCGTGGCTCTATGTGCACCCGATTTGGGAAATGGGGCGTCGTTGGTTTTGGACTTTATGCATACCTCACATTCTTTGTCGTGTCGGCAGTTGTTTATGGTAATTCCGTTCACTAGTTGTTTTTGTACAATGGTTTTAATTGTTTCGTAGCTTCTGTGGCCTAACCGCCTGTGCCACAACTCAATACATTTTGTGTTTGAACACTTATGCGTAATGTTTACATGATTGCTTTCAAATTGATTATCATTGTTTACTTGTACTTCATATAAATTGTTCTTTAATCTACCTTGAAGAATTACTTCATCGTTATGTATAATGTCGCATGTATCTTTTTCAAATTTAACTTGACATCCGTTTTTCGTTGCCCTGCTTACTGACAGCAGGTTAGTTTCGATTTCAGGCACAAACAGTACGTCACGAAGTATAATCTGCCTGTTGTTTTTTCCTGTGTGAATTACAATTTCCCCTGAGCCATATGAAATTAGTTTATTGCCATTCGCGACTGTTACGTTAGTTTCTGTGTCGCTAGTCATATTTGAAAACATTTCTTTGGAGTTGGCAATATGGCTAGAGCTTCCGCTATCGATAATAAAAGTTTGTTTATTTGCGGGTCGTTCAATTAACAACGCAACATTTTTACTTTCATTTCCTATCTGTCTTGTATCTTGCGGTTTCGCGGTTTTGGCCGGGGCATTTTCTTCAAAACATAGAGAGGTGGTGTGATTTTTATTTTTGTAAAATTTATTATTTTGTACTGGATTATTATTATTTTTCCGTTTCAGGAACCAACAATCGTTGTACGAATGGTTCTTCATTTTGCAATAGGAACAAAATTTGTTACCTCTCTTGCGGTCTGTGTTAACTAATTTTTCTCGAGCCTTGTATGCTTTAGTACTATGTTCCGAGTTTTCGGAATTTTCAACTCTACGAGTATACTCATCAAATAATTTGCTTTTAATAAAGCTGGGCGTCAATTCATCTTCATTTCTCGACTCTAACGCCGTAATCAATGTGTCATATGACGGCGGTAATGAGCACAAAAAGAGTGCAGATATATGAGAGTCGGTAACATTTTCTCCGATCGCAGCTAATTTGTCAATAAGTTCCATTAATTTCGTGATGTGTGCGATTAAGTTCCCTCCTTCGTTTAGCTTTGTGCTATACAATTTTCGAAGGAGGTGCAATTTGCTTGAGAGATTGGACCGTTCGTGAATATTTTTCAAAGTGTCCCAAGTCTCTCGAGCCGTGTTTAAATGTTTGATGTTAATTATCTGCCCATCTTCGATACTGAGATTGATTAGTGCCCGTGCTTTCCTGTCTTTCTTATTCCAATTTTCAGTCAAAGGGTCTGGAGCTTGATCGGTAATGACATCAAATAGCTCCTCTCTAATTAAAAGCATTTCTAATTTAAACCGCCAACAAGAATAGTTATTGGCGTTAAGTTTTTCAATGGCTGCACTATCCTTTGCGTAAGCCATAATTTTTCTTTCCTTTAAGTCAATTAGATACTTTTTCCTTCACCTGACTACCGGATTTATTTATCTGGCTTAATTTGCCTAAATGGATATCTATATTTGTTTAATTTACTAAATGAGACATTAAATCAGTCTCATAATCAAAATATGTTAGAAAAATTTGTGAGTCTAACAGTTTTTGGGGTGAATCCACACGCTCCTCACTAATTCATATACTATAAACGCAAACTGCGCGATGCCTCATCACAACAATAAAAGAATAATTAAAGGCCTTACCTTCTATGTATAGATATCCGTTTTTCAGCTCGCGGTTAGTCAGGGCGTCTAAGAATTATGGAGTATCCCGTATCATCATATATTCGTATATCTTTACTCCTTCAGGTCTCAGTGCATCAGGCTTAAAATAGGAATCATGTAACAGACGGTTTATTGCGTCTGTACTCCATTGAAACTACTCATATTGTAGGAAAGGAAAAAGGAGAAGTTTAATTAGAGATACTAAGAAAGAGATTACATTTTGTACGTCTTCACTTGTGTGAGGACGTTTTAAAAGTGAATATTACATATGTTTTTCCGCGCGTGTTACATCATTAAAATTGATAACCATATGGATGTATTTTCGGCACTTTGAGGTAATCAACCAATTATACATAATTGGATATTTATGAAAGTTACAAGGAAGTAAAGTCTGATAAAATAGTGTTCAGTGTAACAGTCAATTATAATGTTTATAAGTTTATAACGCGAACCAGAATAGAACATAAGTGCTTGCGAGTCTGGTTTAAAACATATCTCACATAAGGCGAAGAAAGATGAAGAGATGCAGTTTCTGTGCATATTACATCTGTCGACTACTAAGTGTTTCTTTTTCGCTATGAACTCTAATGATGTTTTTCTGCAGTAGAAAGAGGGAGAAAATGGGTATCCAAAACTCTTGATAAGGGGATTATATGAATATATCTTCTATCATTTCTTTCATTATGAACTTTTCTATCGTCGCCAAAAAATCGTAATCCACTTTTGAACGACTGCTAAAATCTAGTTTCTATTTTTAAAAATGTTTAACGATGGTATTAGCGACCGGCAGTATGCTGTCACTTTTCATCACTTCTAAATATCGCGTAATTTCAATTTTTACATCATCAAACAGGGCGGAAGGATTACTTTCGAATAAAATATGTTTGAAAACTGTAGCTCGATTTAGGGATTTTTTAAATAATTTACAAGCATGGATAAAAAAAAAAAATATTATATATATATATATATATATATATATATCCACATTATATCCACTGTGAGGAGTTGTTTTATATAGTAATGTAAAGTAACTACTGGCAAAGTTACCACAGTTGGCAATTAATTTTCCCGATTTAAAAAAAAAAAAAAACATTATTTATAAGATTAGATTAACCATAAGGCATCGCGCTTTGGCGTTGAACAAAAATCTGTCAACTAAAAGACAGATTTTGATTTTGCGTTGAACATGAAATTAATCTCAAATTAAGTTAAAATGGTTAAAAGAGGCTTTGCATCAGAAATACTCGAAGTTGAACCTTTTTTTTTTTCCCTTTCATACCTCGCCATGTTTTGGTTGTGAAAATGATAGCCTGTAAAACTACTTTTTCAGCAAGAAGCGTGCCAACGCAAAGTAAGCAGCCCTCTGGTAATAATGACATTGTTGGGATGGGAATAAAATTAATCTACAGGATAGAAAGGAAACAGACACCCAATGCTGCTTTTTTGTTTTGTTTTTTACATTCTTCTCATAAATACAGTAGAACCCCGCTAATCCGAACTAATTGGGACAGGTGCCTGTTCGGATTACAAAAAATTCGGATTACCCGAAATTCTGATAAAAACAGCAAAGGAAAAGGTGTTTGCTAAAAGAAAATGTAAGTGATAAGTACTCAGTAGTACAGTAAACATTCTCTAAACATGTATCCTAAAGTCCGGCATGCTGGATAATCCGGCACGACTTTCAGAAAAAGAAAGTGTTGCTTGTTTAAACACTCTTTGTGTTTCTAATAATCTAATGGAACTTCAGAATGAGGAATTACGTAACAACCCATTACAAACGGTTCAAAATCGCGAGTCTATACATAGCTTGGTCTCTACGTCAACGAGGGGGGGGGGGGGAGAAAAAACATTTCTGTAGATAATTTGCGAAATCAAGCTGTTGAAAAGAAGAAAAAAAATTATCATCTGAATTAAATGCTTTTTGCATTAAAAAAATATTTGTGATAACAAGCGACTGGCAAACAAACTAATATTCGAGAGTTTTTTAAGGTGGCTTCTACGAGAAGGCCTACAGTGCATGTTTTCGTTTTATATTCGTGTATATATGTTGTACTTTTACATTACTGTTTTTTTTCTATTCAAGCTGTTTAAAGAATAAAAAACATGCTTTACTGCCATTTTTTTTTTTTTTGTTTAATTCTAACTTCTACCCATTTCCCCCAACATTCATCCTGTAATCCGGAAAATTTCATAGTAAAAAGTACTTTTTTGTTTTTAGTACAATAATTCAAAATTTTCAGTCAATCTTTTAAGTATAATTTTCGAAAATAAAACCGGTTCGCATTAAACGGAATTTCGGATTAGCGGGGTTCTACTGTATAGAAAAAACAAGCTGACATGTTAATTGCTACAACACATACTGTACAAAAATATTTAAAAAATAATATTGAAATCGTCTGTGCGCTATCACGTCCATGTTATGTAATCAAAGAAACGAAATGACTTCTTGGACGACTCAACTATTATTATTTTATTTGATTTTTAGAGTTCTGTAGACTTAAAAAGTAAAAACGGAATCATTATAAGATCAGTCACGTGTCTGACTGTCCGTCTGTCACAGCCATTTTTCTCGAAAGCTATGGAACGTGGGAAGTTCAAATGTGGTAGAGTTATAAAGGCTATTGAGCCACTTATTTATAGATTGTTATCCATTCACAAATATTTTATTAAAAATTTAGGTTTACTAATTAAGTTACTTGAAAAAAAAATTCTTTGTATTACATTTTTAAAAATATTTTCTTTATTTTGCGTGTGTATTGCGTGGGGTATCGTTCGAAAGATCTCATAACACCGAACTCAAAAAAATATATATTTTTATTTTTAGGTACTATATTTTCAGACATATCGTTGAAAAGCTACTCCAAACATATGCCCCCTCTATTGCCGAATTTACTGAAACTAAAATTATGAAAAAATTAGTGGTAGTAGGAGTTTAAATCTTGCAGGAAACTACAGTAGAGCGCCGATTATCCGAACTCCAATTAACCGAACTTCCAATTATCCGAACAGCCAATTTCTCTCAAAAATTATTTTTTAACCGAACTTTCAATTATCCGAACAGGCTATTTTTCTCAAGAATTTTTTAAAAATGAACTTGCAGCTATCCAAACACCCTATTAGACCTGGATATCAAATTTTAAATGATGATGAGATTGTGGATGATATTAAAGACGAAACAGAAATTGAAAACGAATGCTCTGAAAGTGATCAAGGTCCATCATATAACTAAGCCTTTGAATGTTTGGAAACAGCTATGAAATGGCTCGAACGGCAGAAGAAGGCTGATCCTATTCAACTAACGTATATAAGAAGAATTCGAGATATGGCAGCATGGAAAAGAATGTCTTCTTTGAAGCAAGCAACAATCGAAAGCTTTTTTGCTTAAATTATAATCTCTGGCGTTTAGAAAATGATAATAAAAAGTAAAAAAAAAAAAAGTAAAAAAGACAAAAATCAATTTTTAAACATGCCAGCTTTAACTAGTGCTGTCAGTCTAATGCGTGGATAAAGTGTGAAGATTTTAGTATAGTCAGGTACATCCGTTAAATTGTCTGTCCATTTATCCGAACTTTTGCTTATCCGAACTAGGGTCGGTCCCGACTTGTTCGGATAATCGGCGCTCTACTGTATAGAGATTATCCTAGGTCACATAGTTTTGAGGAGAAGAAAACAATTGCATTTTCCCGTTAAATACGAACTTTACTTTGCGGGTACTCAGCGAAGGATTTTAGGGGAGTTCGAGACACCTATCGAATCAGAATCAGCCAAGGATTGTTGATAATGATTTTCGAAAAATTTGTCGGTAATTAGCCGAGATATTGCTTTAAATCCTATCTAAAAAAAAAAAAAAACGCGCCACGGACACGTTACAATTTTTGCGAATTCTTTTCGAAGCGCGCTTGGCATAATGCCAAGTTTAAACTTTGTACAAGGTCTTTGTTTTAGTTAATTCGATTCATAATAATAAGTAGTCAACATTTTTAACTAACACTTTCCAACAAAGTTGAAAAGTGTTTATGACTTCAGTTTGTCGGGCCGTCTGACCGCGCTCTAGCTCTCGTAAATATACTCGGATTGCCCTGAAATTTTTGGATATTATTGACATTTACCATAGCACGATCCCTATTTCAAATGAAATTTGTAGCATGTTTAGTTCATTTACAGGGACAGTCAAAAGTATTCCGTTACATTACGGCCAATGGGGAAAAATCGTTTCAAATGATTTTTAATGATGAAACACGCACCCAAACATAACAAAATTGATATGCATTTATGAAGTGCACTAAAATATGCACTCTGTAGAATATGTGGTGCAAAGAATAGTTATTCATTTACAGGGCTACACAAAAGAATTCCGTTACATAATGATATAGGGGGGGGGGGGGATTGTTTGCGACGTATTTTAATTATGTTAAACTATTTCATATATAATGAAATTGATACACGTCACTGAGGTTTACTATAAGTTATTTCATGTATAATACGAAGTGAATTTACAGGGGACATAAACATTTGCATTTACAGGGACACACAAAAGGTTTCAGATACTATATTGTATCAGAAGTACTGTACATTAGCGGCGATAGCTGGAAATGCATTTTAAATTATGTTGTATGCGCTTTTATGTTTCACTATATTTATGCATACTTTATGGTGTGTATAAATGCTATAATTTATATACAGGGCTACACAAAAGAATTCGTAAGGGTTACTTGGTATGAGCGCAAATTGCTTAAAGGTGGTTTTTAAATGAGTTATGCATTTTTAGGTTTAACTGCATTTAGCTTATTAAGAAATGTTTGTAGAATATAGATAAAATGATATACAGGATCACGCAAAGAATTGGATACACGCCGTCTATGTATGATAATTTCGGGAAATGTGATTTCAGTAGTTTTAAGAGTGTTTTAGTTGGAATTAAATTTGAATTAAATTTTAGCTAAATAGTGGCATGTAATAAAGGTACTAGGTAAACTACAGGGCTGTTCAAAAGTATTCAAATATATTTCCATCTATTAGTATAAATTGCTGAAAGAGAAATTTCAACCTGTTATGCGTTTTCTTGCTAAACTAAATTTTTCCATTATACAGTATACATATCAACATACAGATCAAATACAAGGCTGTTCAAAAGAATTGGAATACATATTTGGCTATGGACGGTGACTGCTGAAATCAATTTTTTAAATGTTTATTTAGCCATTTACCTTATTTCCCTAAATAACGAAGTTTTGTTAAAGTGTTAGAAAATGTCTCATAATCTATGCCGTACGCATGATTTTTCTTTCTTGTTTCAATTGAGTTCAATTATTGAAAAATAATTCAGAGTAATTTCGAATCATAATGATAAATAGTCAACATTTTTCATTTCAATTTACTTCAATTATAGAAAAATAATTCATAAGAGTAAACATGAATATGAAAGTAGAAACATGTAGTATATGAAACATGAAAGTAGATAAAAATAACAAATAAAGCCTTTGTGCAACAATATTAAAAAGCAGAAAAACAAAAAGCAGCAAACAGCTGTTTCGAATCTACTAGCGAGATTCTTCTTCAGTGCAAGATAGGGGAAAAGGAACAGCGTGCTAGAAAAAAGCGGGACAGCGGCTTCTAAATCTTGACATAAAAATATAGTAAATCCTATGAAAACAGAACCTGACTATAACGGAATCCTGTCTTAAACTTGAAAATTTCATTGTCCCTAAAATAGGATTACGATACAATTATACCTTGAATGAAAAAAAAAAAAACTTTTATTAATATCTTTTTAAGTTTTGATTCCATTTTCATGAAATTTGAAATGACTCGACAAAAATCTGCAACGATTATATTATTATATATTATATTAAATTTTAAACCATTCGGTTGGGTAGTTTTTGCGCTGTTATATGCGGGCAGACGGACGTACCAGACGACCACTATAGGTGCTACGTATGTACATAATTACGAACGCACCTAAAAACGGCCTTTGTAGGTATCGACCTCAGCTATTCAAGGCTAAGAAAAAAAAATCATTTTAAAACATTGAAATGCAAACGAGATATCTGTAAGAAAATTCTTCCTTAGGATTAACATTAGCAAACCGGTGTTTTCGCGTGAGTGAAGTAGCCCCTTAAATGTAATATCCTATACATCTAAAAAATCCACGCACAGTTTTATGTAGTATATTTTAAGGAATGTGGGGAAAAATTCAAGTAGAAATATCCATATTTAAAAAAGTAGTACAGATTTTTAAAAAGTTAAAAAGATTTGAAAAATTTTTTTTTAGTTAATTACAATGTTCTACTAGATTGTTTTAAAAATTAGATTTGTTTTTTATTATTAAATATACACCACCACAGATATTGCAGCATTATTCAAAATTGAAAAAAATCGTTTAAAAGGTACTGTGAGCGAATACGAGCCTATATTTACTTATATTAAAAAAAAAAAAAAAAAAAAAAAAAAATTCTATATACTTTTTTCGTGCTCATATTTAAAAAATATTTTTTGGCATATTGCAGAATTGCCCCTTAATATATAAGTTTTTCTTTGTTTCTGTATGATATTTAATTAAGAAATTATATGATAATGTGTAATGATATCTAATTTAGAAATGCATTATGTTTAGCAGAGAAATGCATAATATTTAATCAGAAAAATATGAATTATTTAATACAATGATAGAAATAAATGTATGCAATGAAAAATGTGTCACTTATTACAATTCCTTACGATCACCTTCATTTTATTGTTTTTCTAAATGAAAAAAAAATGGATGCTTGTTTGTTAATTAGACTTTGTTAATTCCGGATTCCTGTGATGAGCTCTGTTGATTCCGTTAAGACTGTACTAAATATATTCCCGCTGAAATTTAAAGAAAACTGTGTTTGACTTTGATTTGAGGCTTTTTGAAATACATAACTAAAAATAAATTACGGACTTAATCCCAAAACTCCATTATTACTGAAAAGATAAAATAAGCAATCCCCCCCCCCCCCCATTCCATCCTCCACGTAATTTTTCTGACAAAAAGCGCTACTTTTTTTACAGCTTAGTTTAAAACTGAAATAAAAATAAATTGAAGAATGTATAACAATATATTAAAAAAAGTTTGAAAAAAAAATCAAGCTAGTCTTTAAAAATATGCAACATTTTTTTTCTTTTAAGATCAAGATACATTAAAACCTTTTTTTTTATGCTGAATGTTAAACAACCCCATTTAATTTAATTAGATAAAAATTATACTTTTAGAAAATTTCATACCTCTGCAGATGCAGATTTTTTTTTTATTTCTTCAAAAAATATCATGCATTAATAATAAAAAAATAAAATAAAATAAAAGGTGATGTATGAAGGCATTATTTCAAAATTACATTCACGGGAATATCTGCAACATTTCATGCTGTTCTGTCGCTTCATCAGCCCTTTCCAGGTTGGCAAAGTTTGGCACAAATTTTGGCTAACTAAAGTGTCATTTTAGAACCATGTCAATTTCTTGGCGTTATTGCTCCAAACATTGGCGAGAAAGATCTGATACAATCCAGTAACCCTTCCGCGCGCTTTTCCCTCGGCTTTCGCGTTCCGTCGAATGACGTCATACCAAGCACAGAATTCTAAAGTGGAAGCGTGTGGACCTAATGAAAATAACAGCGTGTGGATAATGTTTGTTGCTATTATATGGTGGCATCCAAGAAATGTTTCCCTGATGTGGACGTTGGTGCAAGATGGTTAGAGAGACTAGGCACCTTTGGGTCGGAAATTTACCACATACCATCCGCGAGGAACGTATTCTGGATCACTTTAAACGGTACGTGTGATATCTTCAAAATTTGCACAAGGCTATCTTGGATATATCTGATATATGTGTGGTAGTGTGATCATCGTTTCCTTATTGGTTTGTTCTCCTTTGTTTATAAATCATCTTTATGTTGATTTTTAATCATGCAAGCGCTTGGATTACCATTTGTGTTGTTGCCCCACCGCACGTTGGAGTAGTAAGTAGCTACGGTGAGTGCGTTGTCCAAGCGAAAATACCTTTTGATTGCAGCATAAACAGTTAAAAATTGGTTTCCTATAGTTCATTTTTTGTTTATTTATTTTTTTATTACTATGATGCTGTAATATAGGCTTTCCTCTGCAATATACAGCAAAATCATTGACTGTTTCTAAAATTTTTAGTTTATGTCTCCCCTTTTTATATCTGTCGCTTATTTACTAATTAATTTGTGATTTATACAAGTGTGAAGTATTGAATGCCTCGCAAATTTTCTTCTGATCACTCTCCAGAGCTGCCAAAGTAACGTATTTATTTAGTTCATTGATACTTATCAAACTGTATAATAATCATCGTTTTGTCGTTTGATCTGATAAAGGAAAAAGTAATAACTTATTAGTTTATACATTCTGTTTAAATTTGGCAGAAAGAAAAAGATATTTTCCGTTTGTAAAGCATCAATTTCTAAAACCTGTTTCAAAATCAAAGTTTAATGTGTTTGAGTAGTAATCAAACATTGTATAAGTGTTTTATTTTGTATAATGCTTAAAATTGTACAAAGTAATATTGTGGGGATAAGAAATCATATGCATTTTAGATATAAAGAACTTTTAGAATGCTACATTATTAACTTATACGTTTAATAATTATCCAGGATCAAAGATATTTTAATAGCATACGTTATACTATTATGTGAAATAACTTAATATTTATATTCTACTTCAGTTTAATTTTCCTCTAAAAGTAAATTACAAGAATTGATATTTCATTAGCAAGCTGATATATATTTTATTTCAAACGTATTTAATGTGAGTGACACTACAGGTATTTTTCTATATATCTTTTAAATTTCAGCAGAAAACGCGATTAAAATATAAGAAATGAGACACGGTTCAGTATTACGTTCTGTATCTCATTTAAACTTTCATCATGTTTTGATTTGAACGTGCAATATTCTTTTGAATTCAAATGGCAAGTTACTAAAAAATGGAAAAAAAAAAAAAAAAAAAAAAAAAAACTGCCCCCATTTTAAATTATATTCGAGGATTGAATATAATCCCTCTTTTAGGCAATTTTATGAGACCTATTGTAATGTAAATATACTTTAATTTTGCGTTAATTTGTTAATTATTAAAAGTAAATTAACATATAATAGGGTTGCGAAAAAACGTAAAAAAATATACTAAAAGTAATATATATATATACACAATATATGAGGACGCGAATTTTAAAAGTCGCCTTATCCAAAATTAATAAAGTGTTTCCCCTATTACCCAAAATTAACAAAATCGTGTTTTCTCTATCAATCTATTATTCTATTGGTAAACCTGCACCGAAAAAACATAACAATCTGATAATAATAATAATTTTATCTTGTATTTCTGCCATTTGAAAATATTGTTTTACAATGGAAACCAATAGATGCAATTAGAGGTTTTTCGTGGTTTCCCAAAATTTGATTTTCTGGATAAGGCGACTTTTCAAACTCACGTCCTCATGTAAACGATGCCATCATAACGCTACCTAAAAGTTTTTATTTAAAAGTTATATAAAAGAGAAATTCCTTAAATGAAGTAAAAAATCACAATATCTTAATAACAAACGTTAATTTCCATAATTTTTTTTTCATATATTTGTTCATTCTTTTAAAAACTAATACAGTATATTTATCTCATTCCATGATTTTATTTACAAACCAAAGCCATTGTTTCTAAATTATTTTTTCAACATAAAAGGGCATTTTTTAAGTGTATAATTTATTTTGCAGTTTCTTTACTTAAAATTTCCATTAAAAAAGTTTATTTTTATTGATAATCGTTATCATCCATTTTCGTATTAGTGTCCGGATCGAATGAAAACCGTTAGCAGCTGTTAATTTTACTTCAAAATGTTTTTCTTTTATTATTTTAAACGTATAGTACATTAAAAGTTAGTGTGTAGATAAGAAAGAAATATCAACATTACTTATAAATTTTACAATACTATACATTTACTTTAATAATTTAATGTAAATTCCTTCCTTTATTTATTTTTGTATTATATGACTTTATCATTTGAAAATTAATAGATTAACAACCGAACAACAACAAAAAAAAAAGTATTTGATTTTTAAAAGTTGCTATTTTTGTAGAAAAGCTTCATTTACAAACAATTTCGAAGAAATATATGTACTATATATTTTGTTAAAAGTAGTGTAGAAGATTATAAGTTACTTATTAAAATGAAATTTTTCTAATGTTAATATATATATTTTTTTGAAGTTAAAATAGAAAGATTTAATATAACTTCGTGTAAAACCTGAAGTTCATAGTCCGAAAATCATGTGGTAGGTAGTTGGAAAAATATGTCGATGCTAGTAAATTTAAAATTACGGAAGTTATCCGAGTACATAAAAGATATAAATTTAGTGTGAGACAGTACAGTACAAATATATGTTTAATTAATGAAAAATGTCGTTACACACTCATACATTGTAATATTTTGCACGTATTTTTATTTAGGGCCGGCTTTTATTTATAACATTTTTTTTTTTAATTGTTGAGATATTAATATTGGAGGAAGTGGATTCTGGTGTTTTTAAAATATAGTTTATTAGAATAAATTTATTTTAATAATTCTTCTGGTCGGTTAGTATTACACATTTAAAACATTTTGGAAAAGACTAATTCATTTTATTCAGAGAATTCAATTTTTTTATTAAAATAAATTAGAGCATTGTATTAAACAATTAAAACAACGAAATATTCTTTAGAAAACCGAACGAGATCATTTAAATTTTATTTTCGGATAATTCTAAGCTTTTGTTAAATTAAAGTTTTTAAACAAACCCAACTTTATAAATAAAAACAACGAAATATTCTTTATAAAAACGAAGAAGATTGTTTAAATTTAACTCTATTATAATAATTCAAAGCTTTTGTTAAATTAAAATAAGTTTTCAATAAATAAAACTGTTTATTTAAAAACAACGAAGGAATCTTTATAAAGACGAATGTCGCTTAAATTTAATTTTACTGAGATAATTCTATTTAGCTAATTCATTTGTTCAATTAAAAATTTTAAATAAATAAAAGTATTAAAAAAAAAACAACCAAGAATTCTTTTAAATTCTATTAGATAATTCTAAGATTTTGTTAAAGTTAAACAAAAACAACAAAGTAGTTTTTATAAAACGAAT
The DNA here is from genome assembly GCA_963932465.1 of Maratus speciosus. NCBI lineage: Eukaryota > Metazoa > Arthropoda > Arachnida > Araneae > Salticidae > Maratus > Maratus speciosus. Next base: position 482,468,918 of record OZ010794.1, on the reverse strand, counting down.
GAAATCGTTTAAATTTAATTCTGTTAAGATATTTCAAGCTTTTGTTAAATTGAAGCAAGTTTTAAATAAATAAAACTGTTTTTATTAATAACGTAAAAACAAATGCCGTCGTTTAAATTTAATTATACTGGGATAATTCCGTTTAGATAATTCATTTGTTAAATTAAAATAAATTTTAAATAAATAAAACTGTTTAAATAAAAAACAGCAAAGTATTCTTTATGAAAAAGAACGAGATCGTTTAAATTCAATTTTATAAAGATAGTTCTAAGCTTTTGTTAAATTAAAATAAGTTTCAAATAAATAAAACTATGTTTTAAGTAAAAGCAACTAAATATTCTTTATTAAAAAAAACCAACGACGTCGTTCGAAATTAATTTTATTCAGATATTCCTAACACTCTTAAGACTTAAAGTAAATAAAAACGTTTTAATATTCTTTTTAAAAACAAGCTAATTAAAAATTCACCAAGACAAAAACCTCTTTTTCTCCTCCGTATTATCTCTGAAAGCTAACTATGTATTTTTCCAAAATAGTTTCAAATATTCTATGTGTATTTATGTTTTTATTTATTCTTTAAATACTTTGTGAACTTCTGCAAATATCCCCTTTTTAAAGTTTTTTTAATCGCCTTTTTTTTTTAAATTAGATATTTCTGCAATCAAAATCATTTATTCTAACGCAAAAACGTTGCAGCACACCTATCGAAATCCCGCCATTTCTCTGCACCCGCAAGCTGTTTTCAAATCATTATTATGGCCGCTCTGCTACTCGAAAGAATATTTCTTCCTCACACAACCGCACGCGTTTCAGACGCCATTGCTTTTCCTTCTCGATCAAACTTGTTCTTCATGCTGTTAGGCGGCCACGTTGTTAGATTCGCAAAGGAGTGCATCGTGGTTGAGGTAGAAACTCTAGGATGGTTCCACGTCGCAAGTTTTTTTTCATTTTTCACGAGGATTTTCTTTCTTTTTTTCTTCTCTCTCTCTCTTCCCCTCTAAGATTTTGATTCCCCTTTGAACCAGTCCTGTAATTTTGACTGGATGATTTTTTGATATTAGTTTTCAACTGTTTGATTTAATTTTTAAATACTAAAACAGGAATTATGTGAGCTCAAAATTTAAAAATTAGCCAAATTGTATTGGTAAAAGTTTGTTTCCGAAATCAATATAATTAAACTCTGGCGTTGATATTAATTTTTTTTTTTTTTATTCTGATAATAGACGGAATTTCTAATTCTATAATAATTCGTTAATAATAATAAGGAGTACTAATTGCTTATAATTTTGCTAGTGTTGTTAATATTGTTTAAATATAAACGCCTATGAGAGTTCGAACGCAATTAAAATAAAAATGTTTTAATAAATATATAAATTTCATCAAAATTCCATATCAATATTATCTGCATATACGGTTTTTATTTTTCCACCCTTTGTAAAAATCGTTTGCTAATAACTTCGTATATTTACGTATGTTCAGCGGCATATGTAGGTATAAAAGTAGTGTTCTTTCTTTTAATTAAAATTTTTACTTTGTTGGTAATCTTTTTACTACAGAAACTTTTAAATAATATTAGACCTTGTTTTAAAATTGTCCATGCAGCGGAAGTTGATGATATTCAAATATCAATATCAATTTTGAGAGAATTTTGAAGTAAACTGTTTTAGCGAAATTCATGTCGATTACAAAAAATGTGTAATATTTCTACATGAAAGCCTGCATGGTAATTTTTTTTTTTTTTTTTTTTTCCCTCCGAGGGAGTAGAATGCAGGAAATCATTTTTGAATCAAGATTCTCATTTAAACTTCGTTAGAAATGATCGCTTTTAGTCGTATCCCTATTGCATTTTTAACTACTACTATCCTTCTTGATTACGACACAATGAATCTTATGACCAGAAATTATCGAAACTGTATAAATATTTGAAAAAATTTGGTTTTGATCACGACAAAGATGATTACAGTACAGTGCATTAGAGTGAACTCTGCGAAAACACCAATATATATTATCTATATTGAATTTCCTTATAATGGAATTACAATTTGTTTGCCAGGAATGCTAAAAATACACCATCTATAAACGAATTTCCGTTCTGTCGCATTTCACGATAATAGGGTTGTACTCTTAACTATATTTCACATACCATGTGTGAGATCGTGAGAATGTTCCGAAGGAAATGCTGTTATTTGCTCAGTTTTACATTTTGGGAAGCAGCGACGCGTCGTAGAAATTCAAATATCATGGTAGGGTGTTGAGAGCCAATGCCTAAAGAGGATAATTCGAAGCCAAATAATAGTTTTTCTAGGTAAAATATAAAACTATTGTAATTTAATAAATAATTTTATTAAATTCTCATAAATTGTTTCTTAGAAATACGTTATCATAAAAATTACTAACTTTTGAAAGTGAAAAAACTCAATGTCAAGAAAACATATTTTAGTCACCTAAGTGCTTTACTGATCCAAGACATTGAAACAGATGGCAAAATATGCATGAAATTTGTTTTTGAGAAAAATTTAATTATACATCCGCTGAATTTAGTTATACATTTCAAGTTCCTGTAAGTCTAATTAATGTCTTTACTATTTTTCAAACAAAATTATTTTTAGAACGTCAGTAAAACCAATTTTTTTTCCGTGATTAAATAAATAAACCAATGAATGAAAATTGGGTGGGTGGAGAGATCAAATTATTGGGTGGGCTCGCGGCCCATGGGCCCATATAAGTTGGCGCCACTGATGGTAGGGCTCAAATACTTCGCTTTTAAATAATCAAAATGATTGAACAGTTATAATTATTTAAGTATAGTTAGAATAATTATTGTCATTAATATTAAATGTTTTAATTACAAAACCATAAATTAATAATTATAAGTTTCTAAAACAGCTAACGTGAATTGTAGGTATAAAAATTTGATTTTGAATGGAGAGATCCTAAACCACCACCCTCGTTTCCTATTAGTTAGAATTCATTGGAAGTTATATAGCAGGACTATAGAATTTAATTCGAATTCTTCAAAATATATGGTGTGTTAAATTATGATTTATATGTGGCTCGGTTTAAAAAAAATGACTCCCACTCCCTGTACAAAACTTGTCTTTTCGAACTGTTTCTTCACAGATATGTGTTCGAATAATTCAGAACTAGAAAATTATTTTATTAACGCCAAATTTAGAAATGAACATAGGCCGTTATTAATTAAACGAAATAGTTTTCTTCTGAACTGAAGGGAGGAAAAATATATTACATTTTATTAATCTTATTGAAATATTGTAATGATGTCTACCATCGCTGTGCTTGCGATAAAATTTAAGATTGAATTCGATAATTGAGATCCTGTGCGTAGCTTATTTTGAATTCGTTGAAACACATTTTTATCCTTCTAGAATTACCGATACGGAAAAGAAATATTTAGTTTGTAAGATTGTATAATCAGATATTTGCACTAGTATCGCTGATTTCCTAGTGTTGTAAATTCTTACAAAACATAGTTGTAGAATATAAGCCATTAACTGTCTTAATTTAGTGCTGTATTCCGTTATTGCAAACGTTTTTTATTATGTTTCGACGTGAATTATTTTAATTTACTACGTGCTTTTAGATTTCATAATTGTCTGTTCTCCGTAGACTTCAAACAAAAGTATATTTGTTGGGTTATTGAATTTATGAATTTTCCTCCCATGTATTCCCTCTTTACGTCTATTCAGATTATCACTAAGTCTATTCTGATATCAGCTTGGGCCAGGAAACGCCATCATGATAATGCATTCGATAACATAACAATAGAATTGGGGCCATTTCGAATCCCTGCCCCGCCGCTTTATTATCTTATCAGCTGTTTCGAAATACTGCTTGTGCACAGTTTCCCAGAACGTTTATCTTGGGTTCGCGGTCGCTCACTCTGGACATTGGGCAATTCTTTCTTGTCCGTTCACACTTGGGTTTGGAATTTACATACTTGAATGGCTACTCTTTTGCTTAGAATTTAGTTGCAGAGCGTTCTTTAGAAATACCCAGACAAAGTTTCGTACACCTGAAGGAAACTTGCAAATAAAGGGAATTGTTTTGGTCCTAAAATCTCCGGGAAACGCTATAATTTTTTCCCCAAAACCTGGAAAAACTGTTCAGTTACTCTAGAAACAAGTGTGAAATTGTACGTCAAACGTGGCAAATGAGGTGCGTTCGTAATTCAGAAATGCGTGAATACAAAATTTATGACGATTTTACATATTAAATTCAATAATACAGAAATAATGTGTTAATGAATTAATTACGTATGATAGGATTTAATAGAATGAAGGAAACTTTTATTAATATCTTTTTAAGTTTTGATTCGATTTTAATAAAATTTGAAGTGTCTCGACAAAATTCTGCAGCGGTTCTATATATTAAATTTCAAACTATTCGATTGGGTGGTTTTTGCGCTGTTATATGCGGACAGACGGACGGACCAGACGACGACTATAGGTGCTACGTATTTATATAATTACGAACGCACCTGAAAATGTCCCAAAGTCCACCTTAACCTGTAATCAATGCTATTTACCAGGTTCCGTCACATGAGACTCTGGGAAGTTTGTGAAAATGAGCAGTGCTTAATTTGCGCTTGAGCTCAGATCCGTTACTTCTTTGGTTTTAGTAAATATTTAAATACTGCATGGAATTAGTGTTGCCAAAGTAGAGAGACAAAAAAAAAAAAAAAAGCGGGACACCGGCTTCTAAATCGGGATATAAAAATATAGTAAATATAAATCCTATGAAAACAGAGTCTATATATAACGGATTTCTGTCTTAAACATAAAAATTTCATTGTCCCTGCGATAGAAATACCATACAATTATACCTGCAAAGGCGAAAGCCTGTTTTAAAACGGAATGTTTCCCTGGTCACTTGCAATTTCATCTTAGTAGGTTTTATTAAACTTAATAAACACAACACTCTTACGCAGTAAAACCTGTAAAAGTGGAATCACTTATTACTGAAACAAAATTTCATTTTAACAGGTATAATTTTATAATGTTCCAATCATGGGAACAATGACCTTTTTTACTTCTAGAAAAGAATTCCTTTGTAAACAGGTTCCGTTTACACAGGGTTTGATAAAATAAGTAAGCATAGTAAAATTTGCGAAAACAAAATTGCTAGAAACCATAAATTCCGTTTTAAACAGGTTTCCGTCTAGGAAAATACATTTTTCTTTTGGAAGAAACTGTAAAAGTTTTTCGTTATACATAGGTTCTGTCTACACAGGTTTTACTGTATTGAGTTCCACTCGACGCTGACTAACAATATCATGATACTAAAGTCAATTTCAACGATTTTTTTATTTTTTTCATCGTGAAAAATCGGGACTTTTGGCGTTCCGGAGACATTGAAAATCGGCAACACTGGTTGGAATTCACCGGAGCTCATAAATACTGCGCTCCGGAGCCCACCGGAACAGCGCTGTGTTTGCTAGTGATACAAAATCCTTGGCGAGTAGGATTTTCTGAAAATTCCTTACTCCTGATTTTAATATTTTTTGCTCTTTTCATTTATTAGATTTTATATATAAATGCATATCGATATAGTCAAAATATATTAACAATTTTCTCTTGCTGAAGACGAAATGTCTTTAAATTTTGCAGATAATGTATGAAATACATATAAAAATCTGCGGGTGAAGGGGACGGCGGATGTTATTACAGCTGAATATTAATGTTCCTGTAAATTTTTATTAGAAATTAAGCCCTGGAAATGAGTATAATATAAACCCTGTTAGGGATTCCATTCATATTTCACATATCTTCCCGATTTTATTTAAAAGGAGAGAGAGATAAACCCCTTTGATTTGAAAGCACAAAGGACGTAAGAAAGTTAATATATTTTTATGCACAGATCAACCTTACGGTAAATGTTTTGCTCTGAAACCATAAGAGGTTGAAAAAATTGTGAAAATGGAAAAAGTTGAGCTTTTTCGTAATGAAAAACCACTTTTCAACTGTACCATTTCGCTATTTTTTCAAATACTGTCAGTTAATTAAAAATCAGTAGAATTTATAATCTGCCACAGTAAATCTACACATGCACAATATTTTAAGAATCTCCTTACGTGTTTTCAAAGTACAACAATCTTTTGACGACAAAAATTTTATTTACAAGAATATTTATATTATAACAATATATTATTATAAAGTAAATGTTAGTACTATTCTTATGCTGTGGATAATTTTCCCATTTAAAAACCAGCTTCTGTTCCGCAATTTAATTTTCTTCGTAATTGAAATATTTCAAGTAAACTAAATTTCAATAAATTAATAAAACCGACGTTTTGGTCTGTTAAGATACCAATACATCAAGGTGATATTTTTATTGTAAATCTGTTCGATAATATACCTTTATTAACCCCTTGACATCTAGGACACGTACGATGCGTACGTCTTGATTTTATCGTAGACGACTACCAGATGTACAGAACGTACGTCCATGTGGATGAAAATACAAATTTACACTAAACGCTGGTATATACGTCCGTTACTTGAAAAGAGCGTTCTGGGTGTCAAGGGATTAATTGAGGACATGAGTTTCAAAACTCGCCTTATATCCAAAAAATCAAATTTTGAGAAATCGCGAAGAAGCGCTGACCGCTTTCCATTGTTTTTTCATTGTAAAACAAGATTTTTACAATGCGAGAAATACAGGATAAAACTTATTATTTTGTAGATTGTAGTGGTTAAAAACGTGCCATCAGAATAATCTGAAAATCAATTCGACATATAAAATGTATCCCATCTGTTTTGGGAAATAAATGAAAACTTTTAAACCAGTTCGCTATTACAATGTCTCGATTAAATATAAACAATAAAAGACATTTTCTTAAAAAAAAAAAAGGTATATAAATACCAAAAATACTGTCTTATATTTAAAATAAAACTAATAAATTCCTTTAAAAGTTACAATTCCCGATTTAAAACTAATAAATTCCTTTAAAAATTACAATTTCCGATTTAAAACTAATAAATTCCTTTAAAAATTACAATTTACGATTTAAAACTAATAAATTCCTATAAAAATTACAATTCCCGATTTAAAACTAATAAAAATTCCTTTAAAAATTACGATTGCCGATATTCCATGTCAACAAAATCAATTTTCAAAGTCAACGCTTTTGAAAAAAAAAGTACAAGAATAGCGATATAAATTTGAACAATTTTGCAGATAAATTGAAAACAGTATACAGATCAACAAATTAACGCCATGCTGTCTTATTTTTACTTTTTTTAGACTAAACACTATGGTCTATAATATTTAATGGCTTAAGAGTTTATTTCATATTTTAAATACACATAATTGATTAATCTTGCTCTTTTGAAACCTGAATATAAAGATAATTGCAAATTCACAAAATTATGACTTGGATTTTCACAAATACAGTAGAGCGCCGATTATCCGAACAAGTCGGGACCGACCCTAGTTCGAATAAGCAAAAGTTCGGATAAATGGACAGACAATTTAACGGATGTACCTGACTATACTAAAATCTTCCCACTTTATCCACGCATTAGACTGACAGCACTAGTTAATGCTGGCATGTTTAAAAATTGATTTTTGTCTTTTTATTTATTTTTATTTTTTTTGTGTTTACTTTTTATTATCATTTTCTGAACTCCAGAGATTATAATTTAAGCAAAAAAGCTTTCGATTGTTGCTTGCTTCAACGAAGACATTGTTTTCCATGCTGCCATATCTCGAATTCTTCTTAAATGCGTTAGTTGAATAGGATCAGCGTTCTTCTGCCGTTCGAGCCATTTCATAGCTGTTTCCAAACATTCAAAGTCTTCGTTACGTGATGGACCTTGATCATTTTCTGAGCATTCGTTTACAATTTCTTTTTCGTCTTGAATATCATTCCCAACCTCATCATCATTTAAAATCTGATATCCAGGTCTAATAGGGTGTTTGGATAATTGGGAGTTCGTTTTAATTTTTTTTTTTTTTTTTTTTTGAGAGAAATAGACTGTTTGGATAATTAGAAGTTCGGCTGAAAAAATATTTTATGAGATAAATTGGCTGTTCAGATAATTGGAGTTCGGATAATCGGCGCTTTACTGTATATGCAAAACGACAATTTCCCCCAAAAAGGACCCTGTGAGAAAAGTCTGGGCAGATCCCTGTTAATGTATGTTATTTTGAATTTTGAAGATTTCAAGTTATTTCTGTATATTTCACCATCAATTCTCAAACAAACAAGATTCCAGCTTAAAGAAAGGGGGTGCACCTTCTATTTTACAGGGTATCTTTGTCCAGTTTGAAGAATGAACAGAACTAACAATGAAACAGGTGTCTTTTGAATGCCAGAGCACATGAACAAGCTTTCACTCTCACTGAAAGCGAACAAGCTTTCACTCTCACTAAAAGCTTGACAAACGGTTTTTGTTAAACTATAGTTGAAAATAGTAACAACAAAAGAGCGGTAAGAAAAATAAGTTTGTGGATATTGTCATGAAATAGTAATGATGACATTGGGCGATCAGGGATTTTCCTGCATTTGACAGTATACTCGGTTTCGTAAGTGTCATATTTTCGAAAATGTCAAAAATATCCAGCAAGTCAAACGTAATTTCTGGAGAAAAAAAAAATACCAATTTTCTTTACAGTAAAATTTAATTTACGTGTAAAGCTTTTAGAGAAAACAAATTGATTAGTGAATGGATTATATATTTGCCAGAACCACAAAATAAGAACAGAGAAAATTATAAGTGTAACACACGTAACGAAGGTATACATGCATATCTCCGTTCATAAAATAATAATTTTAAAAAATCGTAGTTTTCGTCAAATATATACTATTTTAAATGTGTTATATTTCGTAAAATATTAAAAAAAGAATTCTGTCAAATTAACAACCATGTACAAAAAATGTGACTTTATTTATTTATGTATTTTTTGTAGAATCCCCCGCTTCCAAACTGATTACATAATCGTGATTTTCATAATTCCAAACATCGATATCGTTCCATTTTAGTAATCTCTTCATTTTTCGCCGAAATTTTGTTAAGTCTATCCAGGGGTCAACGTTTTTTTTTTTCTCTCGCGGCCCATTTTGTGAAAAGTTGATGTTACTTCTGTGAAATTTATTGTATTTTTGTGAAAAATAACATTTTGTAATGAAAGATGAAATCCAATTACTCATATTCGAACCAAGCATTTAAAATAACTTCTACTTCTCTAAGTACTTCTGCTAAAGTTTTCCTTTCTGGTGAACCTGTATTCTTTGCAAATGTACACATTTTAAAATCTAACAAAATAAAAATAATTATAAGAGTATCTTTTATGAAATGGAATTTTGTGAAGGGGGCCTATTTTATTAAATGTTTTTTTTTTTGTGTGTGTGTGTGAAAAGGCTTTAAATGTGCTCCAAATTTTTCCTGCATCGTCCCCTGCGTATCGAATTTCACTATTAATTATTCACCTGCTTCAGTTTCATACATTAGTTTCAAACTTTGCAACCGTTCATTTACGTTTCCATTTTGTTACCGAAAAGAACAAGGGGGGAAAAATCACTCTAAATTTATAACAATTTTTTTTCCCGCATACTGTATTATGACTGGTGACAGATCGTGAAACACACACACACACAAAAAAAAAAAAAAAAAAAAAAGCGGGACAGCGGCTTCTAAATCGGGACATAAAATTGCAGTAAACCCTATGAAAGCGGAACCTGCGTATAACAGTGTTAGCCAGGTTTTATTATGCTAAATAAACACAATAACCTTATACAGTAAATCCTGCGAAAGCAGAATCTTTACGGAATGAAGCAAAATTCCTATACACTGTATGGCCCAAGATGACCGGCCAATTGCTATTTTAGACGTTTTCTTAAATGTCTAGAAAAATACATAAGGAATTATCCTCAAACTCCAGGTGTGTAAACAGAAGTACAGGTCATATATTTCCGTGAAGATTTTTTCCCGAAACCCCATAGGGGACCGCCAACAAATTGAAAATGAGCTCGTATCTTTTGGATAACCCTATCGAAACAAACGTAGCAAAAGCGTTCAAACTGTAGATTATGATTAAGTGGCTTATTGTAATAATTTGTGTTCATTTTTATGAGGATAGCATGTATACTCGAAGAGAAATTCAGATTTTCATAAAAAAGAGTCTCAAATTTGGCGAAGTTTTTTGCTTATAATTTGCAGAGTTCTTAATTTAAAAAAAAAAAAAAAAAAAAAAAAAAAAAGTTATTTTCAGGAAATATGACAAACAACATTGTACACAATACCCTGTAATCAGAATTAAAATATAATAAAAATTGCATGAAAAATGAGCAGGTTTACTAAGTAATGTTTCACTGCGCATGTGCGAATGCAATCAAAATATACCGTGTTAGGCTAAATGTATAGAGCAACTTTTGTAAAAGTCTCAAAAATGTAGCTTGAAAATTCTGAAAATTATCGTTGATAGAATAAGCTCAAAATCCGTTGTTCCCAAAAAGAAGCGAAAAGATGAGGGGCTGTATCCATATATCCATTGATTAGTACCTATAGCATACACAATATTGCATGTACTACTGTATTTGGATACAGCCCCTCATATTTTTGCTTCCTTTTGGGAATAACAGATTTTAGCTTATTCTATCAACGATAATTTTCAGACTTTTCAAACTATGTTTTTGAGACTTTCACAAAAGTTGCTCTATACATTTAGCTAATACATTATAAAAATTATATTTTGATTACATTCGGGCATGCGCAGTGAATCATTATTTAGTAAACCTGCCCATTTTTCATATAATTTTTATTATTTTTTAATTCTGATAGCAGGGTATTGTGTACAAAGTTGTTTGTCATATTTTCTGAAAATAACTTTTTTTTTATATTAAGAACTACAAACTATAAGCAAAAAACGTGGCAAAATTTGGCACTCTTTTTATAAAAACTTTAATTTCTCTACGAGTATACATGCTATTCTCATAAAAATGAACACAGTTTCTTGCAATAAGTCACTTAATCATAATCTACAGTTTGAACGCTTTTGCTACATTAGTTTTTACAGGATTATCCAAAAGATATTCGTTCTTTTTCAGTTTGTTGACGGTCCCCTATGGGGTTTCGGGAAAAAAAATCGTCACGGAAATATATAACCTGTACTGTTCTGTTTACACACCTGGAGCTTCAGGATAATTCCTCATGTACTTTTCTAGATATTTAAGAAAACGTCTAAAATCGCAAGTGGCCGGACATCTTTGACAATATAGTGTACATATCGTAGGTACAGACACTTTTACTTACCTATCATACGTAGTTATAGATTAAGTCTTGTAATCGCTTTAAAAATCAGGAGGAAAAAAAAATGACGGATTTACACATTTCAGACACTGGAGATTCCGAAAAACATATTTTTAGAAGAAAAAAAAAAGATGCCGTCTGTGTGTGTGTCTGGTAAACGCTCTATCTCCCGAACAAATTGTGGTAGAGACTTGAAATTTGGTATGTACTTAGTATGTAATAATAAGAAGCCTATTGAATGTCAGTAACCTCGATTATCCAGAACTATTTTTTTCGGACTCTCGAAATATTCTTTCTGATAAAATGTATTTAATTTTTTTCGAAATTGTTTATTTTAAGGAATGAATAATAAAAAAAAAAAATAAATAAATAAATAAATAAATTTTGCATACAGAAAGAAGTCGATCGGATAATTAGTTGCCGAGATATTTGTAATCATATTTTCCACGCGCTTCGATTTTTCATGACATTCGTATTTCAACTTTAATTTTTTTTTTAGGAATTGCAATGCATTTTATAAATAGTTTACACATGTTTTATTTTCATGTTTTATAATGTGCATATCCATGATGGGTAAGTATTACGGTGCCCCCAACGGCTAGTTTACATTTGAAACAGAATTCCGTTACAAACAGTAATAACCACCCTATCTCATTCACTGGCCCTGTGGCGTGCTAATTTTGCCCTTCCTTTACACAGGGTTTACTGAACAAATTGCAGTAAAATTTGTGTTAAAAAAATCGCTCCTTACACAACGGAAACTCAAATAATTCCGTCTGAGGCAAGTTTCCGTTTATGCAGGTGTACATTTGTAAGGTATTCCTTTGGAAGGGACTATTACAATCTTCCGTTATAGGTAAGTTCTGTCTTCACATATTTTGCTGTACAGTAGAATCTCATTACAACGAGTATCACTTTAACGAGTTTTCCCGTTACGAATATTATTTGGATTGTTAAAAAAAAAGTATTCTTATATTTCATTATAAAAATATTCAGTTTAACGAATTTTTCGGTATAGCGAATTTGATCAGTGCTCTCCAGTGATTCGTAGTAACGAAATTTTACTCTATTAAGTTTCACTCGATGCAGACTAACGAATAAAATGGTACGAAAAGAAATTTTAAAGAATTTTTGCATCGTGAAATATCGAAACCTTTGGCGTCCCGCTCAGTTGTTACGCGGGACATGTCTCGAAGTCCCGTAAAATCGAGACACCTGCCAAATTCCAACGTATATAATCTTTATTTGTATCTAAAAATGCTTCTGGTCGTACCTTAATTTTTGGTTGGCGATTAGTATAATTTTGAAAACGGTTCACTTTTTTTCCCCCCAGATAAGTGTTCTTAAACCGTTCGGGACCACGGGTGCATATATGCACCCTCAAAAAGAGCATACAGAACTTGTTTTATGCACCAGTAAAAGAGAAAAGTAATATTTAGTGTCTTTAACTACAGCATTTTTTTTTTTTTTTTGGAAAGAACAGTACAGGCGAGAGAGAAATTCTGAAACATTAAATAAAATACATAAAAAAAATCTACTGTAGGATTTATTTTCTTTTTAAATTCTATCACGCTATCTGCTGTATATAATAAGCATAATACTGCGAAATAGCTTGCATGTCTCTTTTCTTTATTTTCCACTTTCTACCTCACGTGGAAAAAAATTTCCATGATAAACTAGTATGTTGTGGCCATCACAAAACTTTCTTCTATATAAATCACGTCAATTAAATCGTTTAAATAGTACCAATTCATATCACAATATATCTGAATTTGAAGTTTTATGAAAATTCGTGCATTAGTTCTTGTATAGAGCTATAGCGGAAATTCTGAAAAATGTAGTATAGCAGCGCCACCTGTTGAGCGATTTACACCAAAACATAAACAGCACTAATTGATATCAAGGTATACCTGAATCTGAAGTTTGATGAAAATTCATGCATTAGTTATTGAGATACAGCTGTGGCGGAAATTCTGAAAAATGCAGCATAGCAGCGCCACCTGTTCAGCGATTTGCACCAAAACATAAACAGCACTAATTCATATCATGGTATACCTGAATCTGAAGTTTGTTGAAAATCCAAGAATTAGTTCTTGAGATAGGGATATTGCGGAAATTGCAAAAAATGCCCAATAGCAGCGCCACCTGTTGAGCGATTTACACCAAAATATATAAAATGTCTATTCATGTCAAGGACTAACTGAATCTGAAGTTTCATGAAAATCCGTGCATTAGTTCTTGAGATAGAGCCATTGCGGAAATCGTAAAAAATCCAGCATAGCAGCGCCACCTGTTGAGCGATTTACACCAACACGTAATCAGCATCAAGTCATATCAAGGACTAACTGACTCTGAAGTTTCATGAAAATCCGTGCATTAGTTCTTGAGATAGAGCCATTTCGGAAATCGTAAAAAAGGCAGCATAACAGCGCCACCTGTTGAGCGATTTGCACCAAAATCTCTAAATTGTCTATTCATGTCAAGGACTAACAGAATCTGAAGTTTCATGAAAATCCGTGCATTAGTTCTTGAGATAGAGCCATTGCGGAAATCGTAAAAAAGGCAGCATAGCAGCGCCACCTGTTGAGCGATTTGCACCAAAATCTAATCAGCATCAATTTGTATCAGGGGCTAACTGAATATGAATTTTTGTTAAATTCCGTGCATTAGTTCTTGAGATAGAGCGCCCACAAAATTTGTGTCACATACACACAGACAGACAGACAGACTCACAGAGTCACAGACAGACATTTTGTAAAAACATGTTTTTTGGAATCTCTGACCCCTAAAACGTGTAAATCCGTCGAAAACCGGAATTCGAAAATTTTCATGAATCCAATACTTTCTTCTTGTAAAGATAGAAGAAAGTAAAAAAAAGGGGGGGGGGGAGGGAAGCTTAAAATTCATCTGCCTGAAAGCATTTCTTATTTAAAGGTTTTTATTAGGTGCGTTCGTAATTATATAAATACGTAGCACCTATAGTCGTCGTTCAGTCCGTCTGTCTGTCTGTCCGTCCGTCCGCATATAATAGAGCAAAAACTACCCAACCGAATGGTCTGAAATTTTAAATATATGATTGTTGTAAAATTTTGTCGAGCCATTTCAAATTTTAGGAAAATCGGATGTATAGTTAAATTACAGGGACAGTCAAAAGTTTTTCTTTACATTACGGCCAATGGGAAAAATTATTGCACGTGCATTTTAATGATGTTAAGGCTTTCCGAATGGTCTCAAATTTTAAACATATAACTATTGCGACATTTTGTCGAACCATTTCAAATTTTATGAAAATCGGATGTATAGTTTAATTACAGGGACAGTCAAAAGTTTTTCTTTACATTAAAGCCAATGGGAAAAATTATTGCAAGTGCATTTTAATGATGTTACAGCTTTCCGAATGGGCTGAAATTTTAAATATATAATTGCTGCAAAATTTTGTCGAGCCATATCAAATTTCATGAAAATCGGATGTATAACTTAATTACAGGGACAGTCAAAAGTTTTCCGTTACATTAAGGGGAATGGGAAAAAATTATTGCAAGTGCATTTTAATGATGTTACAGACTATGCAGGGAATTGCATGCCGATGAAGCATGAATTGCATGAATTACATGAATTGCAAATAAATACACATTCAGTACAATATGGGGTGCAAAAAATAGTTATAAAACTAGTTATAGTACGAACGCACCTCATTTGCCACGTTTGACGAGCAATTTCCAACTTGTTTTTATTCTTTTAACTTTTCTTTTAAGTACTAATGTATAAATTTAGATTTTTGTATGTACTCTGCTTGTAATATCTTTTTAATTTTGAGAATATAGATAAAAATTTTAATTCTAATATTCCGAATCTAGTGACAAATTTATCATTTTTTAATGTTTTTAAATTGCTTTCATTGTAGAAATTAATTCTCACTTTGATTATTTCATTAAATTGTTTAACAGCGTAATGTAATAATCAGAATTTTGTTTTCTGACGTTCGCTTAATGTGATATTCTCTATGATCAGCATAAAGGATTTAATATTTTAGTTCTGGGTTAATTGTTTTCTGATACCTCAGTCAATCAACGTCGTTTTATT
The DNA here is from genome assembly GCA_963932465.1 of Maratus speciosus. NCBI lineage: Eukaryota > Metazoa > Arthropoda > Arachnida > Araneae > Salticidae > Maratus > Maratus speciosus. The sequence continues at coordinate 482,453,565 of OZ010794.1, read as the reverse complement.
ACTTTTTATTTTGGAAAGTATATGCATTACGTGAGATCTTACAGTTTCGGAAGGGAAATTAAAATAAATCTAATTTTGTTTTACAATTGGGGGAAAATGTGTTAAATTTATTATAAAAATGAGAAATTATATTTACAGTGTAAATTAAATGAAAATTGTGATTTTCATGTAATTATTGCAAAGCATTCAGGGGCTCGATCCTGGGAAATTTTGGGGACTATTTAGGACTCCTTCACAAAATTCCTTTCAATAAAATAGTCCCCTTCAAAAAGTTTCAATTCGTAAGAGCATTAGAGGTCTGCACGGGCCGGAATTTCCAGGCCCGGCCCGAACGAAAGCTATCTTGGCCCGGCCCGGTGTAAAAATTGAAAGTTCGGCCCGAGCCCGGCCTGGCCCGTTTGCATTTTTACAGTTCTCGGCCCGGCCCGGCCCGTACATCAGTGAAAACAGGCCCGGCCCGACACAATTTCTACCAAAAAAAAAAAAAAAAATCCGTTTTTTCTCAACATACAATTAAGATTCTTTTAATGAATACTACATACATATTTATGGGAACATTTTACAGTATATTTTACATTACTATGATGTTCGCAAAACAGAAAACACACAATAGTTAACATTAACGATTACTTACAGTGTTTTAGTCATCCTGTCTACTGACATTTCAAAATGGAAATAAGGATTCATTAAAAGATTAATGTAGTTCAGAATAAAGGATTAAAAACATGATAACTTTTGAAGCTGTATAATAAAAAGTAGATTTGTGAAAATATTTCCCTCATTTTTAAGGCTTTTCTCAAATCCATTTTGACACATTTAGGAATTCTTTTCTTTTCGGTAACACGTAAGATTGGCAGGTATTCTTATTCAGAAGCTATGTAAATGTCGGTTTTTTTTTCATAGATAAAAGCAATATATCTTTCTGAAAATACTGTCAAAGTTAGCGTTTTGAATCTAATTTCCGGAAGCGATAGCACAAGAAAGGAGGAAAACGTACAGCCACGTGACAGGAATCTCTGTTATCTCTGTAAGTAATTTATCAAATATGGAAAAAGCTATTCGTTTCCAAATGCCTTCAATAGGCAGGTCTGTCAACTTTATGCCTTTATAGTAAAAAAAAATTGTCAGAAAATGTGTCTGAAAGCTTCGCATTGTTGAGCAGTGAATATGAGAACCACCTTAAGGTATATTTCCAAAGATACTGTTAAGTGAACTTCATTATCACTATTAATACTACAAAACACAATGATTGTTCTACACATCCTGAGATCGATTAAGACTAGTTCCGTCCCGGCACGAGTCTGCTGAAAAAAAAAATTAAACTCGGAACCAGACATCTTGTAACTGTACGATGCCGATCTCTACGATGGACATCTTACATTTCTGTATTGATGTTGTTAAACTCGCATCGGCTCGTGCCGCACATTTATATTTCTCGAGAAAATCACATTCATTGAAAATGGCTCGTAATTCTTATACATCGGGCCGACAGGCCCGATTAATTTTTTTGCCGGCCCGCGGGCCGGGCCGGGTACGGGCCAAGCCCGGGCCCGTGCAGACCTCTAAAGAGCATACTCCTCATTATTTTTTTATGTTTTAAAAGAGCCTATATAGGACCCCTTCACCAAAATCCATTTAATAAAGAGGCCCCTTCACAAAATTCCTTTAATTTTAATAAAGTAGTCCCCTTCAAAAAATTTCAATACATAAGAGCATACTCTTCATTATTTGTTTTATGTTTTAAGAGGTGTAATTTGTAAACAAAACAAGTTTACCAGAAAGCGAAACTTTAGCACATGGGCTTTAAAAAGTTTTTATTAATAAATGCTAGTTCGAATTTGAGTAACTGCTCATTATTTTTTTTTTAATGTTGTAAAAGGTGTAATTTGCAAACAAAACAATTTCACCAGAAAGCGAAACTTTGGTAGATGGTCTTAAAAAAGTTTTTTATTAATAAATGCTAGTTCGAATTTGAGTAACTGTTCATTATTTTTTTATGTTTTAAAGGTGTAATTTGCAAACAAAACAACTTCACGAGAAAGCGAAACTTTGGTAGATGTGCTTAAAAAAAGTTTTTTATTAATAAATGCTAGTTCGAATTTGAGTAACTGTTCATTTTTTTTTTTTTTTTTTTTTTTTTTTTTAAAAGGTGTAATTTGCAAGCAAAACAAGTTCACCAGAAAACAAAACTTTAGTAGATAGGCTTGAAAAAGGTTATTAATAATAAATGCTAGTTCGAATTTGAGTAACTGGATTTCATCTTTCGTTACAAAATGTTACTTTTCGCAAAAATATAATAAATTTCACAAAACAGGGTCCAAAGAAGAAGGGGGGGGGGGGGGACTGTGTACCGACACCTACTATTGCAATTTTTAACCGAAAAGTCACATTTCCCAGTACGTGATTCTCACACGTGAAATAATTTCGTTCTTTGAAGTTTTATCCCCTAATTCGAAACTGGTTGAATGAGAAATATTTTATGTAGAAATGCAGTCAATTTTGACGCAATCTAAGAAAACAATTTCGGTTTTATGAATTAAAATTCATGCTATGTTTTAAAAAATTTCATTCATTCGCGAAAGCATTCTACTTTCCAGGGTCTTGATATGAACAGTCTATTCAAATTCAAAATAATTTTCTTTTGCATATCAACGAGGAAATGTCAAAAATAAAGATATAATAATTATTTTCTTCTCTCTGTGTACTTTTCATAGCAATGGAATATTCAAATCGAATTTCAACAGTTTTAATTTATTTTTCTGTAAAGTAAGGCGGTTATGAAATTCCCTGCTCAAAAACGCGAAACTTTCTGACTCATTTTTAAACGTAAAGACATAAAATTGGCGGGCCAGACTATTGAAGCGTCTTGGAATCGAATAGCGTTTTCCATTTATTGATAAATAAATTATAAGCGATTCTGATCAAAGGATAAGTTTTTCCCCTTTCTTGCTTTGCAGCGTCGGGAATTCGGTTCAAAACTCCCACTTGGGCAGTATTTTCTGAAAGATCTATGCCTTTACCCAAAAGAAAAAAAAATGGAAAACGCCATTCGATTACATAGTTTCTGAATAAGAACAGCTGCCAATTTCATGCGTTTCCGAACAAAAATGAATTCAGAAATGCGTCTAAACAAGGCTTCTTTGGATTTGAAAAAGAAAAATATCGCAAAAATTTATTAAACAGGTGTCTACAGAATCTGGAAATCAGGGAATCATGGAAAAATCAGGGAGGTTTATCAATCTGGGAAAATCAGGGAAAAGTCAGGGAACTTTGAAAAAATACTTGAAAATCAGGGAAATTTGTCTATATGCGAACATTTTCACCTTACTAATGAGACTGATTCGTCTATTTTATATACCATACTTTTTTACACGCTGATTAGTCTTTCCCAATATTTTAAAGATTCATATGGTATGAGTTTTTGATGTGTAGCGTAAATTAAGGTGATCAGATGCCCTCATTTTCTGTAGATGGTGCTTATATTGAAGGCAGTTTATCCATTTTTAAAAGTTTTAAATGATATATTAGCATAATCTGATCAGTTGGTCAGCTTCATCCAGTTAGCTATCCTGTAAGATGTAGATACATCTTAGAATTGAATATTTTTCAAAAAATAAGGAAATTTTGTGGTCACCCTATATCCATTGGCCACTATAAGAAGTTGTTGGACTAAATTTTGAGTTCAGATTTATAAAACTGTCAACCAATACTTAATGAATATTAAGCAATTTTTATGTTTTTCTCCAAATTAGATATTAGCAGGCTGGATAGGTGTGTTATACAAGGAATCGGCATACATGAAAAAATACCGTATGTGTATTGTTAATAATGGAAATCAGGGAAGTCCTGGAAAAATCAGGGAACTTTTTTTTACAATTTCTGTAGACGCCTTGTTAAAATTTTTGAAATTCAAGATCTGTTATAACAATCTCGAATCCTTACGACTAATTGATGTTTGTCTCAGCTTGCAATTATATCCTTAGAGGAGTAGATGCTGTAGATGCACACGCAGCCAGATTTTAGGAGATGCTAGAATTTTCACGCTTGATTATTTTGATTGACCATTCGTTAGTAATCGTTTCTTCCTTGTGCTTTAATCCGTCAATTTGCTATTTTTGCAAATTATATATTCATTATCACAGCAGTTTTAAATGCAACTGTCTATAAAAAGCATTACTCGGGTAGTACTTTTATAAGTAATCTTTCCATTGTTAATATTAATACCAAGTTCTACTGAAACTAAATACGGCGAAGCCTTATAAGTTTGGACATTAGTGCTGAGCGGGGAATTTATCCTGATGGATTAACATCGCGTTTAACCTCCCGCCATTGAACACCTGGTGAAATTGGAGGTCAGACACCTAAAAGCTATTTGGAGTTGGAGATTTGCTGTAAAGGCCTCATCATTTTTTTGCGAAAAAATGCTACCTTTATAAAATATAATTTTATATATCTTTATGTATAAAGTTAATGGTCATTTTCAAAATTCGAATACATTTGCTGTCCCAGAGGAAAAGGAAGAAAATTTAAATATACATTAATATTTAAGGGGTCTCAGGACTCTTAAAATTGGAAAAAATGAAAAAAAAAAAGAACCATTTTCAACATTTAATATCTTAAAATGTATTTGATATTAAGACATAATTTTAAGTGGGACTGAAAAATACAAGTATTTGCTTTCATTTCAAATATTTGAAAAATTGAAAGATGCAAAATTAGCATTTACAGGGGGCTCAAAACTGTCAGACATTTGACGAGCAGAAAATCGGCATAACAGCTTATGCGCACGATTACAAAGTAAATTTTGTAACTAGAATGAAAATTTTGGTACCTACTTATACCTCAGATTATAATAATTACACTGAACCTAAATAAATTTGTATTTAAAGCATTTTTATGTATTTAATACAAAGTTGTATTTAGCTAATGCAAAATTTAGAAAATTTCAATAATATAAACCCCCAGAAAAATATATTCTTTTTACAATAAAAAGGAAATTTTAGGTTCAGTTTATACAGACTAACATGAAACATATGTTTTGAAAATTTCATGAAAAAATATTCAGAAGTTTTTGAGGTATCGTGCGCGTTATGCCCAAAACCGTCATTAGGAGAAAAATGGCTTCAAAGTTTTCGAAACACCGCTTCAGTTATTGAGCAAGTATAATTCTAAATACCATAACTTCTGTTCTAATGGGAATTTCAAGATAACAATTATATCAAAATGTTCAGAAAGCATAGAAGTTTAACATCTAAAAAAAATTAAAATTTCGAAAATTTTAGAGCTTTAAGAGTCCTGAGACCCCTTAAAGTTTAATTTGAGTTGTGCATTATATGAAGAAGACTATATTAAATATTTCTAGCATTAAAAATTTAAAAAAATCAATAAAGTTTTGAGATATAAATCGGTATAAACGGATTAGTGTCAAATCCTTTACCAAATGTCAAGTCTGTTACCGTACATTTTTGTAATGAATTCTAATATTAATATTCCTTTCACCATTCTATTGAAATATTGAATTACGTTGCGATAAAATTTGCTCGTATAACTGCGTTCTATCACCCCGTAAAGTGTTGCCTCCTGTTTCAGATACACCAGTGTTGTTGTCGTAAAAAAACCAGAAGGTATACGCTAGAGTCATGAACATTCATGGATACAGTATACGCCAATGCTTTATTTGAGAAACAGCGGGTATACGGAGCTCCTCAAAAAATCCAGAGGGTATACGGCGTATACCTCCGTATACCCTTCTACACCCCTGAGATACACCCTGTAAAATGCTGTAGTACTATGATTTTATTATTAGATTTAAAACAGCAAATATAATCTTTATTAAACCTTATGAACAAAATGTTTTAATATAAAAATAAAATAGAATTAAACAAGAACTTCTTACTTCCATTGTTCAAACTATCTAATCACTAAAAGCATGTTAAAGACTGAATTTGAATTGTATTGTAATAATAATTCTAAGCTTTTTCTTGTAAAATATTTTACTATTTAAAGGCCAGATATTTTTGCTTAGTTTTAATAAATGCTCAAAACTAATTTAAATATTGTTTTTAATTATCTTTAAGGCTGATTGTGTTTAATATGAACTGTTTGAAGATATCGATATATAGCATTTTGGTTTAAATTAGAATTTATGAATTAATATTCGGCTATAACTTGACCGAATAACTTCGGCCAAATCACTATTCGTTGCATCACTAGCAAATATTGGTTCAGAAACTAATACTTAATATTAGTTTCAAGAATTTATTAATATTAGTTTTTTTTTTTTTTTTTAAAGTCCCGTTCATTTTTTTTTTTCTTTTCTCTGTGTAAACTTGATTTGTTTGCAAATCTTACACAAGATTTAACCCGTTCGGGACCATGGGTACCCTCAAAAAGGGGTCGCAGCGCATGAGTTTGATACCAGTAAAAAAGAAAAGTAAAATTGGTTTTTATAAATCACGAAAATGTCGTAATTAAATAAGTTAAGTCAAATAATTAACGGAAAGTGGTGCCAAACAAATAAAATTCGTGCGAGAGGTGTTGGTCCTGAATGGGTTAAAATATTTTATGGAATCGAATATTGTGTAAAGGATCCTTTTTGTGAAAGGTCCTCTTTTGTTAAATTGAATTTTGTGAAGGCCCTTTTTATTACATTGTTTTATGAAGGGCCCCTTTTCATTGAATGAAATTGGAAGGAATATGGAAGGATTCCAGATGGACTGGTCTCCTATTTTTGATTGAATCGATCTTTGATTGTGTTGTCATTATTAAGGAATTATGGTGTAAGAGTCATCTTTATACTGCAAAGAATTTCTGCTTGAACTTAGTTTTATTTCATTCATTTTTAGTTGTAGCGATTGGTATTATATTTTCTTTTATCATATAACGTCAACTAATTCTTGAACTGAATTTATGTTGATTATTATCTTAAGATTTATATAAACTAACATGAATGCTGGCATTTTTACGTATTTCTCTTCAAAAATCTTAGCAATATTGCAGACAAATCTTGTATAGATGACAAAATGTGTCGCTTTACCTTTGTTTTTCTGCTTTCGTGTGCCGGTTTTCACAAATCAGGTTCGATCCAGGGATATATCCAGTCTTTTCTCAGAGGGTACTGTTTTTGTCAAATTGTGAAAAACCTAGTCATAATTTTGTGAATTTGAATTTATCGTTATATTCAGGTTCCTATTTTATAAAATAGCTAAGTAATAGGTTCTTTGATGACCTCATCTGTCGGGAATCAGTAAATCCTAGAGATTTGCACGGCCTAAAAATTTCAGTCCTGAGGGCAACCCGATTCCGACAAAAGATTTCCTCTGCCTGTCCAGTCCGGTATTAATGTTAAATGTTCGATCCATATCCAACCCGGTTCAGATCGCGAAAGAATCAGATCTGTCATAATGTCTGCATTTTTGAATCTCTGTAGAAAATGCTAGTATTGAACATTATCTATCGTTTTTTTTTTTTTTTTTTTTTTTTTAAAGGATATTGAGTAAATTCTTATACAGTCAGATTTTGGTTTAAATTATAGAATATTTTTATATTATAGGCCAGATTTTGTTTCAAATTATAGGATATTTTTATATTATAGGCCAGATTTTGTTTTAAAAAGATTAAATTTGTTAAAGATTCAGTTAAGAGATTGACAGGGGTTGGTACTCGTCCTGAAATTCCTGAAATAAAGAAAAAGTACTAAAATATGGTAATCTGTCCTAAAATTCTTGAAATTTTGCGATTTTTGTACTATATCGTCATTTATGGCTGCTAGTCAGCTAACTTTTGAATTCCCCTCGATAATGTTAACTGTTAAGTCTAGGGCATGTGATGCATTCGTATATTTAAAATATCTCCTCAGGAGATTAATAGTTTTAACTTCTTTTTTTAGCCCCCGGTACGGTATGCTATTTCTTTCTCCCAGTTTATTTTGTGTAGTCTCCAAAAAATAACGTTACCTTACAGAAGCCAGCCGTAAAACAAAGCAGTACGATTAAGTACTCTATAGCAATTTTTAATCTTCTGAGCATCGCACATTTTCGATTTTTATACCGTCGTATTGAGAAAAAAAGTACTTTTAAATGCAATTTGTTAGAAAACTGCATCTCAATTTATTTTTGAATTATTATTTTGTTGTTGTTGTTGTTTTTTAGATCCATTTGCTTAATATTGGCTACGGAAGTACTCTATTTCTGTAGAAAGTAAAAGAAAAATAGCAATTATATCTCCATTTGTTTATTAAATATTAATTTGTTTCTAGTTTTTAGCGACATTTAATTTTGGCAACTCAAGTACCCCATTTCTGTAGAAAGTAAAGGGAAAATAGTTGAAAAATAGCAATTATATCTTTTCGTTGCCGCTTTCTCATAAAAATTGAAAAATAAGTTATTAAAATACGTGCTATTTTGAAAAAATATACATGAATTGATTTCTTTTTGCTGCATTTGTGTATTATTCTGAGATAGTGACGTTCTAATCATGCTTTATTGTAGATGTTTATGATTGGATCGTAAATGAGGAATTCTTCAGCGGATGCGGATGACGTCGTTTTATATAAATAAAATCGCGTGTTTTAAGTCTTAAAACTGAGCTACAGTAGAGTTCCGATTATCCGAGTCCCGCTCAACCGACCTAACACTTCATTTATAATGGCTGTTTCATAATAATAGAAGCCATCAGTCCATCAGAGGAAAATGAAGTAATGGAAATGTCGGGGGCGACACTAAATTCTGAAAAAGCAGAATTCCTGTTCTCTAGCAATTCCCCCCCCCCCCCCCCTTCTGTGTACGTTTCTTAAGGCTCCTCATTAGTCAGGCTGGAAATTCCCTTCTCTAATGCTAAACCTATGGGCTTGGAATGCATTAGAGGTCTGCACGGGCCCATACCCGGCCCGCGGGCCGGGCCGGGCCGGCAGAATTAGGGCAATTTTTTCAACGGGCCGGACCGGCAAAAAATTGAACGGGCCTGCAGGGCCGGGCCGGGCCGATAAAAAAATTAATCGGGCCTGTCGGCCCGATATAAGAATTTGAGAGAAGCAGATAAAATACGAGGCCATTTCCAATGAATATGACTTTTTCGAGAAGTATAAATGTGCGTTACGAGCCGATGCGAGTTTAACAACATCAATACAGAAATGTAACATGTCCATCGTAGAGATCGGCATCGTACAGTTACATGATGCCTGATCCCGGGTTTAATTTTATCGGCAGACTTGTGCGGGACGGAACTGGTCTTAATCGTTCTCAGGATGTGTAGGGCAGGCATTATGTTTTGTAAAAGTATTAATAGCAATAATGAACTTCTGTTAACAGTATCTTTGGAAATGTACCTTAAGGTGGTTCTCATATTTACTGCTCAACAATGCGAAACTTTCAGACACATTTTCTGACTCATTTTTAACTATAAAGGCATAAAATTGACAGGTCTAAGTATTGAAGGCATTTGGAATCGAATAGCGTTTCCATTTTTCATAAATTACGTACAGAGATAACAGAGACTCTTGTCACGGGACTGTACGTTTTTCTCCTTTCCTGTGATATCGCTTCCGGAAATTCGATTCAAAACGCTAACTTTGGCAGTATTTTCTGAAAGATATATTGCTTTTATCTAAGAAAAAAACGGCATTTACATGGTTTCTGAATAAGAATACCTGCCAATCTCATGCGTTTCCGAAAAGAAATGAATTCATAAATGTACCAAAATGTAGCTCCTTTGGATTTGAGAAAAGGCTTAAAAATGACAGAAATATTTTCACAAATATACTTTTTATTATAAGCTTCAAAAGTTATCATGTTTTTTAACACTTTATTCTAAACTACAATAATCTTTTAATGAACCCTTATTTAAATTTTGTAACGTCTGTAGAGACGTTGACTAAAACACTGTAAGTAATCGTTAATGTTTACTATTGTGTGTTTTCTATTTTGCGAACACATAGTAATTTAAAATATACTGCAAAATGTTCCCATAAATATGCATGCATTATTCATTAAAAGAATCTTAATTGTATATCGAGAAAAAACGGAATTTTTTGTTGAAATTGAGTCGGGCCGGGCCGGGCCTGTTTTCACTGATTTTTGTACGGGCCGGGCCGGGCCAAGAACGGTAAAAATGTAAACGGGCCGGGCCGGGCTCGGGCCGAACTTTCAATTTTTACACCGGGCCGGGCCAAAATAGCTTTCCTTCGGGCCGGGCCCGGGCCTGGAAATTCCGGCCCGTGCAGACCTCTAGAATGCGTCCGTATTTTTCAAATTTCTCCTCGGGAAAAAAAAAAAAGAAAATCTTTTGTTTTTTCTGTATTTTCTTCTTGAAGAATGCTTTTTTCTTTATTATAGCACGAAATAATTTTAAAGTACATTGTTAGTTTATTTAAAGTGTTAAAATCTTTCGTAGAACTCGCCTGCTTCACTTAGATTTTAAAACTTAATATATAAAATTAAATATATATATTTAAAAATATTTTAACAAATAAAAAAGAAAGAAAGATTCTTCAGGAAGAACATATAGAAAACAGAAGGTAAAAAATTTTAATTTTCCGAGGAAAAATTAAAAAATACGGATGCACTCCAAGCCCCTAAATTCAATATTAGAGGGTGGAATTTGCGTACTACTGACTGATAACAAGCCTTCAAGGATGTCTCATTTTTAGGGTTTCGTTATCTCACGAAACCCTTATAGTCTCGCTTCTTTGTCTGTCCGTCCATCACAGGCTCGTACTCTGAAACTATTTAAGTTACAGACTTGATTTTTTTTTTTTTTTTTTTTTTTTTTTTTGTAACATAGAGCGGGGGTACCCTCTGTCTTTCCCAAAACCATAAAATTTTGAAAAATTATTTATATAAAGTTTTTATGAATTTGACCGTTTCTGTGACATTACATAATCTTAATTTCAGCTAATTCCTTCGTAGAAGTTATATCCCAGTTGGTAAGGTCAATGATTTCGTATGCACAAGGTTGTGAACTCTCATCCCGCCGATTTAAGTTGAAAATTTTCAAACTTAATTCTTTTAGCGGAATTTCTTTTTAAAAATAAATTGGCTAAGCGTTGTGTGTCACAACCCCCCCCCCTCCCCCTCCAAAAAAAAAAGGAAAAATCCTAAATCTGATAAAAACTGATTGATGTCAGCGGAATAAATATTGAATTCCCATGATTTTTTTTTGTTTGTTGCTGCCATCTACTGGCCATTTTTTGAAATGGTACACTTCTTATGGGCAGTTTTTTAAAAAAGTTATCTATATGCATTCTTGAGTAATTAAAACGTATTTTTTACTTTTTTATTTCGAATTTTAATGTATGTTGACATTCTTTTTTGGCGCCATCTAATGAGTTTTTGAAAAGTGAAAGAATTTATATGGGTTTTTACTGAATTATTTCAGCTTTTTAAATACGTTTAAAACAATTTTTTTCTTTTAAAAATAATTTTTATTTATACCTCCGCTAAAATTTTGAAATTGATGAATTTAAAAATATTCGGATTTTTTAATTTTAAATAATTTTACTTGAATATTTTTAATTTGATTAAAATATACTTTTTAATTTATTTAGAATTAAATAAAATGGTGCCATTTATTTAAGATTTTAATAATTATAAATTAACAATTTTGATTTATTAATTTAAAGATGAAGTGTTTTAAAGTACATATTAAACGAAACCCTCTGTGCTATCTGCGATCACGCCTATTCACTTGCTTTTCCTTATTTGACGAAATATTTCTAAATTATAGACTTAATTTTACATGAAGTGTTAAAATCTTACTCACAATTTGTCAGCTTTTAACACATAAAATATTAATGAGCATAGATTTTAGAAATATTTTGAGAACTAAGAAAAAAACAAAAGATCTTTTAAGAAGAGTACAAACAAAAAAGGAGTTAAAAAATTCCATTGCCCAAGCTCCTCTGTATGCGAATGTGGTGATTTAGCAAGTGCCTCACACTACTACTACACTTGTCCACTTACCTCACGCTGGCATATTCGGCGCCCCTTATCCATACCTAAAAATTGGCTAAGTAATATTTTATCCCGTCCAGCCCTACGTTTAAAATTAAAACAAATATTTAGCTTTTTAATGGATCTATCAAACAATTAATTCTATTTTCTCTTACCTTAAACAGTTGTCGCGTTGAACATACTATCGCCCCTTGTCGCGTTTTATTTTCCGGCGACTTGAGTCTACAGACTCATTGATGTAACCTTTTTAAGACCTTAATAAAGGTGTCCGGGGGGGAACAACTATGCTCTACAGACGTGGTCCCCACGTCTGAGCAGTTCCCCTTAGGCAGTTAATTAATTTCTCGAGAGATATTTTAAATATACGAATCTATTCTATGCCCATAGACTTAACATTATCGAGGAAATTCGGAAATTGACTGACTATAGCAACCTTCACAGATGCACAACGATCACGACAGATGAGAGGGAAAAAAAAAAAAAAAAAAAATAGGCCTTTTGTGATTTTTATCGATCGGTCACGAAAAAATTACAATTTGCGTCGATCAATAATGCAAAAATAGCAATTTTTTGGCATCTTGGTTAAAAAAAAAAAAAAGATGGTAGTAAAATCACTTAAAAAAATTATACTTTTAGAACAACAACAAAAAAAAATTGTATATAGTGTATTATGTTTTTTTTAAAAAGTGTTCGATATGGGGTACAGGGGGTTATGTCAGTTAGTGAGCCAGGTAAATAAATGTGTCCTGAAATATCACCTAGGGCCAGTACCACTGAATTGAAAAAAATTCTGAAAAATTTATTTTTAAGGCAAAAAAAAAAAAAAAAGTAGTAAAGTGAAAAGTTTAAGGTGAAAATCGCAGGGACCTGTTTTAAGGTGAAAAAAATTGTAAAGGGTCGTGTCCTTTAAATGGCACCAAATTCTTCCAAAACAGAAACCTGCGAATCCAAGAAGTACGAAACCCTATAGCTTCTTAAAAAGCAGTGCTCAGCCTTGCTTTTTCTAGCACGCTGTTCTTTTTTCCCTATCTTGCACGGAAGAAGAATCTCGCTGTAGATTCGAAACAGCTGTTTGCTGCTTTTCACGCATTATTTGTGCATTTTAAACGTTGGTTTACTGCTTTTTAATATTCCTGCACAAAGGCTTTAATTGCTATTTTAACCTATAGCTTCTGTTTCTTATTTACAAGTAATAGAAATGAATAAACAAAATAATAAAAATAATAAAAAAAAAAGGTTCTGAAATATTTTCTAATTTCTGTCCCTATCCCCTAATTCTCAATTAATACTGTGAAACACATTATCCACTCTGTTCATTTTCTTTCATTGTAAAGACGGTGAGCGCCAGAGACTTGGTTTTTCTACGGATGCCACGTTATTTCTTGAATCATGCAGAACCTGGTGAAACTGTTATCTTTTGAAATTCGAATTGTAGCAATTGCGGAATGCTCATCCATGTGAATCTGCAGATTACAAACAGTACATACAGCCATTCCTATCTGCAGATGCTATCTTCTCTCGCGTCCTTTTTGCAGTCATCTGCGGCAAGCGCGTGATTATGTCGTGTTGTGGGCAAATAAATGTGTTTCTACCCGTACGACGTTTTGCTGCTGAACCCCTTTTTCGCCTTTTGTTTGCTGAGCCTATAGCTGATGATGACTCATCCGCGTTCGAGCTGTTCCAAGGTCGGCCATTTCGTAATCATCATTGCAGTATTCCGTCGACAGAAGGATAGATATCTACTACCTCTCTTCCCTTCTTTTCACTAGATGTAATAAAATTCACAGAGACTTAATAATTCATAAAAAAATAATAAAAAAATAGAGATATAAATAGATTTGCTATGCTCTATGCATCAAATTTAATTGATGCACGAAGTATAATTGTTTTTCTCGATTTTCCCATTAAAATACAATAATCTTGTTTACTAAACTTCATTTCCGGTAAAAGAATTTATCATTCCATTATAACAAGCATTCTCATCATTGAACCAATTTTTTTTTTTTTTATTTAGTCTTAGTATGCCATTTGACATTTTTCTTTTGGAGTAGTTTTCTGACGTAAATAAGTTTTGTTTGATTGTGTGCACTTTAAACTGTCTTTTCTGAGTTCAGTTCATTTTCTGCACCCGGAAACTTTACGGACTGAGAGGAACACGTGATCCGATTTATTTTGCATGGGACTTTTTTAAAAATAGTCTTGTTACGCAAGAAACAATGAGAGTGAAGTTTGACGCTCTGTCGCTTGATTGCAAGAGCCCGGAAATAAGTCCAACAGTTGATGAACGGTTGATCTTGTTTAAATCTTGGCTTTACATGACACATCTAATTTTTCAATTCTGTTTGGCTTTATATGACATATCTAATTTTTCAATTCTGTTCGAAGAGGGTTTTAATATGGTAACTAGTACTACAGTCGAACTCTGTTATTATAACAAGGAAGAAACACCAGAACATTTGCTAATTAGAACAGTTATCGCAATAACCAAGTTAAAATTTCATATGAAACTCAAAATAACTAAAAAGTTCAGATAAATTATTTAAAAGTACAGAATAAATGATTGTTTAGGTAGATGTAGTCACTTACATTTCTGGGCTAGAAAAGTGAAAATAAGTTACTAATGAATTGACGCCTAGCCTTAAAAAGGTAAAATTCTGAATAAATAAGACAAAATCTCGGCTTATTTTTAATATTTTAGTCTAAATGAAATCAAAGTAATAGTAAAAACCATTTATTTGTTTTTCCTTAATATTCCATATTACCCCTGAGCTGCTAATTTTAGTCTAAATGAAATTAAAGTAATAGTAAAAACCATTTATTTGTTTTTCCTTAATATTCCGTATTACCCCTGATTTTCATCCGCCATTTTAACTCTTTGAGAACAAAATAGTGGTTTTAATTCTCATCGTCTGTAACATTTAGAAGAATAGATGAATTCGTACATCTTTTTTAAATTATCTCTGCCTCCACCCTAAAAACTGTTTCGTTATCTGCCATCTAAACTTAAAGCTGTCGATAGAAGAAGCATGATAATAATATGGGGCATTCCATGGTAACTTACGTTACATTTAGAACAGTTTACTTCAGTTATTTTAGTAATATAACACCAAAAATGGAATTAAAAATATGAAATTGGCATAATTTGTTAATTAAACCTATTCAAAGCTCAATTTAGATGAAATTTATCTAATTTTTGTGTTATTTATTGAACTCTGGCACTTATATTTATTATGTAACTTACATTTCTGAAAAAGGAACATAAGTTACCATAAAAAATATAATTTTCATTCTCATTTTCTAGGTAATTTTCATTCAAATTGAGTTTTGGATAGGTTTAATTAACAAATAAAGTCAACTTTACATTTGAATAATTTTTGGTGTTATATTACTAAAATTACTGCAATAAATTGCTCTAAATGTAACGTAAGTTACCATGGGAATGACCCATATGGCATGAATTCATCCTAGGGATGCACCGAATATACGGTATTAGACAAAGCTACCGAATATTCAGTTAGGTCAAATATAAATCTGTTCTGTCTGCCAAATATTCCGCTTCATCGAGTATCAAACTATTCGGCCAAACTGAATACTTAAATGTTTTTAAACATATTTTTAAAAACCTTACACGACTTCTACTTTTAACAGTAAATTTATAAAGGTATTCAGAATAATTAGAAACAAAATCATATTTAAATAAAAGGAGGTTTTTTCATTAATATTTTGCTGTTTGATAAGTGTTTATAAGCTTTCCTTATTGATAAAGTTGTGAACGAAAATTTAGTTTCGGCTTGTAGTTACACACCCAATATTTTTGATTGAATAAGTGGATTGAGATTTTGTTTCTTGTTCAAAAGGTCTGTCTTGACCACATTATCTCCCTTGAAAGTTTGTTCCAAGATATTTTGAACAAATGATCGCCCACTCCAGACTCTTCTTCTTCTAGAGAGACTAATCTTTGATGCATTTAAAAACTTCCTTGCTCAATTGATAGGAGTAGAAAAGTTATTCTTGCTGAGTTGCCACCATTTAAATAAATTGTATTATTTATTTTTTAGTCCCTTCCTGGCAAATTTGGGTGCAAAGCTTACTTGTAAAAAAAGGTCTTGTTTATAAATGAAAGTATATGTGTTAAGTATTATGTGAAATTGCTTTGCAAAAAAACTTTTAATACCTTTAAACTTTGAAATATAAAAGTATTCGGTCAGCGGAATATTCGGTACTCGGCCGAATGGTTGCTATTCGGCCAAAATCGCTATTAGGTGCATCCCTAGTTTTAACGGTGAAATAATAGCTGTAAGTAACGTATCCCATGCACAGTATAAAATTAATGGATAGAGGTTACTTCTCTAAAAGATTAAAATGAATGTTGCCGCTGCTTTTTCAAGTCACCTGGATATTTTCGAACACCAGTTCTGGAAATTCTCATTTCCAAGGCACATCGTTTTCAACAACCTTTTACCCAAAATATCCCAATGGACGAAAACAGCCACCATTGCGCCATCGATGGGAGGCAATTCTTGAATCAGCGAATGAAACAGAACGCTCTGGAGATAGGGGAAGATAGCTGGGGGTAGGGTTGATGGAATAAACGACCCCGTTCCTGTATTCTGTTACCATAGCAACCTATCTGTATCGATGCTTCTAAATATTGATCGCTTCAGAACCCGCATCAATCATTTATGCTTGCTTTTCGAATAGGAGAGAGTACGTGTAGTTTCTGATACACCACCTTCTGTAATAGCAGTTTCTAATTCTTTGTCTCCTTCCAACCTTGAGCGTTTTCTCAAGGAATAGGGACATTTTAACTTGCTTCTGTGTTTCCTCTGTTTTTAATTCTTGGAGCTTATCTTTAATTTTTTTCGTCTTATATACTAATAACTTTTTTCATCTTAAGTACTATTTATTCGCGTTTTTTAAACTCAACTTCACTACATAGCTTCAACCATAGGTATTACGCTTGCATATTACACTTTTGAACTAAATGAGGAGGATGCATTTTGGAAAATTCATCTTCTACATTCTTGCTTGTATCATAAATGTATTCATATGATGATGGTGATAGTTCTACAAACACCTGACACTTTCTACTAATATTTTATTTATTCTATAAATATAATATGTGTGTAGTGTATATTTTTGGTGAATAATGTTATGTAAATTGTGAAATAAATAACATTCATAGGCAAAGGAATAATAAGAGAAAGAAGAGATGTTTTTGTCCTTTAAAATGTTAAACCTATATCATTATATGTTCTAAAATCAAATTGTAAACGCAGTATTTAAAATTTTGTAGTGGATGTACGTATAATGGTAATTATGACAATGCTTAACGCGATGTTACTTTTTGTAAATAAGAAAAAAGTAAATGTTTCATAATTTTTTTTTACTCTAATTTTTACTGTAAAATTAATTAAATGCAAATACAAGTTATGCACTTTGGAATAAACGTAGATTATTAATTATGAATACACGTTGCAAATTATGGAATACATGACAATTAATTAAACGGTAATAGAAGATATGGATTAATAAACTCTGGATTATATGATAGTAGCAAGTTTTTTTGCGGTTCGGTTCCTGTTTGAAGCCCTGTACATAAAAATTTGCAGATAATCGAATTAATTAATACTCTAAAATTCAAATACGTTTGTATTTTTAATTAAGTCTCTGACAAAAAAAAAAAGAGGGGGGGGGGATTGCTTGTAGGTGCATACATATAATATAAAATTATTTAAAAATACATTAAAATCCCAAAATGTCTTCAGCCAAATTCCCACGGCCATCTTCAGTGGTTATTTAAATGTTATCGTAATACATAATGACAACATTTTAATAACCACTGAAAATGGCCGTGTGATTGTTTTTTTAGGTATCTTAATGTATTATTATATTATGCACCTGCACGCAATTTTAGTACATTTTATTTGTGTTTTATGCGGTATATGATTTTAAATAAGTCTCTTATTTCAAAATATTAAAAAAGCTTTCCTGATTAAAATAGCGCAAACTTTATGTGAAATTTACCAGGGATATGTTTAGGAAAATTTTAGGTCCTTTAAAGGACCCTTCACAAAATAATTTATCTTAAACAGAACCCTTCACAAAATTATTTATCCCGAAACAGGACCCTTCACAAAATTATTTATCTTAAAACAGGACCCTTCACAAAATTATTTATCCCAAAACAGGACCCTTCACAAAACATTTTATCCCAAAACAGGGCTCTTCACAAAATTATTTGTCTCTTAAATAGACCTTTCACAGAATTTTTTCACTTTCAAATTGAACTTTTCATAAATTTAGTCATTTAAAAATAAAATCTGGTCTATATGTAAGCAGTTGAACTTACCAAAGAGCATGTTATTTAGTTTTTTATACATGAAGGATAGGACATGAAGACATCGATAATTTAAAATTCACAAAATTATGACTAGAATTTTCACAAAAATAAGAAAAACTTCACAATTTCACAAAATCAGGACCCTGTGAGAAAAGTCTGGACAGACCCCTGAATTTACACAACCTTCTGTTATGAGATTAGTTGTTATTGTAAATATTATGATTCTGATTGTACCGACTGCGGATACTTCGATTAAAAAAAAAAAAAAAAAAAAAAGGCGGCGCGCGCTCGTAATCACAGGTCTTTTCCTACATTTAAGGCTGTTCTCAACTGCTCTGCTCAACAAGTGCAAAACTTTCTGACACATTGAGAAATTCATTTTTTACCGGAAAGATATAAAATTGGAAAGCCTGGCCATGGAAGCGATTTGGAATTGAACTGTTTTTTTCTATTTTTTTTTATCAATCAATTGCCCATTGAGTTATAAGCGATATCGATCACGTAACAAACCCGTTTTCCGTCCGCTCTTGAGTGATTTTTCTACTTTCGCGCGGAAATTCGGTTCAAAAGGTCCACTTTGACATTATTTTCTGAAAGATCTATTGCGTTTGCAAAACAAAAATGGGAAAAACAACTCGATGACATAGTTCCTGAACAACAACACCAGCTAGTTTCATGCATTTTCGAACAAAAATAAATTAAGACTTATGTCAGGAAGATGCTCTTTTCGATTTGAGAACAGCCTTAAGCTGCAAACGGACTATCCTTCTGTTATCAATGTCGGCGTCGTTTCTTGTGGCCACGCGGTGTTTTTGATTTTTAATGGCTTTAAAAGGAAAGGGACTGATGTCCTGCAAAAGAGGAACCTTTCCTTCAAGTAGGGTTGAACTCCTTATCTCCTGATCCATTGTTGACTCCCCTTATTCTTTTGTGAGTAAACCGCAGAAGGGTCCAGAACAAAAGATTTCCATGAAAACTGGAGAAGGATGGCAAAACAAGCATCTGTATGCAACCTTGCCGTCCGGAACGGTAGCGGACCCGATCGCGCAAGATCCACACTGGAAAAAATTTAAAAGCTGAATGCGATAAATTTAAGACGTTCATAGTTTCTTGTATATATAGAAAAATAAATAAAAGTAACTTGCAGGGGATTTATAGATAATTATGTAGCTGTTATGCCTTAAGTCACACGATCAATTACTGTGATGAAAAATGAAATCTTTCTTAAAAAGTAAAGAAAATAATCTTTAATTTGTCAAAAACTGCATTCGGTAAACTAAATGAGAACAAACTCAATACAAGTATTAGAAATATCCTTTAAGTAAATTTGAATAATTAATAAGGTATTAAATGTTTTATAAGCCCAGTGGTGTAGTGGTCAGCACGCCTGTCTGCCGCACCGCAGGTCGAGAGTTCGACTCCCGACTGGGCAAGGTTCACTCAACCTTTCATCTCTTCGGGGTCGATAAAATGAGTACCAAGCTTGCTTGGGAACTAAACACCGAGGGTCTCGCGTTAGGTTGACCACCTGGCCGGGACGCATGCTGAATAGCACCTCGGGGCCCCGGGTCAAGAAAACAGAGATGGGCACTGTCGGTCCAGATCCTTCTTGGATTGTATAGCCACAGAGTTTAGTTAGTATTAAATGTTTTAGTATATATAGAATAGCCGTTCTAAATGTATGTATGGATTAAAATTTTTGCCTTTTGTAAAATATATTATTTATAATTTTATTATAATAATTTTCAAGTATACTATAGTACTGCAAAAACTGCATTAGATAAACTAAATGGGAACCATCTGTCAGTGCACGTGTAAAAATACTGTAAGGGGAATTTGAAATCGTTAATCAGGCATTAATTGTTTTAGTATTAGGGGAGAGGGGCGACACATGTGAACAATTTTTACATTTTTGACTATTTCTCAAAATTGTTATGAGCTATTGAACCAAAAATTGATTTATATGAATATTTAGAATTTGTTTTTTTGGTGAAACTTTTGGATGCATTTATCAAGAATTTCTAATTTATATCATTATTCTAAAAATTGTATAAATTTGTTCACATGTGCCTCGGTGGAGGGGTAGTTGGGAACATAGCTGGGGCACATGTGAACACATGCATAAATAAGACAAAAATAATGTTTTGTGAATAAAAACTGCGATAAAAACTAATTAGATGCCCTCTTTCTAGTTGTGTGAATAAATCAATAAATGTTTCAACATAGATACAAGAAATTAATTCGTAAAATTGTACACTAATATGCCTACTCCTTTTGAGTCACTTTTAACTGTTATCCAACTTCCAGTAAATTAAAACTGAAGCAATCCTAAAAACATTGAATATTTAGCTCAATGTTTGATAAGGGTAATTAAATTTTAAACTAAAAAAAAAAATGCATTCACAGACTTAAAAAATACACTTGTTAACTGTTCACATTTGCCTCCGTATGTTCTGTTCACAAATGCCCCATGTATCAACTTCAGCCTAACTTATTAAAAAAAGATATTTTTAATTGAAATAAGGAAACAAAACTTTTAGTAGACTTACCTAATTAATGCCACTATAGAATGCAATGCTGATACTCTTCTTTAAAAAATGTCTTGAATGAGTTTTTACTTCAATAACTTAGAAGATTTTTTTACTTCCCACCTTCTAAAACAAACAAATTACAACTACCAGAAACCAAAATGGCCTATTGGTCTGAAAGTTCAGCCAAAAGATGGTACCAGTACTACCATCAATTAGTAATTTTTTGAATTTTTTTTATTTCAAATTAACTGAGTGAAATATGTACTGTTCACATGTGCCCCCCTCTCCCCTACAGAATAGAAGTTTTTAATGCACGTATATATTAAAACTTACTGTTTGTTTTAAAATTTTGTTACAATGAAAATGAGGTGTTGTAATTGTTTTTTACGAAAACGTTTTTTTTATTATTATAAATGGTAGAGTAATTTCTCCTAAATAGCAATACTTTTCATAAACTTTGCACACGTCATGTATACCTCTACCCTCATTTGAAATTCGCTGAGTAATTTTTCAATGAGTCAGCACCCCTGTCCTCTTGAATCCTCCACTTACCGCCTCTTTGCTTCAGGCATGTTTCGTCTGGAGCAGTGCAAGAGAATTTAACTGTGAAACCCTCTACCTCTCTAAGCTGAGCTAAAGAAAAACACAATTCCTCTGTGATAATATTTGACTGCAATTACTGTGTTGTTCAAATTCTCTTGAAATTGCTTAATATTCAAAAGTAATCGTTTGTTGCTGTTTGGTACGTACAGCTGAAAGGTGATTAATGTGACTTAATTCATAGAATATTTTCTATTACGATATATATATATATATATATATATATATATATATATATATATATGATTTAATAGTCATTTTATTTACAAAAAAAGTATTAATAGGAAAAACGAATAGTACGTCATTGGTTCTTTGTATTTGATTTTAGTGTTTGATTTATTTATTTTTTTATAAATTTTGTAAAATCAAACTGCAGGGTCTGCACTAGGAAATTAAGGCCGTTAGCCAACAATTTTGAAAAAAAAAGGGGGAAATTATTAGTCAATTTTCAAAAGTATTAATCAAAAGTTAGATTTTTTTATTTTTGTTAAACTATATTCATTTTTGTATTAATATGAAACTTGCATTCAGAATAATTAATGCGAACGATGTTTAAAATTCAGCATGCAATATGTTTTGATATAAAATGCGTAGTTAAATATTCATATATCGTCAACCGAGGTGACTTTGACCCATCCCGCCGATAAAGACAAAACATGTAATAAATAAAATTTGTTACAATAAAACTAATTAGCAATGCCGAATTTTGATAGATTGCAGAAGAAGCTTAAACATAAATTATTTAATTGAGCATTTTACAAATTAAGTTTGGCATCGCTTCGTGTACTGCTTTTTTACTATTTCGCACGTTATTTTACAGGGGGAAACTTTAGATGGGAAAAGCTATTTACACCTGATGCTGTAAAGGGGTAAATACATCCCCCCCTTTAATATGTCTTATTTACAAATCAGTGATATATATATACAAGGTGGCCATAATTAAACTGGCAGTACTCAGGTTGTGCTATAGCGCGTTCTAATTGAGAGAATGACGCCAAATTTTGTAAGAAGATTAAACAAGACGGGGGACGAAGGATTCCGCTAAAAAAATTAGTTCCAAAAGTCGCCGCTAGGAGAATCTGTGGCGCTGTGTAACAAAAAAGAGAGTTTTAAAAAATACAGAATCAATACTGAAATAAAATACCTTAGCACAATTAACGATTTTAGTATTGATTCTGCATTTTTTAACACTCTTTTCTGTTACACAGCGCCACAGATTCCTCTAGCGGTGACTTTTAGAATTAATTTTCTTTTCCTTTTTTTTTTTTTTTCGCGGAATCTTTCGTCCTCCGTCTTGTTTAATCTTCTTACAAAATTTGGCGTCATTCTCTCAATTAGAACGCGCTACAGAACACTCTGAGTACTCTGTCAGTTTAATTATGGCCACCTTGTGTGTGTATATACAGGGTGTCCAGTCTCAACGATGTCCAATGGCTAATTCCTAAACCGTTAGTCATACACATATAGTTCCAATTACAAAAATGTTTTAAATCAGGTAAAGAAACATTTAAAAAGCGATTTGGGTCAATAAAAACATTTCTTAAAAAATTACGAAATTTAAATTTTTATACGGTCCCCCGGTCCTATAAGTTATATTTAGTAATTTTTTCCTATTACACTGACAAGTAAGACAAAAAAAGTCCCATTCATATAACGCTAAAATTGAGCGAGTTATGGAACTTTAAAAATGCATGACTTATGCCACTTTTCTGCTCTGAAAACAAATGAGTTCGGCTTGGCTTTGAAGGATCATATACCAAGTATTTAAAGTATTCGAAGACCTTACTTCATGTGTATCTGCGCTTTGAAAAAAAATCCTACAAGTATTATGATTAATTCTCGAATTGGCTAAAATAACATATGTTTTATTTTGTCAGGATTTGAGACTGTTTCTCTTATGATTTCTTTTAACAAAAATTATGTTTTTTTATAAGTTTTTATGTTACTTCAACAATCGTATGTATGTTTTTCCAGTTCAAAATTTGTACTCGAACTTTAACCCACTTTTAAATATCCGATCGAGATTGCATTTTACATAATGGCGCAAATCCGATAACAATCTAATATTAAGATTTTCGGTGGTTACCATTTATACTTATTTTACAGGATAACACAAAAAATTTCGGATAGATTTCTGCCAAGGAGTTTAAGAAAAAGTTTTAGATTAGATAATACAAGACTGCGATTGTTGGGTTTTTTAACTTTTATGTCTTTTTTAGCACTGAATCCGAAAATTACCTTAATTTTTAACCATCATGTCAGGATATTTCGCAAATCATAAATTTTCAAATTTAAAGAATAACAAAAATCGAATACTATAAAGTAGAGGAGATGGTTGTGTTTTTTAACTTTTGATAATTTATTTTTACGCACTTTTTAGCACTGAATCTGAAAATGACCTTCATTTTTAACCATCACGTTGGAATTTTTTTGCAAATCGCAAATGTTAAAATATAGCGAAAATCTCATACTATAAAACATATGTAAAACATTTTTTTATTTTATTTTATTTTATTTTATTTTATTAAAAAATTTATTCGATATTTTTGCTTATCCTGGGATTCTTACAGCTAAACAGCTGAGTGGTCCGACGAGATGGGGGAGGAACTTCAATTTTAACATTGAACTTCTTAACTTTGAAATTTGCAATTTGCGAAAAATCCTGATATGATAGTTAAAAATGAAGGTCAATTTCGGATTCAGCAGTACAGAATATATAAGAATCAATTATCAAAAGCTAAAAAACATGACATAATCCAACTTTTGCAGGCTTGTGCATTCTAATAATATTTTAAAATACATATCATTTTGTAAAGAATTGAGGCTGTTAATTTAGAATGATTTTATTTAACAAAAATTCTGTTTTTTCTTTCTTCTTAAATGTTTATTACAAATTGTATATTTTCCATTAATATGCCAGAATGATTAAAGATTTCAAATTTATATTGAAATGTTAATTTTACTCCCAAACATTTTTTATATCTGACGAAATTATATTTCGACTACATTTGTGAATGACCCCCAATTTGCAGAAAAAATATGCTCCAACTTTAAACAGCTATTACTCGGTCAATTTTAATCGTAGAATAACAGGATTTTTTTGTATTACTTGTCAGTGTAAAAGGAAAAATATAACTTATAAGACCGGGGGGACCGTATAAAAATTTAAATTTCGTAATTTTTTAAGAAAGGTTTTTATTGATCCAAATCGCTTTTAAAATATTTCTTTACCTGATTTAAAACATTTTTGTAATTCGAACTATATGTCTATCACTAACGGTTTAGGAATTAGCCATTGGACACCGTTGAGACCGGACACCCTGTATAGTATGTATAAATTTGGTATTTTAGATTGTACATTGTCTTTATTCAGAACAGGCATTTTGAATGTCGATTTGGGGGGAGATTGTGTCGGGACAAAATCGCCACGAATTTAGTTTATTATGTTTATTTTTTCTGAAAATAAAACATAAAAGCAAATATTTACTGCAAATATAAACATTGTACTACTAGTATACATATATATTATAATTTTGTACCGGTACTCGTGTAATAATGCCTCTGCGTATAAATCTACAATAGTCGTAATTATAAAAGTTATTGATGAAATGCTTCAGAAAATGGTAGATGTTGTTCTGCGACATGTGTTTAGAGCTGAAAAATATTAAATTAGAATCACTACTTTAAAGAATAAGCTATAGGGTCCTAAAGAATTAAGAATTACACATTCTTCCCCCCCCCCCCCCCATCTCCGTGAAGTAAGTGAATATATTTAAAATTTTGTTTTCTTGAAAAAAATTAATCTTACGTGGTAATCTTGTTAATTGTTTTTACATGTCTTGCATAATGTTCATTTTCTAATAAAAATTTATTTATTTATTTTTTTTTTCATACAAAATTTGTCCTTTTTTTTAATTTCGAAATGACGTAGTTTATTTTATTTTATTTTATTATCCTATTATAATAGTGGGTTTATATTGTCTTACAAAGTTTTCAAGGACAAGTTTACGATCCATTCCAAAGGTATAAGTTCGATTGAAAAAAACTAACGAATACTTAGAGCAGAAAGGGGCTACACCTGCAATTTTCATGACACTAATAGAATCACATAGCTGCAGTGTTGTAGTCGTAAAAAAACCAGAGAGTATAGGCAGAGGGTATACGCTGACGTCATGAACGTTCATAGATAGAGTATACGCTAATGCTTTATTTGAGAAACAGAGGGTATACGGAGTTTCTTTTAAAAAAATCCAGAAGGTACACGGCGTATACCCTCCACTGCATAGCTGCCAATTTCTACGGTTTTGTTACCTCTCAAATTTAATACAAATTTTTGCCATTGTTAATCGTTGACAATTGTTAGATTACGGAGATTGAATTAGGCAAAAATTTGCTGGCAAGTTTTAGTGATAAGAAAAAATCTTAGAAATTGGTAGCTATGCAATAGCGTAATACTCCAGCAAAATAAATAAATAAATAAAAGAAAACTACAGCAAAATTGACATTCAACAAACAAAATAACTATCTAGTGCTTTTTCAAATAAACAATTTCATTCCCCGTATTTCTTAAAAGTAACGGAAAAATTAATGAATTCAGTGGAAGTTTATATTTCATCTCCTATTCTCCTTAGTTGGTGACGATTTGTGTAAATCCGGTTTCTCCAAATTTTTGGTTATCCGAGTTGAGCTTGGTCCATGCCAGTGGTGTAGTCGTAAAAAATAAATAAATAAAAATAAAATAAAGCAGAGGGTATACGCTCAAGGCAGAGGGTATACCCTAGTGTATATATACTATAGCTTTATTGAGGAACAGAGGGTATACGGTGTTCCTTAAAAAAATCCAGATGGTATACGTCGTATACCCCCGTATACCCTCCGCCACATCCCTGGTCCATGTTAACTTGGATAATCGAGACTCTACTGTATTTTAAAATGATATAGAAAAGAAATGGTTAAGTTTTATTTCTTTCTTTTTCTAATTTAAATTTTTTTTTTCTCGTGTAATTCGCTGTTCTAAGACCTGAGAGGACAAACGATGACCTGCACTCGAATTCGTCTTCGTGGAACTCGTAATGCTCGTTTCCGGAAGCAAATAGTATTTAATTCACCCTGTAGCCAAGCTGAAGATAGCTTCTAGGCCCAAAAAAAAAAAAAAAAAAAAAAAAAAAAGTGGAAGAAAGTTGATCATTTCCAGTTCAAAGTTGTTTGCGATAAACTAGTCTTTTGGTTTTTCAGGATGCTTCAAGAGAAAAACAACTTTCATCATGGGGAAGGGCCATTGCCCTTTCTCTGAATTTGAAAATTTAATTATGTAACTTTTTTTTCATTTGTGATTGTTTACAAAAAGGATAAAATTTGTTCTGCAAGTTACTTTAGAATAATTAAACTAAGAAAGAGAGAGAGCAAGTAAAAATATTTCTCTGCTCTCCTGAACACCGTGTCATACAATTTTTAATTATATATATTATGTATATTTTTTTACGTTCATGTGTTTCAAATTTATCTTAAATGAGAAAGGAGGAGTGGGTGGCAAGATATATCTTTCCTGGAGGGGAAAAGTGAACTGCTTTACTCTCGATTTTGTAAAATTTTGGTAGAAACTTATTTTTGAATATTTAATATTATTTTCTATTTTGTTTTTTTAATATGTTTAAAAATTGTCTTGCATGGTAAGTTCTGATTTAAAAAAAATAATAATTTTACTTTATGTTTATAGTTTATATAAAAAAGAAAAAAAAGCTAACTAGGCTGTGGACCATTGGCACCAAAATATTGTCGCGTCCTAGATTTTGCCCGCTTTCATGTTAAAAAAAAATAAACTTATTTCTTTCTCTTTTCCGGTGTATGAACCTCTAATTTCAGAAATCTTAAAAAAAAAAAAACTGGAAAGTTTGTTATTATGGCTTCATTTAATTGTTAATGAAAACAATTAATACTTTTTTCATTCGTTAATAGCCCGAACCGAACAGGCACTCGATAGTTTTTCTCGCAATTAAATAAAGAATAACATGAAATAATTTACTTTGGAGAACTTAAACAGTTCTAATTTAATTAATATTCAAATAAAAACTGTGATTAATGCACTTGTCTTAGCGAGTCCATCTCAAACAGATGTAGTATACGATGATTCACTTTAAAGATTGTTAAAATATTGGTGTTAATTTCTTCAGTAGAATATTTTTAATTTAAATTTCGTCGATATCGAAATGCAAAGCACAATTAATTGGAGTTAGAAAATAAAAATCATATTTTTAAATCCTGTTAAATTTTGCAATGAACTTTTTGCAGAAAATAAAAATCGTATTTTTATACCCTGTTAAAGTTTGTGATGAACTTTCTGCAAAATCATATTTTTAGAAATTTGCAATGAACTTTTTGAAAACACAGTTCCCCCCCCCCCCTTTTTTTTTAAATGAGTAAAAAAGTAATATATAAATAATATGTATGTGTGTGCGTGTGTAAATAAATAAATATATATAATTAACTAACTACGAGAAAGTTCACCTAAAAAATAAATGAATAAAAGGATATCCGTTTATACTTATGCAGAAAACGTTAGTATTTTTTTAAACTTTTTATTTATCTTTTGAAGTAAAATTACAAATTTTACAATTGTATTATATTTCTAAAGAAGTGATCCATGAATTTGATTAATTTGGTTTCTTAGTTATTTGTATTATGTCTAAGTCTACTTTCTAACTTGAAAAATGGCACGTTACTGTTTTCGTTACTGGGCCTTGATTAATGTTTATTTTTGAATTTAATGTTTTTATTGCTAGTATAGTACCTTGTTTCCGTTGGCTAAAATGTCCCAGTTTATTTCTCCAAAGAAGTACGGGAAAATAGATCACTAGGAAACATTTCTTTAGTTTCCTTAGCTGGAATTAAATTAAAAGTTCTAATTTACTTCGAAGAAATGTAGGGTAGTAGGATCATTTTCAAACTTTGGCGATTTATTTATTTTTGTTTGTGAATATATTTTTTTAAATACAATGTTTACAGATATATATATATATATATACATACGAAAAGGCAATTTTTTGACATTAGTAGAGAATCCGATTTCAATATTTTAACGAAAAATAGTAAATAATACATTTTGCCCTCTTTTCAATAAAGTTTATTCGGAATTCGTGCAGTGATTTTTTTTAAATTTTCGCGAAATTTTTTATGCTATTTTTAGTTTTTTCGCGTTTTGAGGTGATTTTTAAAACATTCGTAAAAGGAAATAAATCACTTAAACTTTTAGCCTAACATAGTAAAATATAACTCTGCTTTTTTAAATGCAATTTTCAATAATAATTTCATGAGTGTTTTATTCTCGATCATCGGCGATATTTTGACATTCGGAAAAGAATTCCGGTTACAGTGTTTTATAACCCACTTTAGTAAATTTTTACCCCCTGTGATTTTTGAATTTCCAGCAGGGTTTTTTTTTCTTTTTTAATTTTGCAGCAATTTTTCCACTTTAGTAAAAAGAATTTGATTTCACAATCTTTTATTCCATTATGGTAAATGTTATCCTTTTTTTCAATAAAGTTTTTTCGGAAATTATACATCTATTTTTGAAAATTTCGCAATTCTTATGCCTTTTTTTCCCGCTCCGCGGCGATATTTCGGCATTAGTAAAAGCAATCCGGTTTTATTCATTAAAAAATTCCAGTTTTAGCACAATGTAATAAAATTTCTCCTTTACGACTTTTAAACTGTTAGATTTATTATTATCTTATTATCCATTTGGAAAAATGCTTATTGTTCTCGTCAGGGTAGGAAATCAAAATCATATCTGAAGGTTTTTATTGGTTCAATCCGCATTTTATTCGTTTTCTGATTGGTCTATACAGTAATCTGTATTTCCCTTTACTTTCAACAGAGATGGATACCTTCTGTTGCCACTATGACAAAAAAGTGATAAAAACTACAAAAAAAAAAAAAAAAAAAAAAAAAAAAAATAGCTCAGAAACAAATTGAGATACAGCTTTCAAACAAATTGCATTTAAAAGTACATTTTTTTTTCTCTATACGACGGTGTAAAAAGTAATCTTGTGGGATGTTTAGAAGTTTAAGAATGAAATTTCATTTAAAATTGGTTGTCAGATTTCTTGGAAATCTGACGATGGAAAAGCCTTTTCTCGAACAGCCAATGAAATGCTTGGATAATACGCAAGTTTCAGGTGGATAATATAATACGTGCGAGTCGCAGGTGATTTTTGTCGCTTAGAATTTTTACGTGCATGTAATAACACTATTAGTGTTTAATTCATGGCGTACGTAATGTATGATCAACTCCGTGCGATTTTTTATGTCTTAAATTTTAGTCTTTGAAAAAATCATTTTCCAAATGGTCATTGTAATTTGTTAAATTGCTTTTCTTTTTCTTTTTTTCTTGGCTGATTGTATAGTTTATTTTAATATGAAAATCAAGTATCGGCAGCAATACACATGCATAAAATATATGAAATTTAGAATTAAAAAGGCATGAAAGAAATTTATTTTTATTATTTTTGTTTCTTTTTCTTTTTTTTTTTTTTTTGCCTAGGACCTTTTTTTTGTATAAACCGTCCTCCAAGGTTATTTCTATTGCAAATATCATAGAAACTCACCATTTATTTGGTTGATACATTATTTGTAATATGCTTTCTTAATATTTATCGTATGAGAAATTTAATTTGATTTTAGTCTGGTTATAAATATGAGCAAATTCATCGTTTTGGTAGAATTGTGACATTTATAACATTTTAGAAAAGATATTTTAAATTTATAAAATGAAGCAATTGCTTTTAGATAACCAAATTTTGCACTGTAGTAGACGAAATGAATGTTTTCTCTTTGGATAGGTACAGGAAAAAAAATTATAAGGGAGTGTTTATACCAGTATCATACGTTTTCATCTTTTAAATATCGGTAAATATATATTTATGGATTATTTTCTGTCTAAAAGAGAACCCGGGAACCTTGAAGCAAAATTGTAAGAGGGAAAACCTTGAAAATCTAAGGGAGTGTTTATCAATACTTTTGTTGTTATTGTAATAAATACGTCATCTGGAGGGGGGAAACTATGCATGTCTTCAATGTTTGTCTAACGCGGGGAACTTGTGAAGGACTAAAGAAATATATTGCCGATTCAACCACTTCCGCCGTAGAATATTCGGTATTCGGCCCAGTTCCCAAATAGTCGGTTGACTGGATACTGAATTTCAGTTGGATACTTCTGCCAACTACTTTCGATATTTAGCCAAGTACGTTATATATTTGGCGAGTGCTTTAGATATTTAGCTGAATAGACTCGAATTTAAAAAAAAAAAAAAAAAAAAAAAAAAACTTTGGGTATGCTTTTCTCAAATCCAAACTTGATACTTCCTGACACATTCATCAATCATATTCATGCTTAAATGCACAGAATTATCTGGTATAAAATTAAAAGTATTATTCAATTCTAGATCACTTGGACCTTAAGGCAGGTCGCACACTGAGGCGACATGAGGAAGATGAAGTGCGACTTAGGAGGCGAAACAAAGAAGAAAGCTGTTTTAAACCTTTTTATCCCCCTGATTCGAGCAACGTGTTGCATAAGGCGCATCCCACACTGAGACGACAAGCGACATGTAGCGCAAAAACCGGTCGAAACAAAGAACGAAGTTGTTTCAAACCTGTTTTAAACCAGTTTTTCCAGCGAATTCAAGCGACATGTCTTATGTGTCGCCTTAGTGTGGGATGCGCCTAAGACGCCTTAGTGTACAACCTACACAACGTCTGCAAATTTCATGCACAAATAATTAAAATGGCTTCGTTAATGTGCCAAGAAGATTCGCACTGTTCAACAGTATTATTAATTTTTTTCTCAAAATATTGCATAATAATAATAATAATTCATATATATCAAAAAGAAATCTTTTAACACTAGTTCAATTTGAAATTATTTATTAGTTTTAGTCGTAGTGTTGGGTTGTTAAGGTCGAAATGAGAGCAAATAATGATGTTTATATAAATAAAAGTGGTTTATGCCTCCATATAGAAGAAAGTATTGTAATCGAAATTTTTTTCGACGGATTTACACGATTTAGGGGTCAGAGATCCCCCCAAAACATGTTTATAGAAAATGTCTGTCCGCGTATCCGTATGTCTGTCGCCATTGTACCATCAAAAACTGTATGAAGTTATGGATAGAATTGAACCATTTTCTTTTAATGTGTTTTTGGCTATGGCAAGCAGATCCTCCCTTAATTTAGAAAAATCTGCCGGTAGGGGACGCTGTAAAAAGATTTTTGTTGCATTTTGAATATGTACCATCGAAAAGTATATGAAGTTATGCATAGAATAGTACCAAATTTTTTGTGTATGTTTGTGGCCGTAGCAAGGAGGCCCTCCCTGAATTTGGAAATATTCCGCAGAAAGGGGGCACTATAATAGCGATTTTTGTGTAATTTTCTTTATTTTTCGTAGTTCTATTGTACACCGGAGGCTGCTGAATCGACGGGAACTTCCCATCCTGATAACCCGACTATTCGCGAACAGCTGATATACAACAGAATAACGAAAAACTATTGATCTTAATAAATACCATGATCGAGATTAACTCGTTTTTATTCCGATTAATTGCAAAGTTGCAAAAAACCCGTTTTTTTTTTTTTTTTTTTTTTTTTTTTTTTTTTTTTTAATAAAAAAAAACCCAATCCGGTTGGGGGTTTTTCGGGTTTTTTTTTTTTTTTTTTTGAGAAGTGAAAGCAGGGGGAGTCCCTTATTTTTTAAAGAATATGTATTAAATTAAGAAATCTTATTACATATTTATTGATTACCTTAATATACAAGTGATTTGAATTGAAATAACATAAATAAATCAGTGTCAAAGTCTGTAAAAAAGCTTTTACTTCTGACATCATATATCATATAATAACCACATATCACATATTTAAAAATTACTTTAATAGGTTACTTTTTATCTGTATTCCTCACTAAGAACACATTTTTGAAACAAATCTATAATCTTTTATTATTTATTAATCAAATAATACTTCATAATATTTTCAATATATCTATGGTTAACTGTATAGAACAGTTTATTCTTCGAACATAATACATAGCTGTAACTAAAAATATTTAAATTACAAATGATTTCAATTACCTACATAACTGATTGCAATTATTTAATTTGAATATTTTGAAATGAAGTTATATATAATATTTATATAGTATCCAACACTGTTTATTTTTATCAACAAACATGCATCTATGTAATAGTAAATGATATTTAAAAAAAAAAAAAAAAAAAAAAAAAAACAGATTTAAACAAACAAACAAAAACTGGCTTATTTGGGTTTTTTGAAAAAAGTCCTTTTTTTTGGCCAACCCTGGCCAAAAGTGAAATTTGTATCCAGTTGGGAACTTATGTTATGAAGTTTTATATTGTTAAATATTGATAAAAGACCTTGTCATTTTTTATCTATGGGGAAAATGTTATGATTAGCTCTGTATGTTGATTTTGGCTTCTTTTTTTTTCATAATATTAACAGGCTTTTAAAAGACTTAAAAGCACATTATTTCATTTTGACTTTGTCACATTTGGATTTGGCAGTACACCTACAATAAGTTTTAATAGGATAGTGTAACTATTTAAACACAAAGGTTAAAAAACTAATATAAAAGTTACTGAATATTAAGTAATAATATCATGGATTGTAAAAAACCCAATAAAACCCGCTTTGACGTGGGTTTTATTGCGTTTTTTAGAGTGGGTTTTACCCCAAAAAAACCCGGGTGAGTTTATTTGGGTAGGTGGGTTTTTTGCAACCCTGATTAATTGACTGAAGCAGGAATTTAAGATGACAGTCAAAGTTGTTATAGTACTGAACTAATAAAATATTGACATTTGTAACAACATTTTGAAATATTAAAATATATGAGATAGATGAAAGTTTTGGGATTGGCACATCCAACTAGTTGCATTGTGTATTTGAGGAAGCATTGTAACTTTAATAAAATCCATTATGAGGACTCCATTAACATAGGTATTGAGGTATAAGAGGTATTGATTATAGAAATTTTTTTTAATATATTTTAATGAAAATTCGTGGCTTACAGAAAAACAATTAGATATGTGTGAGTATAAAAAAAGATATTCTTAAATATTTGTATTGAAATAAGTTCATTAAAATTAAATTAAAAAAAATACATTTAATTGTGATAATAATGCGTTTCTATTTTAGCTAAAATGTATAGGAATTATATTATGAATAGCAGTCACGAATTTTCATTAAAAAAAAAAAAAAAATTCTACTATTTTATCAATACCCCGATAAAATTATAGTATCAGTAATTTAGATTTAGTAAAGTTTTGTTTTATTAATTAGCATGATATTTCAAATATTATAAAAAATACATCGATTAGTTATAATATAAGATTAATGTTTATTTCATTTTATTTCCAATTTAACGTATAAAAAAGCTATTATAAATATATGACTTTAAAAAATCTTAATATTTGGCCGCTGAATAATCAGTATTCAGCCTAAAATTTGTCCGAGTATTCGGTATTCAGCCAAATCATTATCCTTTACATACCTACACATTACTGTATATTTATTACTTGATTTTTATCAGTATTAGCTGTTTGCTGGCTGTTATCTGATTGCCATTTATTCTAACGTCATCAATTACTCACATATTATATGTTATGGGATGCATGGAAACTTCATTGTAAACATTTCCATGACAAAAGTTAAACTTTTTGTAATAGCACTGTTTACTATTTCCTAAAAGCGTTATCTGAAACATGTAACAACTATTCTGCAGAAAACGTCATCGTGAATATTTCCATTACAAAAGTGAAAATTTGTGTTATAGAATAGTACTGTTTGTTTTTCCAAAAAGCGTTATCTTAACTATGTAACAACCTGTCTGCAGTCCAATTAGACACAAGTCATTTTTGTAATAATCTAAATATATTAAAAGGCAGTGTGAGGTTCCGGTGCGAACCCATCCATCCATCTTATCAGTCGGAAATAAAAGGGAGCCATGTTAGGCTTAAATTCGATTTAAGACGTGTTTTATCTGCCTAAATTAGCTACGTTCTGACTTTTATTTTGCCTCCTTCTCTAGTATTCTTGGAAAATCTTTTATTCTGAAATCATCTGCGGTTTATTCACAAAAGAATGAGGGGAATCAACAATGGGTCAGGAGATAAGGAGCTCGACTCTACTTGAAGGAAAGGTTCCTCTTTTGCCGGACATCAGTCCCTTTCCTGCTAAAGTCGTTAAAAATCAAAGACACCGAAAAGCCACAAAAAACGAAGCCGACACTGAAATCAGTTAGAAGGATAGTGGGTACGCAGCCATAAATCTTTTCTGTCTCAAATCGCCTCTTTTCATCATATTTTTTGTATAAAACGTTCAAAACTAACAAAATTTCAACGAGTTCCTCAATCGACAAACCATTTCAGAAATAGTGTTTAATTTTGCTAATGTAAGCAAACAGTAAGTTCATTTTTGAGATTCATTGATTTAAAAAAAAAAACTTTCGCACATTGAATATTTTAACCTCCTGTAATATTATTATTTAAATTTTGTGTATTTGAATAGTTCAAAACAAATCATCGTGTTTAATTTTCCTAATGTAAACAAAATTACAAAAAAAGCCATTGACATCATTCGCCTATGAACCAATGAAATTAAACAACTCAACTGGATTTTCTGCGTATTAAAACTCTCGGCACTGATTTTTTTTCCAATTTTGGAAAAAATTTCTTTTACGCTAACAAAATTAAAAGTAGCTTTTGAAATCACAGAAGTTACAGTTTATTGAAATTTAACGAATGTGTTCTTTACAGAAACCTAACGAATGTTGTTATGTTGCGTGTTTTTCATATAAAAATAGTCTAAGGAAGAATTTTTTAAGACGTTTGGAAAATGTCGTATTACAACCAGATTAAACAAACATAAAAAAAAATTAGTAGTATTTTTTATCTTTTATCACAAATTACTAATTCGGAAAAGGAGTCCCAAATTTAAAGAGTGAAACATATGTTTCAAATAAAAAAAACGCCAACGGTTTACTAATAATTAATCAAACTATTATTAATATTATTATTAAATCCTGATACGTAAGTAAAGTCATAATAGTAAATGTATCGACATATGCTATCACTATTAGGTGCTGGAATAAACAAAAATAATTTTTATCTTTCCAATATTGCAATTCGAAATAGGAGCCTCATATGAGGCTCAGGGTGACGAGAAGGTTAATTTCTG
Organism: Maratus speciosus; assembly: GCA_963932465.1. NCBI lineage: Eukaryota > Metazoa > Arthropoda > Arachnida > Araneae > Salticidae > Maratus > Maratus speciosus. Next base: position 482,417,900 of record OZ010794.1, on the reverse strand, counting down.
AAATTGAAACAGTAATAAACGACGTCTTTTGTTTGTTTGTGTCATGTTTCTATGTATAATTTATTTTGGTAAAATTAGTTGTTGAAAATATGTTGCCAAATTACCTTTTCTCGCCAAGGCCCTATACTGGAAAAGTCCTTATTTTGTTGCTTTGAATCGAAATAGTACTGATGTTTCAGCGGTCCAGATCAGTGGCCTGTAATTAATATCCAAATCTCTTCCAATCTGCCAGTAAAGATATTTATTGGAATTCCATTATACATATGTTTTTTCAAAACTAATTTTTTTTTTAATTATTAAAACTTTTATTTTTTACTGCGTGCTAGACATAGCTAAGTAATAGAATTGCCCTTTTTATGTATGGAATAATTGAAATTGAGAAAAACTGAAACCATAATGTTATTTTTTATTGCATATTGAAGTCAGCATCTTAATTCAATCGAAATCTACGACGAAAAATGTTATCCGAAAAACTGGACTTCACGCAGTTTTTGTTATTTGTGTTATTTATTGGTGCCAATTAAAATTGAATCCCGATTACATTTAAGATTTTAATTCAAATACAGTCGAGCTCGGATGTAACTAATTTCGACGTAGCTAATTTCTTTCTTTTTTTTTTCTTTTGGTCCCGACGAAAAGGTAACAAAAATACTTCGATTTAATGAATTTACAATCTCGATTTAAAGAATAACTAAGATATTTTAATTTTCTTATATTTATTAAAGGAAAAAAAAAACCCAATGTCCATGATTCTCAAATTTCTGAATACTATCTTGTGACGCAGAAATGTAAATGGCATGTTTCCTTTAAATGTTCTTTTTATTTATAGCCATTTTTTTTTTTTTTTAACTTGTTCTGCTGTATAAAAAAAAATTCCTTTTAAATTCGATTTAACGAATAATCTCGATTTAACCTACAAAGTTCCTAGTCCCGAACGATTCGTTAAACTGGGGTTCGACTGTATATGATTCAAATTCACAAGAACAGCACATTGGGTTTGCATTCACAAAAAAGTGATTTGTTTAATGGCGCCTACTGTGTTAGTTAACTGTAGTTAGTGAGCTGTAATATTAATAACTTAACATTTCTTTGCTGTTATTTTCTTGAAAGTAATACATAATTCAGTTATTAGAAGGCTTTTTCATTTTAATTATGAAATACAATTTTCACAAATCAGTGGTTTATAGAATGAGGACCTGTTATTAATAAAATCACTCGGAATAACATTAAAATCGTGTTTACTCGATTAAGCAGCATCTACACTTATGATCTTATTGATCTGGGGGAAAAAAGGGCTTTTTTTTTCACCACTTCAAAATTTTCGGAAATTTTACATCTCAACTCCTATCATAATTTTAGTGCACCACAAATGTTTAATCACGGATTTAAGTGTACCGTGAGGTAAAATAAAAAAGGTTGAGAAATATCACTTTATGTAATGTTGTTTATCGCTATAACTTCGTCGCGGATGAAATATGCCGAGGAAAAGTTCTAAGTATAGTAACACCGTACATCTATCTTTTTCTGTTTGCTGCGTTGCAACGCCGAGATCGAGAGAATGTGAAAAAGAGTAGTGGTAGTTATTACATACAATGATATATGTGCAGAGTGGTTTTTCAACTTTTTTCCGTCCGGATACTACCGACCGACCCGAAACGGGGGCTACTAGCTCCCCTACTGTGTAACCGGTTTCAGGGTTGCTTTTCATTGCACATGGCAATTGTTTTGTCTGAACTGAGTCCACTGAATAGCCAATGGAAAAGAATCTTATCCAGCGAACCGTGTGTTATTATTATTTTTCCCCCATAATTCCTTTCTGCGTTTTGAAAAATGGTTTGTTTTGAAGCTGTAGGGATTATTCAAAAAGCAGAAGCCTTACAATCAAAGCTATCGTTTAATACCCCTGTAATTGTTTTTGTTGCTGTTGTTTTCTTCCGTTTATGATTTTTCAGAAATTCAAGCATGTACTGCATTATTATAAGAAAAAGTGCCACTAAATTTTCAGTAGCTACATGTATTGACTCGCTGTTGTAAAATTTGCATGTTACGAATTGAAGTGAATTTTCAGGAGTTTATTTAGTAAAATGCCAGTATATGTGAACTGTATTAAACATGGCTTATGAAAATTTATTGCCCGAAAAATGATATGTGAGTAAAAGCCGAACCTCTGAATATTTCGGACTGAAATTAAATTTTAATTGGCATATTAAAATGTACTGAACCTTCAGGTATTAATAGAATGAATGCTTATATTGTACAGGTTAACCATACTCAATATTCATTATATTAATCACAGTCAATAATTAAATTAAAATTAAATTAATATTTCACATGTACTGACTCGCCTTTGTAAAATTTGCGAGTAAACGTGAACTCTGTTGAACGTAACCTATGAAAAAAATACTGTCGGATAAATGATTTTTGGGCAAAGGCCGACCCTCTGAATATGTCAGACTGTCGTGAAATTTTAATTTGCATATTAAAACGTACTGAACCTTCAGCTATTAATAGAATGAATGTTTAGAACGAAACCGTGATGTCTTTTTCTTCCGTTAAACTGACTGGCTATAATATCAAATCTTTGCTTTGTATGGCTTCTCTCCAAGTTGTCTGAAATGCACTTGTTTGCCAACTTTAAAAGAATCCTAAATATTTATTGCATTAGACTTTTTTTTTTTTTCACTTTGCATAGACTCAAAGTTCTTTTAATACAGTTAAAAACATTGTGTCTAGTTGCTGTTTGAGAAATCAGTAACATCTAGGAGGAATATAATTTGCAATGTTTCTAAGATATTTTGTCTATTAAATAAATGAAAGAAACTTTAAATATTTTTTGCAAGTTTAATTCCCTAAACTAAATAACAAGTTTTTTTTTCAAGTGTAAAATGCATTTCTTTTAAAATTGATATTTAAGTAAATCTATTATACTTCAAGTTGTTATAATAATTCCTTTAAACCCCTGAAGGGCGGTGATGCATTTGTGCACCACTTAATTTTAAAGCCGAAATTCTACATTGACACCAGAATTTTGGAATGAAAATTTTCTTGTCATTTGATCATTTCAGTACTGTACTTTGCCCCTGAAAGGGCTAAGTAATCAAATTATTCAGTATTATCTCTTTTTTATAAAATAAGCACAACAAGCATATAATAATTTTCTCCAGATAAAATAATGATTTTTCTCATTCTACTTTCATAAACATGTAACAACAAATTGGAGCTAAAAAACAATAACATCTATTGTGAAAAGAAAGAAAATATCAAATTATTGTAAAATTATTTTAAGCATAGCAAGAGTAGAGATGGAAATGCTCCTAAAACCCCCGGATTTTTTAATTTTTTCGGCAGGGGGAGCAGTTTTTCCCCCAGTGATTTATTTGAGAAGATTGAAATTCCAATTTAAAAATAATGCATTCAAAATTTTATAATTGTTAGATTCTCATGTTTTTTTCTGCCTCCCCCCTCTCTTTTCCCCCCTCGTATTCAGTGTCCCCGCTTAGATTTTATTCTCTCTTACAAATTGGACTCTTAAAAAAATTTACAAAATTTGTAAAAGGTGATGCTTTAAAAATTCTTCATCTCTAGCCAACATTGATAGATATTTTTCAGAATAAATAAAACTATTTTTATTAACTTTATTTCCCTTTTATAGCTAATTAAGCAAAATCTAGAATTGTATAATGGATCAATTTAGTTTTCTAAAAATAATCTTGTTTGTATATTACAGGCATGAGATTGCAAACAGATGAAAAAACAGGAAACGGGAAAAAGAAATTTAAAATAACGCACGTATCAGACAATCAAAGGTTATTTTATTCGTAATAAAATTGTCAATATTTTTATTTAAATTCTACTTTATTTGGGGAAGGGGTGGGGAAACAAATTATTAATTTATGCAAATACTATAAGTAATTCTGAAATGAAAGTTTCTATTTTAAGTTTATTCTGATGCAATGTTTTACACAGCCATCCTAAAATTTGAATTGGACAACTAGCTAACATGCTTTCACTGAAAACACCAGTTTATAAACATGGCAGCTAATGTATATAACCCTTTAAGACCGGACAGCTTTTTGAGTTTTTTGAAGACAATGAATATAACTGAAATTTGTTATCTCTATCTGTTGACAAAATTCATTGTTTCTGTTAAGGCTGTTCTTAATTTGCTGCGTTGAACAAGCGCAAAAAGTTCTGACACATTTACAAATTCATTTTTTAACGGAAAGATATAAAATTGGAAAGCCTGGCCATGGAAGCGATTTGGAATTGAACTCTGTTTTCCATTTTTTGATCAATCAATTACCCATTGAGTTATAAGCTATATCGATCACGTGATAAACCCGTTTTTCGCCCGCTCTTGAGTGATTTTTCTACTTTCGCGCGGAAATTCGGTTCAAAAGGTCCACTTTGACATTATTTTCTGAAAGATCTATTGCGTTTGCAAAAAAAATGGGAAAAACAGCTCGATGACATAGTTCCTGAACAACACCAGCTAGTTTCATGGATTTTCGAACAAAAATAAATTAAGACTTATGTCACAGGGATGAGAATTTTCCGTCTTTTGGCTGATTCCGCTTTTTTGTTATTTCAAGGAATTTCCGTTTTTTTCCCTCGAAATTCCGCCTTTTTCCGAGGATTCCGTATTTTTTCTCCTGCAAAATTTTGTTATTTTCCGAAATTTTCACTTTCCTATCGATTCCGCTTTTCTTCCGATTTCGAAAGAGCATTCAAAGGTGATAAAAAACGGCAAATTTCGTTAAAAGATCTTGAACAAATGGGAAATTTCGTCAAAAGATCGGGAAATGCGGCAAATTTTGTCAAAAGATCGCGAAAAAGCGGTAAATGTCACTAAAAGATCGCAAAAAAAACTACAAATATCGTCAGAAGATCGCGAATAAACGGCAAATTTCGTCCAAAGATCGCGATAAAAATAGCAAATTTCGTCAAAAGATCGCGAAAAAACGGCAAATTTCGTCAAAAGATCGCGAAAAAGCAAAAAATTTTGTCAAAAGATCGCGAAAAACTACAAATATCATCAGAAGATCGCGAATAAACGGCGAATTTCGCCCAAAGTTCGCAAAAAACGGTAAATTTCGTCGATAGATCGCGAAAAAGCGGTACATTTCGTCAAAAGATCGCAAAAAAGCAGAAAATTTTGTCAAAAGATCGCGGGAAAAGCAAAATTTTGTCAAAAGATCGCGAAAAAGCAGCAAATTTTGTCAAAAGATAGCGAAAAAACTACAAATATCATCAGAAGATCGCGAATAAACGGCAAATTTCGTCCAAAGTTCACGAATAAACGGTAAATTTCGTCAATAGATCGCGAAAAAGCGGTACATTTCGTCAAAAGATCGCGAAAAAGCGGTACATTTCGTCAAAAGATCGCGAAAAAGCTGCAAATTTTGCCAAAAGATCGCGAAAAAGCGGCAAATTTCGTCAAAATGGCGCGAAAAATACATGTATTTAGTGCTTTTAGTGTATCCTCTCCTTCCCCCCTCTTTTGTAACCTTTCAGAAAATTTGCTGTGAATTTCAATTTTTTTTTTTTTTTTTTTTTTTTACTCAGAATCGCTCCTGATTCAGAATTTACTTTAAGCTGACTGTATGTCCTGTTCCAATTAGCCCGTGTGACCAAAAATAATTAACCATTGTGATTTTCACTAAGTTTTTCCTATTTTTTGCTAAAAAATTTACACACAAAAACCCTATTCTTAATTAAATTATTTCATTTTCAGGAGTGGCCATGATTCTGATAAGTCGAGCATTTCATATGTAAGAACTGTGTGTAATTTGGCTATTTTCACTCCTGTAATGTAGTATACAGGCTTGTGCGCTTGTCTCCATTTTCCCGGAAATCAGACCCTGGTTTTATTTCTTAAAGTATCTTTCACGGATAAAATGTGGTACAATTTTTTGTTTGCGCGTGGTTTCAGTCTTTTTGCTTTTTTGCAATTCTCATCCCTGATGTCAGGAAGATGCTCTTTTCGATTTGAGAACAGCCTTAACCACACAATCACTCGATTCCGGCATTTATGGAATAGATAACCCAGGAAACTGGAATTTTAGTTAATACCTTGTGCAGTCTTAGGGTTAACCTACCACTCAGCTGCAAGAAAAATCTGGTGAAAACATTAAGGTTGCAGCACATTTTTCGTGAATCTTTGTCGAAATTCCCGTTTTTTCCACACCCCTTTAACACTGCGTTTTTTCGCGATTTTTGCATTTCCTTCGCGATCTTTTGACGAAATTCTCGATTTTTCCGCGATCTTTATTAGAAATTCCCGTTCTTTTGACGAAATTCGCGTTTCTTCTACGATCTTTTGGCAAAATTCCCGTTTCTTCCGCGATCTTTTTACATAGCTGCCAACTTGTACGGATTGGCCGTACAATGTACGGATTTTGTTCTAATTGTACGGTTGTACGGATGAACAGTATGATTGTACGGTTTTGCGCGCGGGAAAAACAATCGTTTAAAAATGCGAATTTTGTCAAAGATCGCGTGAAAAAACGCTACTTTCGTCAAAGATTGCTTGAAAAAACGCTAATTTCATCAAAGATCCGTTCAAAAACACTACTTTTGTCAAAGGATCGCGAAAAAACGCCAATTTTCTCAAAGAATCTCGAAAAAAGCCCTAATTTTCGAAAAAAAAAAACCCCGCTAATTTCGTCAAAGATCGCAGGAAAAAACACTAATTTCGACAAGGGATTGTGAAAAGTACGCGAATTTCGTCAAAAATCATGGGGATAAAACGCGAATTTGTTCAAAGGATCCGGAAATGAACGCGAATTTCATCAAAGTTCGCGAGAAAAGCGCGAATATCGTCAAAGATCGCGGGGAAAAAAAGAATTTTATCAAAGATATTTGAAAAAAAGCAAATTTTGTCAAAGAATCGCGAAAAGAACGCGTATTTCGTTAAAAATCGCGCAGAAAAACACTATTTTTGTCGAAAGATCGTGAAAAAAACGCGAATTTTGTCAAAAATCGCAGGAGAAACACTAATTTCGACAAAGAATCGTGAAAAGAACGCGAATTTCGTCAAAGATCGCGGGGAAAGAACACTAATTTCGTCAAGGGATCGTGAAAAGAACGCGAATTTTGTCAGAAAACGCGTAAAAACGTTAATTTCGATCAAAAATCTTTGAAACAAAGCTAATTTCGTCAAAGATCGCGGGAAATAACGTGAATTTCGTCAAAGATCTCGTAAAAAAAACGCGAATATTGTCAAGGTTCACGTAAAAAACACGCGAATTTTGTCAAAGATCTCGTAAAATAATGCGAATTTTGTCAAAGATCTCGTAAAAAAATGCGAATTTCGTCAAAAGATCGCGAGAAAAATGCGAATTTCCTCAAAAGATTGCGAGAAAAATGTTTATTTCGTCAAAGATAGCAGAAAAAACGCTTTTATCAAAAAATTGCGAAAAAACGCTAATTTTATCAAAAGATCGCTGGAAAACGCAAATTTCGTCAAAAGATCGCGAAAAAACGCAAATTTCGTTAAAAGATCACGAAAATAACACAAATTTCGTCAAAAGATCGCGAAAAAACGGCGAATTTCGTCAAAAGATCACGAAAAAAAAACGCAAATTTCGTTAAAAGATCTCGAAAAAAACGCAAACTTCGTCAAAAGATCGCGGAAAAAAAACTAATTTCGTCAAAGGATCGTGAAAAAAACGTGAATTTTTCACAGGATCAAGGAAAAAGCGCGAATTTCATCAAAGGGCATCGAAAAAACTCATAATTAGACCTTAAGGGAATCCAATCCCCCCCCCTCCCTTTCCTCCCCAATCCTTTGGCTGTGTAACCTTTTCAGAAAATTTGCTGTGAATTTCAGAATTTTTTTTTAGAATTTCCCATGCAAAAAAATTTTCTTTTGATATCTCACGTTTTTATTTTGGAAAAAAAAAAAGACTATACATGAATATAGCATAGAAAATGTTATGAAGTATTACTTTTTTCATTGCATGTGCATATGTTATGCATTTTTAAGCACCCAAGAATACGTCATAAAAATTGTAAGGATTTCAATATTGACATGTTGGCAGGTATGTTTTTACAAAATTCCAGTTTTTCAGCGATCTTTTTACAAAATTCGCGTTTTTGCCGCGATCTTTTTACAAAAATCGCGTTTTTTCCCCGCGATCTTTTGACAAAATTTGCGTTTCTTCCGCGATCCTTTGACAAAATTTGCGTTTTTTCCGCGATCCTTTGACAAAATTTGCGTTTTTCCGCGATCTTTTGCAAAATTGGCTATTTTTATGCGAACGATTGGCGGAATTGTTTTTTCGGCGATCACTTGTCGAAATTTGTAACATTTTTATGTCCGAATTTTCGGACTGATGACCGATTTTTCTTTAATTTCGAAACAAATCATCAATGCGAGAAACGACAAAAAAGCGGAAAATCGCGGTTCCGCGGAAGAATCTCATGCCTGATATTAAAAAAAAAAAAGTTTTTTAAGTGAGCCGGAAAAAGGACTATAACGTGGAATAGTCAGGGAAGAGGAAAATAGTTCAAGTCAAATGTAGTTTACCCCACTTCAAACCTAATTTTTTGCAGCGACAGCGAGCGTAAGCAAACATACTTAAAATATTCCAAAGTAAGTACCCCCTTCCCCGTTTGGTTTTAAACTTTGAAAAGTTCAAATTTCTGAACCCCTTCGATGGGTGCATCAGATGCATCTTCAAAAGGTGCATGCAGGATTTGCTTTTTGTACCAGAGTAATGAAAATAAATATTTGCCTTATTTAATTAAAGCATTTCCGTGATTAAATAAGTAAAGGTAACCTCTCTTGCGGAAGCTCATGGTCTGAGTTTATCTGGAAAAAATGAGTTCGACGTCTTTACTTTAAAAATACGGTAAGATGAAAAATCTTGATCAAGAAGATATTTGTCTCGTATCCAACGTTTACCGTGTCCCTTTGGCAGGAGGTATGCCAAGAGCAATAAGACACCTCATGGTGCTCTTCCCCTATGGATCGATTTCTGGTTTCGACTACGGGCATGCGTTGTGCTCCTTGATTTTCGATTTTTTGGTATGCATGGGAAATAGGGGAATAGATCCTTTTCATTCCCCTGAGGGGATGAGGGGGGGAAATGAAAGAAGGGGCGGGGGATTTCGGAAGCATTCCATGAGAGAACGAGGGGTGGTGAGGGACTGAAAGCAATTTGGTATGGGGGCACGTTTGAAATGGGAACGCGAGTGCTGCATTTTAACCGCGTTTGTTGTGGCCGAAATTTCCGAGCACGAACTGCTCTTGGAGTTGGAATCGTTGCTGCAGATTTCAATCTGCGATATGTGTAATTTTTATTTTTATATTTAGAAATATTGTGGCTTTTATTAAAGTTTGTTGAATAGAATTGTGTATCTGTGTTTGTATCATAGGAATTATTAAGGTATACTGCTTGATTAAAAATTTTGCAATTCATTTTATTATCAGTATTATTATTAAAAGTTATGCTGCATCGCATTAAATTAATTGAAAGCGATGATAGCAAGAATGTTTTCTGTAAGAAGAGACACGTGTTTAGAAATTGGGCTTTATTTCATGTCGAGGTAAAAAATGAAACACCTGCAAAGAAATATAAAAGAAAAGGTCCACTTAATTGGCAGGTTTTGTTCTTTTTTACTCAATACCATAAAATAAATGAACAATCATTTTTTATTATTTTTACCCTTTTTAAATATTTTTCAGATTCAATTATTTCGATTTGAGTTTTGCTCGCAGTATGGAAAAAAATAATTAAAAATGCTAAAGACATATGTAACAGAATGTAATTTATTTTTCTGTATACAATCTTAATATAGAGTAGTACGTAGGCCTAAAGATCAAAACTAGGAAATTTCATCAGTGGCCAGTAGTAGGAAAATTCTTTTAAACAGTGGCCTTTTTAATAGCCACTTTTTACTTTCTTCTATCTTCAATAGAAGAAAGTATTGTAATCGAAATTTTTTTCAACTTCCGGTTTTCGACGGATTTACATGTTTTAGGGGTCAGAGATTCCAAAAAACATGTTTATAGAAAATGTCTGTCTGTCTGTGTGTCCGTCTGTCCGTCCGTCTGTCTGTCGCCATTGTACCATCAAAAAGTGTATGAAGTTATGCATAGAATTAAACCAAAATTTTATTTTAAGTTTTTGGCTATGGCAAGCTGGTCCTCCTGGAATTTGGAAAAAATTCGCCGGTAGGGGGGCGCTGATATAGCAAGTTTTGTGCGATTTTGAATATTGTACCATCCAAAAGTGTATGGAGTTATGCATGGAATTGAACCAAATTTTTATTAAGTTTTTGGATATGGCAAGCAGGTCCTCCCTGAGTTTGTAAAAAAATCGCCGTTAGGGGGCGCTGTAATAGCGATTTTTGTGCGATTTTGAATATTATACCGTCGAAAAGTGTATGAAGTTATGCATAGAATTAAACCAAATTTTTATTTTAAGTTTTTGGATATGGCAAGCAGGTCCTCCCTGAATTTGTAAAAAAATCGCCGTTAGGGGGCGCTGTAATAGCGATTTTTGTGCGATTTTGAATATTATACCGTCGAAAAGTGTATGAAGTTATGCATGGAATTGAACCAAAATTTTTTTTAAGTTCTTGTCTATAGAAAGGAGGTCCTCCCTTAATTTGTAAAAAAATCGCCCGTAGAGGGCGCTGTAATAGCGATTTTTGTACCATTTTTGCGCCATTTTGAATATTGTACCGTCGAAAAGTGTATGAAGTTATGCATAGAATTGAACCAAATTTTATGTGTTTGTTTTTGGTTATGTCACGAAGGTCCTCCCTGAATTTGGAAAAATTCTGCCGGTAGGGGGCAGTATATTTGCGATGTCTGTACCATTTTCATTATTGTACCATCGAAAAGTGTATGAAGTTATCCATATAATTGAACCAAATTTTTTGTGCATGTTTCTGGCTATGGCAAACAAATCCTCCCTGAACTTGAAAAAATTCCGCCAGAAGGGGGCGCTATAATTCCGATCTCTGTGCCATTTTCATTATTGTACCATCGAACAACGTATAAAATTATGCATACAATTGAACCAAAATTTCTGTGCTTGTTTTTGGCTTTGGCCAACAGGTCCTCCTTGAATTTGGAAATATTGCGCGGTAAAGGGTCTCTGTGCTAGCGATTTTTGTATACTTTTCTTGATTTTTCGTAGTTCTATTGTGCATCGGCGGCTCATGCAGCGGCGGGAACTCGCTACCTGCTAAGCCGGTTATTCGCAAACAGCTGATAATAACAAAATAAGGAAAAATTAATAATTTTAACAAATATCATGATATAGATTAACTCGTTTTTAGTCCGTTTAATTGACTTGAGCAGAAATTTAAGATGAAAATCAAAGTTGGTATAGTATTGAACTAATAATATTGAAGTATTAACATGTGTAACTAGGTTTTGAAATATTAAGATGTATAAGATAGAAGAAAGTTTTGGGATTGGCACATCCAACTAGTTTCATTTAGTGACAGATAGCGGCCCTATAATTTTGCCATTTACGTAGATTTTACATGCAGAGAGAAATAAAAAAACCGTGATATTTCAGTTTGTTGTTGACAAATTTAAGTAATTTCTTTTTTAAAGTTTTTATAGTTTATTTGTTGATCACGATAATTATCTAATGGCAAATAACTTCTGAATTATACATTTTTTTGTCTCAAGTTAATATTGCGAGACCACTCTGATAAGGAAGTTGATGTCGAAATTTATCTGTTATCTCCATAGCTGCTTGTTGCCAGATGTCAAATCCACACGAAATTTCTTCGTGGAGGTAGAGGTATTCAGAGAGCTTTTGAAGTGACTCATTGTTTGAGCTTCTTAATGTTATATAATTGTTATTTCGTATGCCTTTTTACGATCAAGATTCGGAAAAAAAAAAAAAAAAATCGGTATTTTTTATATATATCCGATATTTTTAAAATTGTGAACTTACTGCTATAATAATTATTTTCAAACTTAATATAAATTAGCAACTAAAACATATTGCACTCAACATGAAAACTTAATAAACCGATATTCAGAATCTATTTTCCTCCACCCCCCCCCCCCCCCCCCCCACCCCGGTGCACAGTAAAGAGCATCTTTTTATTATTGTAGTATTTGTTATATCTTCTTTCTAGCATTTACCAAACGCCACCATCAAGCCATATTGGTACAATTAATTTACTTATAAAAATAAATACCGTTCTAGTAAGAGTAATACGAGCTTTAAATTTATTAACACAAACGCTTACGTTAAAAATTAAGCGGATAAATTTTAAATATATCAAAATACTGCGTTGTGTAGTTTCGACGCCCCTATTACTTCTAAATCTTCCGCCATTGTTATTTACATTTAGAATTAACATAAAATATTTATTGTAATAACTAAATTAAAATTGGCGGTCAAAAGTAAATTAAAAAGTACCTGAATAAATCAAATTAATTTAACCTAAAATATCACACATGTACTGCTGATGAAATTATTACGAAAAGAAAATTAATTGAAATTAGGTTATTTATTTACAAAAATGAAACACAGTATTTACAGGTAAACATTAATATAAGACAAACGGAATGGAACTATACACTTCCATAACATTATTAAGTTCAGCATTTTTGCTGCCTGCAATTTTCTTATTTAAATTGCTTAAGTTACATTTATTTTCATGTGACATGTTGTTAGTAATTTTTCAATTTTATCGTTTAATTATCATATTACATTGCTCATTTCATTAAGTAAAGGTCAAAATTAGCACTAGCCACAGGGCCAGTAAATGAAAAAAAGTGGCTAGTGAAAAATTGTCTATCAGCGGCCACTTTTTTACAAGGAGATAAAAAAAAAATTTCTTGCATTTCATCAAGGATTCTACTTTTTTTGGTTCCAGTATATTTATATTAACATATTTATTTGGGCTACTCGGTTTTAGATTAATAATTATAGAAATTTTAGTGTTTAGAATTTTGAAATAAAAAAGTGGCCGCTAGTTTAAAGAAAGTGGCCACTTTAAAAATTAGTCCTACCGGCCAGTAGCCGCTAATGAAATTTCCCAATTTTGACCTATATCATTAAGTACTAATGGATCACAGTAGTCCATCCTTAACATATTTAGTAAACATAAATACTTTTTTTGACATAATTAGGTACATAAAATTTATATACCTCTTATTGACACGTCATCCTGAGTGGGGAGTTCTGGCCAATGAATATTTTTTTTTTTTTTTTTTTTTTTTTTTTTTTCGGAGCGAACCACATTTACTGTTCAGACATTGAGATTACAAACACATCTCTACATTCTGCGAAAACAAAATCAGACTCAACAAATTGAGAGTCAAAAACCAACTTCACATACTCAGAAGCAAAACCAGACTCTATATATTTATTTACAAACAGAAGCCCCTCTGATTCCAATGGGCAGACACAAGCTACAATCACCTTCTATTAGCTTACACATCTTCCAATAATAGCAAACATGCTGCATTTTGTAACGTTTGTTGACATAAATTAAAAAAAATCCCCTGCACTTCTCTAAGAAAATAATTAGCTTTTTCCGCGGTCAAAGGCTAAACTCCATAAACATACAGGACATCTTTATTGCCCTAAAGTGGACCAGGGGTGATTCTGTTCCGACAAAAAAAAATCTGTCATAAATCCGAAAATTCGGACATAAAACATCCCAAATTTCGACATGGCCTCCGAAAAAAATCAATTTCGTCAATCGTTCGAAGAAAAATCGCCAATTTCGTCAAAAGATCGCTGGAAAAAAGCGAATTTCGTCAAAGGATTGCGGGAAAATGTGAATTTCGTCAAAGGATCGCGGAAAATGCGAATTTCGTCAAAGGATCGCGAAAAAAATGTGAATTTCGTCAAAGAATGGACGGAAAATGTAAATTTCGTAAACAGCAGCGATTTTTGTAAAAAGATCGCGGAAAACGACAAATTTCGTCAAAAGATCGCGAAAAAAAGGCAAATTACGTAAAGAATCGCAAAAAAACAGCAATTTTTGTCAAAAGATCGCAGAAAAAACGGTAATTCGTCAAAAGATCGCGAAAAACGCAAATTTCGTCAAAAGGGCGCGAAGAAAAACACATAGTGCCAGTAGTGGAATTTCGCTTTTTTTACTTTGTGATTATAATGCATTAGCTTAAATTTGGACTCGCATATTTGAAGCTTTTAGAAATCGATTTTTGTTATAAAATTTATAGGTTACAATTCAATTTTTTTTTCCTCTCCCGAAAAAATGTATAGTTTGAATCAGGACTTCGGAGTCGGGCCCATTTATGAGCAAAAGAGTCTGAGTCGGATCTGTTAAAATTCCCGATCGGAGTCGTCCATTTTTCCCACCGACTCCGCAGCCCTGGTTTGAATTGCAGGAAAAGGAGTTAGTAGGGGGTGTTCACTTCCAGGACTGTATAATTAGAAAATGCACCTGATAATGTCCTCCCGGCATTTCGATTTTCCGACATGCCCCTTATCCTTTAAATGTTGAATAATCGGAAACTAATCTATTGATTTTCGATTGTTTTTATGTAAAAAAAAAAAAAAAAAAAAAAAAAGTGTACTTGATAAAGGTAAAATTAGAGGCCTATTTTTATTTTCAAAATATCATGGAATTTGATATTTTCATATGTATTTGATGGTTATTAAAAAAAAAAAAAAAAAAAAAAAAACCTTTGTTCTTGAAACTCAATACTAAATCCTAAAGGTTTTTTTTTTTGTGTGAGTGTGAAAAGTAAGTAAATTGCGTCTGTTTACAATTATTTGATCTTTAATTTTGTTACATAAATGAAAAATAAAAGAGAAATTTGAAATATTGTTTAATTAAGTTTTCATTCTAAGTGCAAATATATTTTAGTTTCTAATTTATATTAGGTCTGAAAATATGGGATATATATCAAAATATGAGATATTCTTGTTATTTTCGAAAATATGATATTTGCGAACGCTGCCCTGCACAAAATTCATCTTAAAACAAGCCCCTCTACAATAATCCTATAATCTCCAATCCAATAAATCTCCTCTTAATAAAACAGCCCTCTTCACAAAATTCCTTTTAATAAAACAAGCCCTTCACAAAATTCTTCTTAATAAAATAGGCCCCTTCACAAAATTCCATTCCATAAAAAGATACTCTTCATTAATTATTTCTATTTTATTAGTTTTTTAAATGTGTAATTTGCAAAGAAAATAAATTCACCAGAAAGGAAAACTTTAGCACAAGGACTTAAAGAAATTATTAATAAATGCTTAGGTCAAATTTGAGTGACTGGATTCCATCTTTCGTTACAAAATGTTATTTTTCATAGAAAATACCAATTAACTTTTCACAAAATGGACCTGAAGAAAAAACACTTTCGACCAATGGTGTACTTATTTGAATTTCTTTTCGCTTTTTAATCCTATTTTCATAGTTAATCTGTTATATTCTTCATATTTTTAATAATAGTCTTTGACTTCCAATTGATAACTATTATTCCGCTTTATTTTCTCACAAGGTAACTTTTCTTTTAAATACTATGTTGGTTAAATTCTAATCTTGTGGAAGGTTTTAATAAAAATTATAGAATATCGTTATTGGATAGTGACAAACCTGTTTTATTGTGCTTAATTTTCAGGTTTTCCTTGGGAATTGGAGCAGATAACATATTTTCCAGTCTTTCCCGTCATTCTACTTTCAGCTTGGTGCTGTTACGTTTCTATCAGCCTACACAAAGCTGGTATCAAACATGCAAGTCGATCAAGTTACTTAATAGGGTATTAAATTTCCGACCGCTAATTTCAGATCGCAACTCCAACAGGCATTGCTAATATTAATATTTCATTATTTTTTTAGGGTAGTAAAAAAACGGAACCCGACTGTCAAGAAAGGTTATGTGTTTCACGCGTATGTGGGTATGTGGATTTCTTTATACCCTCGAAACATCCCAACGGCTGGATGGATTTTATTGAATGAGGTCTCTATTAGGGATGTAACGAATATTCGGCCACTATTCGGTATTCGGCCCTTTTGCCGAATATTCGGCCGGCCGAATATTGACCAGATATTCGGCCGAATACCTGTGGCCGAATAGTGGGACATTTGACCGAATATCTGTAGCCAAATAGTGGCATATTTGGCCGAATATTTTAAGATATTTGGTTAGATATGTTCCAGAAAATCAAAACAAAATATGATTTTAAATATTTTCGACAAACAATATTAAAAAATTATACCTAAATACATTAATTATTATAAGAAAAAGATCTCATTCTGAAATATGGGGTAGAGGAAGTATTATGAGGGGCTTGTTAATTTTGAGAGAAAGAAAAGTTGGTTGTATTTATGACGGCCAATTATCTGCACGAGGGATATAGGCCCAGGGGGGCGTGCCCTTCGTGGGGGTCTTTCTAAGGGAACCTAACCCGTATTAACGCTTGGAAATCCAAGGTTCGAAGAAAACCACGAAAACTCCGAACGATTAGGCCGACGGGCGCGATTGGGATCGAACCCAGCACCTCCCGTCTACCAGCTTCGAGAGCAGAACCTCTCAGCCACTGGTGGGGCGAGAGAAAGAAAAGAGAAAAGTATATCTTGGTAGCAGAAAAGAATATATAATATTTTAATGGAATGAATAATTATATTTTAAGAAAATAACCTTTTTTTTGACATACAGAGTGTAAATTTACTAAGTTTAAGTTGCATGAAAAAGGATATAAAAAGACAGAGGACACATGCAAGTTCTTATTTTTGGGGGGTGAAAGGATTTTACTAAAATAAAAAGAGTTTCATTTTTACAGAGGTAATGAGTTCTATTTTAAATAGTATATATATATAAATTACTAGAACTATCTATGGATTAAATAAAAAATTATGGATTAAATTATTATTTACATTTTTAAAAGTCATATGTTATCTTTAAAGTATTTTTAAGACATTTAAAGTATAACAAAAAATACATTCAGCTGTTATGATTTTTGAAAAGTATAACAAAAAATACATTCAGCTGTTATGATTTTTGAAAACTCAAACAAAAAATTAATTTCAATTAGTCCTTAATTTAATTTTTTATTTTAAAATTGAAAAAAAAATTAAACAATTAAAATAAAAGTCATTTATATTAAAGTCAGTATTCGGCTGCCGAATATTCGGTATTCGGCCTAAAACTTGGCCGAATATTCGGTATTCGGCTATTCGGCCAAATCACTATTCGTTACATCACTAGTCTCTATTGATTCGTCTTAACCGTCCGATGGTTGTAGGCTAGGTTTTCTTTTTATAAATTCAAAATGGTGGTAGAGACGAAAAAATTTTTTACGCATCATATTGAGTCTTTCAAAATAAAGACGATGTTTCATTGACTATTTTACGGTCAGAAGCTCCGTTTAAATATTACACAACCTGGAAGTTGTGTAGGTAGGATCTCTAGCTTTACTGCAACTCTAACCTTCATAGACATCTATATGCCTCATCAAAAAGTGTTTATAGATAAGAACTAACAATTAAACACAATTTAAAAGTCATCAATGCCAGTAAATAATAATAAAAAAAAAATAGCTAAGAAATATAAAAAATAGTTTCACATTGGTGAGAAATAATTAATTAGTTCGCTTTTTACGCAGTCGGTTTTTTTAATTTTTTAAATTTTATTTTTACTTGTTTTACGGTAGTAAAAAACGGAACCATTATAAGATCACTCGTGTGTTTGTTTGTCCGTCTGTCACAGCCGTTTTTCAAGAAAACTTTGGAACGTGGAAAGGTCAAACTTGCCAGAGTTATAAAAGACTGTTGACCCACCTATTTATAGTTTGTTTGCCATTCACAGATATTCTTAGGGAAAAAATTAGGGAAGCTAATTAAATTACTTGAAAAACATTTTTTGTCCCCCCCCCCCACTTCCCCTAAGTACTAAAATTATGAAAAAAATTGAGGTAGTAGAGGTTTGTTTAAACTTTTCAGGGAAAACGAGAGAGATTATCCTAAATAACATAGATTTTAAGAAAATCGCATTTTACCGCTCCACACAAACTTTACTTTGTGGGCGCCGTTCGAGGCATTTATAACATCCAAGGATTGTTAATAATGATTTTCGAAAAAAAAAATTCTGGTAATTAGCAGAGATATTAAGTGAAAACCTATCTGGAAAACAGCGACACGGACTAGTGTGGCATGCAATTTTTGCGACCTCTATTCGAAGCGCGCTCTGCGCAGTGGCAACTTTAAACTTTGTACAAGGTCTTTGTTGTACGGAAACCTTTGTGCACGAATGAAACCCGCACTTATTTTTCATAATTTACAATATTTTCGTATTTTGATATTGAAATTTTATACGAATGATATGGAAATATTTAAGGCACTTATTAAACAGATACTTATTAAAAAGTGTGAGAGGGATAGGCAGCAATAACAAAAACAAACCATGTTTTCCATTTCTCTCATGTAATTGAGAAAAGAATATATCATACGTATTCCTATCCATAAGTTTGTGTTATTGCTGTATAATCTTAAAACTAAGTATTGTTCAAAGAGCAATTTATTGTGTTTGCAGTGCTATTAAAAACTGTATACATAAAGGCCGATATTAGGCGATTGTAATATTTGCTTATTTATTCCTAAAATCATTTGAGGTAATAAAATATTTTCGATCTACTATATTAGTTTTTTGAAGTCTTTTTCAGCTGTTTTTCAACAAGCATCTTCAATCTTTTTCGTGTTTGGTGATGATTTTTTATGTATGCATAAATACATTCTAAAAACTGTTATCAGCGAATAGTGTATGTGTACAGTTTACACATCCAAGCATACTGTTAACTCGTATATCTGTACAAGTCATATAATTTTTTACTATTGCTATTGAACTATCCCCCCCCCCCCCCCATACCGCGACATGATTTCAATATAGATTCATTTCAGTTATGAAATATTTTTAAATTTGTAATTTTTCAATTGAGAATATTTATGTACCATTTCATCATCAAACTCCATCATACAGTTTTCTGTTTTCTTTGGTTTATTTTTCTAATCCTTTATTATAGTCTTCGAATTCAATATATATATATATATATTTTTTTTATCTATCTCTGATAAGAAAAATTTGACAATCACAAATGAATGTAATCTAATGGAATGAAATGAAACTGCGCGTTTATGGCGTTATTCTTTCTTTTTCCCTTCTCTTTAGCTACCATTTTGAACCGTTTTTCATTTGAAATTCAAATATGAATGCGCCGAATAAAGAAAAATAAGCCAAAAAGAATTCTGAAGCTGGAGTATTTTGTTCCATGCATCCATTGATCGCAGCTTGCCTGCATGCGGAGCGAGCGGGGCAGAATAACAAAAAAATGGGCCGCAACCAATAAGCTTGGACGGGCGTGGCCCCCGGCAGCAGCGAAACGTTCCTATTGGCAGGCAGGCTGAGATAAACAGAGGCCTAGCGAGGGCAATGATCAAGCGATATTCTCTATCTTGCCAGCGCATGATTTGTAGAGGTGACCTTTACGGTGCCTGGAGAAACTGCTTGATGCATTTACTGCATTGCTTCCAGGAGAGAGCTGGTGATCACTTTAGATATGCTCTAGGCAAAGATGGAAAGAAAAAAAGCCTGCAGGATCCTTCTCATTGTTTTTATTTATTTAAGTCTTGCTAGATGTGAGGGTGTAACAAAGTTACGATCGATCCCAATATATCTGACAAAAACGTTGCCTCCGATTTCAAAAATTGAACACGAAAATAATACTTCATAGCTTCATCTTGTATTTTTCTAATTATCACCATATTATTTTATAGCAGTAACATACAACGCAATAATTGGGTAAATTCAAAGGTTGGGAAAAAAATTGATTTTTTATGCAAGGCTTTTCTCCTATAAAATAATAATAATAATAATAAAGCAATCCAGACTGCAGTAAGCTCAGTATACAAACAGCTAACGTTTTTAGTATTATGTATATAGGTATTATATATCTATGTATTATTTTTTTTCCTTTCCATAATTAAAGAATGAAAATAACTAGTAAAGAACTGATTTAAAAGAACTCGGGAAGATGGTTTTACAAACTTAAATAATTTTGCGTACGTATTTGTTCAATCGCGTTTAATCCCCCCCCCCCCCCAAAAAAAAAGGAAATTATTTATGCCATAAGGGATAATACAGTAAGAGCTAACCTTTTGTTATCCGTATGTGCGAGATCCGTCACTCTCGCTGTCCTCAACAAAGTTTAGTAATATCTATTGTTTAGTGCCCTCAGTTTTATGTCGGAGTATATTTCAACCTATCTTGTGCGATTCAGAATATTGCATTTTTATGTGATCTGATCCTTGGATTTGTATTAAGGTTATAGATATGAATTATCGGATGTTGCAAGTGTTGTGTATTGTGTTATTGATCCTTTGCTGCTCCAGCTCTATCGTCTCAGATCCACACTGACTACTTTCTGACCAGTGTTCAGCGAAACAGTCGATATATGTTTTACGTTTGAGGCTGAATTTTTCAATGAAAAAAAGATAATTATGTTGGGCAATATTTATTTAGAACAGCTATTGAAATATAAAGTAACTGTCTAAGTTTTCATTCTAAGGGCGATATGTTTTAGTTTCTAATTTATAACATCTGAAAAAAAAAATTGAAAATATCGGTTATATATCAAAATATAGTATACTTTCATATTTTCGAAAATACGATACTTAGAAGTCCTGTTTTCGATACGTTCCTGAGTTTATTTTATTTTATTTTTTTTTTTTTGTTCCTTTTTTTGTTTGCAAACGCATAAAATTTTCAGTTTCTCTTACTCAATGCCGCTAGCATTGTGTACTGATAATACGTAAGGAAAAAAGCATGCAAAAAGACGTTCGTCTGACATTAGCCTAATAATTTTCATGCTTATACGTTTAAATAAGAGTCCGTAAATTTGTCAGAAAGTTTCGAGTTATTCAACGAGGAAAAATATTTTTTGAGACCACCCATGTGGAAATAATATTTTACTGTAAAAATATGAAAGAAATGTGAGAATGAAAAATAATCGAACATTAGAGAACAGAAATTCTGCATTTTCAGAATTTAGTGTCGCCCCCTATTAAAAAAATATATATATATATAAATATAGATACAGTAGAGTCCCGAACTTATACCGTAGGAATGATTCATTTTCTTCTGATGGACTGATGGCTTCTATTATTATGAAACAACCATTATAAATGAAGTGTTAGGCGAAGATGAAAGAACAGTCGTAAAAAGTTAGAACTCTGATTTGTGAATGATTGAAAAAATGGCGATTGCCTCCCCCCCCCCCCCCAAAAAAAAAAAAAATAAAAAAAAATATGGCAATTTTTTCCCCAATTCTGTCCAGAAAATCAGAGTTCTAACTTTTTGCGACTGTTCTTTCATCTTCGCCTAACACTTCATTTATAATGGCTGTTTCATAATAATAGAAGATATCAGTCCATCAGAAGAAAATAACTCGGTTAAAGTGGAAACTCGCTTAAGCGGGACTCTACTGTAGTTCAGCTTTAAGACTAACACACGATTTCATTTTATGTAAAACGACGTCACCCGAATCCGCTGAAGGATTCCTCGTTTACGATCCAGTCATAAACAACATCTACAACAAAGTATGCGTAAGGCGTCACTATCTCAGAAATTTCGTCAAAGAATCGGGAAAAAACCCACAAATTTCGTCAAAAAATCGTGGAAATAATGCAAATTTCGTTCAAAAATCGCGAAAAACCACAAAATTTGTCAAAAGATCGCGAAAAAACCGCAACCTTCGGCAAAAGATCGCGAAAAATCCGTAAACTTCGTCAATAGGTCGCGAAAAAACGCAAACTTCGTCAAAAGATCGCGAAAAAACTCCGCAAATTTCGTCAAAAGATCACGAAAAAACGCAAATTTCGTCAAAAGATCGCGATAAAGCCGCAAACTTTGCCAAAAGATCGCGAAAAAATCGCAAATTTCGTCAAAATATCGCGATAAAGCCACAAATTTCGCCAAAAGATCGCGAAAAAATCGCAAATTTCGTCAAAAATCGCGGGAAAACGCATAGTTAGAGCCGGGAGTGGATCCTCCCTTTCCCCCTTCTGCTGTAATTTTTCAGAAAATTTGTTTTCACTCAGAATGACCCCTGGTTTTATCAGAAATCAATCATTTATATTTTTCTCAAAATAGTAGGTACATTTTTTTCGGTTGTTATGAGAAACTGGCAACAAAAATATATAATTACTATTTTTCAACTATTTTCCCTTTACTTTCTACATAAATGGAGTACTTGAGTTCCCAAAATTAAACAAAGAACGCTAAAAACTACAAAACAATTATCTCAAAAGTAAATGGAGATACAGTTTCCAAACAAACTGCAATAAAAAGCACCCTTTTTCCCCAATACGACGATATAAAAGTTGAAAATGTGCGATGCTTAGAAGTTAAAAAAAAAAAAATTGCTGTAGAGTATTTAATCGCTGTTGACTTAAAAGATACAATGTAACTCTGTTCTCAA
This sequence comes from Maratus speciosus, assembly GCA_963932465.1. Taxonomy (NCBI): domain Eukaryota; kingdom Metazoa; phylum Arthropoda; class Arachnida; order Araneae; family Salticidae; genus Maratus; species Maratus speciosus. The sequence goes on along the minus strand of OZ010794.1, from coordinate 482,395,461 downwards.
ATTCAAATTAGCTACTTTCTGATACCGTCCTGAATCCTGAATTTATTCTTGAACTGACAGTTTTTCTTATTTAGATACTGATTAGCGTAAATTTCTTTTTAATTAAAGCAGGGTTCAGTGATATATATCAGTGGATTTTCAAAATATCATGAAGTTTGATATTTTCATATATTTGAAATATATTTTCAAAATATTGTGTATATTTTTAGTCGAAAAAAGTGTAAATGGAATTGCTGTTATTGACTGTAGATAACGAACTTTTACTCTTGTCAGTGACTTTTTTAGTCCCCTCCACCCTCCGTTGTTGTATAAAACATAATACTAAATCCTATAGGTTTTTTTTTTTTCCTTCTGGTTTTCAATTGGTGATTTTCAGTTTTGTTACACAAGTGAAAACAGACTTTTAGAATATTGCTTTACTAACTTTTCATGCAAAGTGCAACATATTTAGTTAATTTATATTAAATCTGAAAATATTTATAATCTTCGAAAATATCAGATCGGATATATATAAAAAATATCCGATATATATCCAGATATGGGATACTTTTTTAACACCGAATAAAAGCAAAATATCTTTCAGGAAATTTTATGTGGACGTTTTAAAGTATTTTCAGGAAACGACAGTCACGTGAAGTTTCTGATACAGAGTAATGGATTATAACTGAAGACCCGTTCAACCCCAAATTCTTTTAATAATAAATGTGTGAAAAATCCATGCATTTACGTTTAAAAATGAATCCATAAATATGTCAAAGTTTCGTGTTGTTGGACAGAGAAAAATATTATTTTGAGAACCCGTCTTAACCCGGCAGGACACCCGAAAATATTCGTCTGCTGTCGGTGAGTGCTTTTAATTAATTGTTTATTAATTTGTAAAGTTAACGATAATTCAACCTTTCAGTTATAATTTTTCACGAGGAAGTGTGTAGTTATCATGAATTTCACTAACAGACAGAATTCTAAAGTTTTTTTTTTTTTTTTTTTTTTCGTATTTATGCCATTTAATATTCTTGGGGTGTGCTGACACCCCATGCCCGTTCTCGTGTTACATTTCACGGCGCGCGTCCTGCCGGGTTAAACATAAATTTCATGTAAATTAAATTCGCCCACGATTGCGTATGCTTACTTATCTTCAAAAAAAAAAAAAAAATAAATAATAAATAAATATGTATTTCTTGCAGTTCTCACATGTACTTAGGTTTGATATATATACTTTTGGGGGGGGGGGGGGGATCTTTACTTCTGTAAAATTAAACCAAAATCGTACCCACACCTTTATTGGTGAAACTTCGAATGACTTGAAATTAGGAAGTTTCCATTCTTATTAGGATCTCACTCTCAGCATTAAATTCGTTAGCACCAGTATTACTATATCGCGTGTAGATATGTTTCGTTCCCATAAAAACCAAAGAAGAAAATAAAGAAAGAAGAAATAACAAGTTGGAAATTGCTCGTCAAACGTGGCAAATGAGGTGCGTTCGTACTATAACTAGTTTTAAAATTATTTTTTGCACCCCATATTGTACTGAATGTATAATTTTTTGCACTTCATAACGTGCATAGTCTGATACATCATTAAAATGCACTTCCAATAATTTTTTCGGAACACTTTTGACTGTCCCTGTAATTAAACTATACATCCGATTTTCCTAAAATTTGAAAAAGCTCAACAAAATTTTGCAACAATTATATCTTTAAAATTTCAGACCATTCGGAAGGCTGTAATATCATTAAAATGCACTTGCAATAATTTTTCCCATTGGCCGTAATGTAAAGAAAAACTTTTGGCTGTCCCTGTAATTAAACTATACATCCGATTTTCCTAAAATTTGAAATGGCTCGACAAAATTTTGCAACAATTATATCTTTAAAATTTCAGATCATTCGGAAGGCTCTAATACCATTAAAATCCACTTGCAATCATTTTTTCCATTGGCCGTAATGTAAAGAAAAACTTTTGACTGTCCCTGTAATTAAACTATACGTCCGATTTTCCTAAAATTTGAAATGGCTCGACAAAATTTTGCAACAATTATATCTTTAAAATTTCAGATCATTCGGAAGGCTCTAATATCATTAAAATCCACTTGGAATAATTTTTCCCATTGGCCGTAATGTAAAGAAAAACTTTTGACTGTCCCTGTAATTAAACTATACATCCGATTTTCATAAAATTTGAAATGGCTCGACAAAATTTTGCAACAATCACATATTTGAAATTTCAGACTATTCGGTTGGGTAGTTTTTGCTCTGTTACATGCGGACAGACGGACGGACTGAACGACGACTATAGGTGCTACGTATTTATATAATTACGAACGCACCTAAAAATCGGTAGATTCAGCAACCTCGCTGTACAGGAATATCAGAATGTATGAATTTTGTAAACGTTGGGATCACTATACCTCATGTATATGTGTGCTTTTCGTTAAAAAAGAAAAAAGAAATGGTGCTTTCGCAAATTTTTTTCTATTAATTTAGTGACGGTACTATTCGAGAACAGAATCAAAATTAGCTCGAATTTCTTTTTCGAGAATTGAATTGTTCGGTAACTGGAATGTTGGAGAAAGAATTTCTACTGTAGTTTTAACAGAAGCGAAATTCGTCATTTAGGCGGGGCGTGCATGCTCTTCCCCATCACTCTTTCCAAATAATAATATTTGTAGTATTGTTCTTTACGGTTAAATAAGGCCAAAAAAAGAGGGGGGGGGACTGAAAAGAGCAGAGTCTGATTACCACAAGCGCAAATAGGGTACCTGCACCTCCAAAAGGCTCCCTCCCTTCCTTTCCAATACTAAAAATAAAGTATTGTACTAAAAAAAAAAGGTGCAAATTGCGGCTACAAAAATGTTATCAGGGGCCCACGTAGGTCCTAGATAGAGCCTTGAGAAAAAGTAATATCTAATAGGTAAATAGTAGGATTCGCCGTTGATTTTTAACTTTGTCAAATTAGATTTTGCTTGCATATAAAAAAATGTCTTTCTCTTTATGGCATCTTTTTAACTGGATTTTGACTAGCAGAATGGATAAAAATCTCTGGTATCTTGAATCTAAATCATCCTGGGGAAAGTCAAGCAGCTCAGCTCTGTTCCGTCGACTGAACAACAAATAAGAATTGCTTGGAATATCTGGTTATTCCGGTCGTAGAAACAGTTCAAGGTACGACTTGCTAATAGACAGGCTTTTGCAGTCTTCTTTTTCTTTTTTTTTAAACCCTCCAAGCTTTTCGTGTTTTGGAATGCTGCCAAGTTTCTGCTTAGTCTTTTTTTCTACCCTATCATGATTATATTTTGAAGGAATAAATAATTACGCTCGGTAGTATTATTTCATGTAGTCATGTGTATTATGTCAGCTGTTAAGAAAATGTTATTTCTCCAGATGTTGAAATTATCTGAGAAATCATAAGCCATTGAAATTTTAATAAAACAACCTATTGTATACAGCAAACTGTATTGAAATTGTTATCTGCTCGCTGTCTATTATAAGCTTTTTTTTTTTTTTTCATTTAATAATCTTTTAAAGTTCACAAAATATAAATTCACTAATAAAGAAAAGGAAAAGAGAACATATAGCATGTGTATGTTTATGAATGAAATTGATTAATCTATTTTGGGTATATCTTTACAGTTTAAAATGGATTACAAATTATAATTTAAGTAGAAAATTCAGTATAACTTCAAAAATCCGGCATCGTCGGAACCGAGACTGCCGTATTTGTGAAAATTCCGGATTTTTGAAGGAATATTAAAAGTAATAACTATGAAAGTCAAAAATAGTAACTATGAAAGTCAAAAGTAGTACTGTAATCTTAATGGTGCCTTTACCCATAATTTAATTCGCTGTAAGGGATAATTATGTAAAGAAAAAAAGAATTAAATATTAAAATAATCTTACTTTAATTCAGGGTTGGAAAAAAACCGGGTTTTTTTTGTAAAAAAACAAAAAAACCGGTTTATTTGGTTTAAACCAGGTTTTTTTGGTTTAAACCGGGTTTTTTTAAATATAATTTCCTATTTCATACAGATGCATATCTGGTGATAAAATAAACATTTTTGGATATTATATAAGTAATATAACTTTAGAAAATATTTAAATTAAATAGTTACAGTCAATTATATAGAAAATTGAAATCACTTCTAATTTAAACATTATTAGTAACAGCTATGTCTTATGTTCAAAGTAAACTGCTCAACACAGTGAAACATTGATACCAGGAAAATCGTATAAAGAATCCTTTGATTAATAATATAATAATCAATCAATAAACATTTGATGCAGTTTCATGAATATAATATATTATTCTTTGGTTGTTGTTATTATTATTTTTTTAATATCCAAATACTTCTGGTTATTTTGTTTTCTGAGTAATAACGCCAAGTGTCCAAGTCAACATTTTTGGCCATTAGATTTAGCAACTAACAGAAAAGATTGACTGGTATTATGGAAATGCTATAACTAGCACTCAATTTTTGCAATCTGTGTTATTCAATTTGATATCTTAAGTTACTCTTTTAAATTCTTTAAGGATAATCTTCCGCAATCCCAATCCAGAAAATTTTCTTTTACAACTTAACCAAAATCTTAAAGATCATTGTATTTTGTTATTAACTACTGTAAATAATCTGCATTTTTTAAATGAAAATATTTTATGCTAAATATTGAATATTATTTATCTATTATATCTTTTCTAATTTCACATGTTTTAAGAAAAATCTTTAGGGTACCAGATATGTTCATCAGCACATGCTAATTTTTCATTCTACATGCATAGAAACATGACCTAGGCTCATTATGTCTCATGTTGACTGCATGACTGCTGAGATGAAGTGTTAAAAGTAGAAATTACTTCTATCTATAATTTAAAACAATTAAATTACAAAAAAAAAAAAAAATATTATATTAGATATTTTCTAAAAAAAAAAACCAAATGGTTTTTTTGACAAAAAAACCAATTGGTTTAAACCGTGCCAACCCTGCTTTAATTACTATTTTCTATGTTACAGAAAAAAAAAAAAAAAAAAAAAAATCTAATAAAGAGTGGAATTATTTCTTCTCTTGTAATTTTGGAAACATCGATGTCAACTTTGTTTGCTGCAATTTTTTTGCCCGTTCTTTAACAATTTTTATTTTATTTATTTTTTTTAATACGAAGGGAAAATGTCTGTTTCGGAAATACAGTCTTATTTCTCTAAAGCATATATTAATTCTCCAGTCAAATTTGTGTATTTTTCTAGTGACACCTTTTCTTCGGCCGATTGTTTATTCTCGTCTTCTGTGTTGCTACTAGCACTATCGGCGGTTCTATTTAGCACAGTGTCAGCGACCTCACTGTCCGTTAAATTATTCGTTCTGTATGCATTTTCTTCAATGCTTAGCCAATCATCTATATCGCTTTTTTTAACACTCATTTATTAACACCCATTGCATTTTAAGGTTTTGCGTGTTCAATCAGGTCATAAATTGAGGTCTTTTCACGGGAAATGTGAAAGTCTGAAATCCTTCCTCATCATTGATGTCCCCGTTGCCGAAAATTCGTATAGTGTGTATATATTCGTAGTGTACATATATATATATATATATATATATATATTGTGGTATGCATTCGCCAAAGTTGTCCCCCAAAGTTTTTACCTTTGTTAAGCAACGGTACAACTCCCACAAAATTTGTTCAGAAAATAATCGCCTCTGACAAATGCAAAAGGAAAAAAAAAAAAAAAAAGTCAAATTATTCTTTTTTTGCTTTTGTACTTCGATCTTGAAGTTTTTAATTCATAAAAAATTGCAGCTTTTCTTCTCCCAAAACTTGAAAATGTAAAAGGAAAAGGAAGGGAAAGAGGGTTTTGATGCCGGATTTTTGAAGTTTTACTGTATATGCTTCATGTTTATAAAATCTTCAATATGTATTTTCTGTCGCATTATTATTATGTATTGCCCATTTCGTGTTCTTGTGAGTTTGAAAACGATGGAGCACATAATCGAGATTTTAAATACATATGTGCAGTTATTTTGTAGGGCATTGTGCCTTGAGTGTTGCATTACAGCAATGTAGTTTCTCAACCTTTTTCTTTTTAATTTCACGACGTACTTGAAGCTACGGTTATACTTCCGCGACACATCTTGATTTGGATGATTGAAAAACTCTAAAAAGAAATATAGTCCCCCCCCCCTTTTTTTTTTTACCAATCCTTAACTGCCAGTGTTAGTAAATATCATATTTTCGAAATTATCAAAATATCCTGTATTTTGATATATATATCTAATATTTTTTATGTAAGAAGAGCTCAGATGATATAGGTGTGATTGGGGGGGGGGGGGAGAGTTAATCATATGACTAAAGATAATCAATACTCCTCTATCATCTGTTAAATTACTATTGGGAAAAGGAGGCATTTGACAAAACCGCAAATAGATATGTGCAACTTTACAGCTCATTTTCTATGATGATTGCGTCAGTTACCACCTTTATCATCTGATCTCTTTATATATTCGATATTTTCAAAATAATCAACGTAGTGATGATTATTAACATTTTCAGACTTAATATAAATTAGAAACATACTGAAAACACACTGCAATTACATGAAAATTGAGATATTGTTTATTTAAACTCTCGGATTTTTTTTTCTGAACTGTGTACAGAAGAGTTATCAAATCAAAGTAATATGAATCATGAATAATGGATAATCAAATATAAATGAAATTATTAAAAGTTTCTTCCCAGTGTAATTATAGTGTAATAGTGTAATTAAAAGTGTCTTCCCAGTGTTTTTTTTTTTTATTATTTATTTATTTATTTTTTTTTTTTTTCGTTCCATTTATACAACACTTTTAGGTAAATTTAGGGATGTATTTTTGTTAGGTAAATTTAGGGACTTTTTTGGGGGCAAAGATCACTTTTACTTGCATATATTTAGTATTGGGAATTTCTTTTCCTTTAAAAAGAGGGGGGAAACATTAAACAGCTAAATCACCTAGAATAATATTTATTTTGAAAAGTTAATCTCTCTACTTGACATAAATTCATCAAATGTATTTGGGTTTGCAATTTTAGCGAACTATCTTCCATTCTTCTTGTTGGATTCAAGGAACCTATTCATTTATTGTTATTTTAAATTAGTTACGAAAGGAAAATAAGAGTCACACATGCAATTATATTTTTCATTTTATTCTATAAATATCTGTTAACCCTTATCGAACGCTAGTTTTCTTTAATACATGATTCGCTATTAGGTTGTAATTGTATTCTGCCAATATTTACAGACGAGTATTTTTATATTCTATGTACACTACTATATTTTAAAAATAAATTTTGTAGTACATTTCTCTTGCACATATTTTTAAAGTACAAGTAAAAATGGTGCTTAAAAAAGGGTGGTGCGAACCCAATAAAATTCGTGCTAGAGATGCTGGTTCCAAACAAATTAATTTTGTTACGCCCCCACACGATTGGACGCACCAGGAAAGCAGACCACACCGGTTGTGAACCAATGCATTGCAGTATTATTTAGTGCAGAGTTTATTGTTATTATATTACAGTAAAACCTCCATAATGGACACCTCTATTTAGTGAACAGTTTTTCAATCCCCAACGCACATATATTAAAATTGCATATTTTCACCTGCGAATAGCGGACATCTTCTTGTGGTCCCGAGGTGTCCGTTATTTATAGTTTTTCAGGGGTGATTGTGTTCAGGTAATACACCTGAATTCAGGTATTTATTTAATTTTCCATACCGGAACTCCAGTTTTTCTGATAGTTAAATTAATAAAATAGTATTTAATAAATTTATAAGATAACTATCTTAAATTAATAAGATAGTTAAATTAATGAAACTCAGCGATTTTACTAGAGATTATTTACTATATTAACCATCACTGCCCTGTTGTCATTTCTGGATTCTTATATTACGTGCACCCACTGTCCTTAGAAAGCGCTTATAAATCCCCATTTTTACTGTTGGTTTCTAAAGACCTTCCAAGTACTTAGTTTTCACCGGTGATCCTTAAAATGCAATTATTTTTCCTTGAAATGCAGTTTTCAAGTGGCCCGATTTCTTTATGATATTTTATCTAGCAAGCGCCGCATTTGTGATAAAAGCTGTTTACTTGAGTAAAATCTTTTCGCTGAGATATAAAAGTATGTATGATTTTGAAAAGTAAACTTTATTAGTAAAGAAATTTGCTCAGCTATTGATGGATTTCGCTTTTTTTTTTTTTTTTTTTTTTTTTTTAATTAAATGTCGTCGTAGTTTCACTGGTACATTATCTCTAATAATGATACCTAATCTTGTCAAAAAGGAAACTGAAAGTGCTGAAATGCAATAATCATGTCAAAATATTTTAGATCCATTAAGGCTGTTCTCAAATCAAAAGGGACAGCTTTATTATACAAGTTTTAATTCATTTTTGTTCGGAAACGAATGAAATTGGCATGTGTTGTTATTCAGAAACTATGTGATCAAAAGACTTTTTCCATTTTTTGATAAACGTAAAATATCTTTCAGAAAATACTATCAAAGTTGACGCTTTGAACCGAATTTCCGGACGAAATGAGAAATGAGGATTTTAGTTTAGTTTTCAATATTATAAATGGTGAGTAATAACTTATTTAATTATAATCTATCAAGAATTGCCATTACGTTATATTGTAGCAGTAGCGCCAACTTTGGAAAAATATTGGGTGGACTCAAAAAACTTTGAGTAAAATATAACTTCTTTTTTTTCCGCGTGTGTGTGAAGAGGAGGGCGGGGGGGGATAACAAATGACTAAAGATAATAATTCGAAGTAAAATATAAAATTATTGTAATTTATTTATAATTTAGCAAATAATTTACTAAATTATATTCTTACAAATTCTGCCTTTTAAGTACATTAATATTTATTATAAATAACATAAAAATTGCTAGCTATTTAAAATGAAAAAAAAAAATATATCAAGAAAAACTAAATATCATTTTAGTAAACATCATCGATTCATCAAGACATAAAAATTGATGGCAAAATATGCAGGAAATTTGTTTCTGCTAGAAATTTATTTAGTACTATTTATTTTTACATCCGCTGAAGGGGCTTTCGGTGCTCGTAACTCTAACTGATGTCCTTACCATTTTTCAAACAAAATTATTATTTTGAGAAATTCAATGAAACCAAATTTTATTTCAGCGATTAAATAAATAAATAACGAAATAAATCAATGGAAATTGGGCGGAGAGATCAGGGGTGATTGCGAGTTCATGAACAAATACCTGAAATTTTAGTGAGAAAAAGATTTTGCATGGAGAGAGACATGTACTTTATTGCAGAGAGGTCTAAATCCTTTCATTACGAAAAATATTACCTTTAATTATGTTTAGAAATCATATGAAATTGATACTTTAGTCTTATTTTATTAATTTAACTATCAGAAAAACTGGAATTCCGGTATGGAAAATGAAATAAATACTTGAATTCAGGTACATTACCTGAACACAATCACCCCTGAGAGATTCAAATTACTGGGTGGGCCCCACGGGCCCATAAAAGTTGGCGCCTTTGGATAGTAGTAAAGAAAAACCCTTTTGTGCGATTTCACGCTATTCTGTTTTTAACTGTGCTTCGTTATTCGTTAGCCGCGGCTTCATTTTAAGGCCGGAAGCCTAATTATTGAGGCTAAACAATTGTAATATTCTGCAGCGATTATCTTTCATAACATTTAAGTTAGGGATGCACAGAATAAGGATTTGGGCCGAATACCGAATATTCGGCTAGCCGAATAGTAACTGCTAGGCCGAATATCGAATATTCGGCCTGCCCAATAGTAACTATTCGGCCGAATACCGAATATTCGGCTTGTCAAATACTTTTATATTTCAAAGTTTTGAAGGCATTAAAATGTTAAATTTTAAAACAATTTTACATAATATATGAAACAGAAACTTTTATTCTAATAAACCAGAGCTTTTTCCAAGTAAACTTTATGCTGAAAAAAATCTGCTTTGAGGAATAGATTTAGTTAAGAAGGATAGTTATAAAAAAAATTTTAATTATTAAAATTTTAAATTTCATGGCTTCTTCTGAGAATTAAAATAAATGAAAAAAAAAATTTCTTAAATTCTAAAACAAGCATTTTAAAATCAAAGAGAAATTGTGAAAAAATTGGCAGAGAAATTGTACAGGATCATATATTGTTTGTCAGGAAGACACTAAAGTAAAAGTAAATAAATAATACAATCGATTCAAATTTTATATGGTGGCAATTTAGCAAGAATAACTGTTCTACTCCCTTTGATCAAGCAAGTAAGTTTTTAAATACATCCTAGATCAGTGTCTGGAGTGGGCAATCATTTTCAGAAGTTGTAAACGTTGTTCTTAAAATCTTAGCAAAAAATAGAATGTACTGGACAATGTTCAGGAACTTGCATTTGTACATAATTAATTCCTATGAAAATCCTCGTGATTGGTTAATTTTCTTAAATAATACTTAACAAACAGCAAATAAATAATGTAAAAACATTGTCTTTTATTTAAATATGATTCTGTTTCTAATTATTCTGACTGTTAAACGTAGAAGTTGTATAAGGTTTTTAAAAATATGTTTAAAAGTTTTTTTTTTTAAATATTCGGCATGCCGAATAGTTTGTTATTCGGCCAAGCCGAATATTCGGCATACCGAATAGTTTGATATTCGGCCAAACCGAATATTCGGTAACCTGGCCGAATACCGAATAGATACCGAATATTCGGTGCATCCCTAATTTAAGTCAGGCATGAAAGAGGTCCTACTAAAGGAGGAATTCCACCTTTTTAAATGCAATTTTGGACATTCTCTGGATTGATACAAAAAAAAAAAAAAATAAATAAAAAATAAAAAAAGCATATTGGGATGGGGGTGGGGATATGATATTTTGTCTACTCAAATCTTTGGAGCTTGTTTCTGAATTGTTGTGCAGAAGAGCCATGAAATCAAAAGCGAGTTTTTATTGTAAGCATCTGAGAGTCATATAAATGAAATTCTTTAAAGTGTCTTAAAAGGTAAAAGAAGTTTCCACAAGGCCGTGTGGCAGAATTTTTTTAATTTTTCAGCGACAAGTCTCATTAACTGCAAAATTTTTCTGCAACGTAATATTTTTTAACAGTAGACATCAATGACAAATTTATGCATAATATACTAATTAGAAGAAAGGCCCTGAAGAACTAATATATTACTAACCAGCTATTATGTGTGTAGATGTTATCGGATTTTAAAAGGAAATAAATTTAAATTTAATGAATCAGCATTAGAAGAATTATCATATTTAAAGTAATTTATATATATATATATATATATATATATATATATATATATATATATATATAATAGTCCCATTACTTTTCTTAAGATTTGTTGGTTGAGTTCGAAGTTAAATTGCTGCAATTTGTAGCAATGCACCACAGATTTGAAAATTATAATTTGATAAGGAGAAAGGCATTATTGTGCACATATGCTTAGTTATTTCAAATAATTAAAATATAAATTAATATGTATACATACATATCTAATTTATCTTCTTGCTACATGTTGAAGATAATGTCATTCTTATTCTTGGTGTAAATAAAAATACTAAACTCGCTTTTCACCAAGTTAATTTAAAGCCAATTTTTCAAAAACATAAGTTATTATGTTTTCAAAATATAATTACATAACTAATTGAAAGAAGGAAAAAATCTCCAAAGAGACAAACCATTCAAAATAATGTTTATCTTGAAAAATTAGTCACTCTACTTCACATAAGTTCATCAGATATATTTGGATTTACATCTTTTAGTAGCTGTGCATATATAACGTTATCACTTGAGGGGGGAGTCTGGCACATGATATCGTAAGATATCTCTAGGGGGAGGGGCATTGTCTTTTGATATCGTTATCATTTTTGATCCAACCAAAATTTTCTTTTTTTATTTGTAATTTGTTTTTGACATTAAAATAGCCTTATCTGTTTTTATGAAAATACAAAGTCATTATTAAAAAAATTAAATTATTATAAAATTATTTCATTGCAAAATGGGTAATACACCCGACGTTTGGCATCCCTATTCTTCTGTCATATGTGTATGCATGCATGTACAGCTCATATTCAAAATATTAGAATAATTGAGAAAAAGTAATAAGAAAAAATTATTTTTCATTTATTTATTTTTGATACTAAGTTAAATGCAATTAAATTTCTTATAAATTAAATCTGGAATGTTTAGATAAAATTTTAACATTTACAAAATATAAAATACAGTACAATAAATTAAGTATAGTGCGATTCCGTGCAGAGTGTCACACACGTAACGCAGGCTTTAATTTTCATTTATTCAATTATTTATTAAATTTTAATTTTAATTGTGATTTTAAGTGGTATGGTAAATAAGCTATTACCATATTTTTTAATTTAAATGTGTGGCAATAAAACTCACAGAAGTATATCATTTAATTTCATTACTCAAAATTTGCTTTTTTCGTATGTCACACACGTAACGTTTTTAAAAAGCTATTTAAAAAATAACTATTATATCAAAATGATAGGTTTCTGCATAAAAGAATACGATAAAGTGTTAATTTTTTAAAGAACTTTTGTTTGGATTTTTAAATAAGAAATATATTGAAAAATCCTTGATTAATTAGAAATTTTTTCTTTCAAAATGTCACACACGTAACATGGAATGGCCCTATACTGCTTTCTGAAGCACATCAAAATATTAGAATAAAATTTAGATTGGTTCAAAATATTAGAATATTTTATTTTACGCAACAGTATTACCTTATGAATATGAAGTAAATGGTAGTTAATATTTTGTAGCATCCTCTTTAGCTTTTCATAACAGCGTACAATCGATCTTGCATTCTGTATACAAGGTGTTTACAAACATTTCTATCAATATTAGAACAAATAGACTTTATACGTGCCACTAACTCAGTTTTACTTGAAGGAGGATTTTCTAGGAGTTTTTTCTTCATTATGCGACACAAGTTTTCGATGGGATTATGGTCTAGTGAGTTTGGTGGCCAAGGAAGTACTTTAATGTTGCGCTGGCAGAACCAATTCTTGGTTGACAACGAGGTATGCGGTTACGCTTAATCTTGTGAAAGATGAAATCATCTTCAAATAAATCTTCTGATGATGGTATCATGTAATATTCCAAAATTTCTTGATATATCTGAGAGTTAACCTTTTCGTAGATGATGCATAACTTTCCAGGTCCTTCTGCACTCACGCAACCCCAAGCCATGACACTAGCAGCAAATTTTAAGGAACGTTTAAGGCATTCTTTATCAAATGCTTCTTGCTTCATTCTCCAAACTCGAGTACCGTGATTACCATATGAAACACAAAACATACGTTCATCACTAAATAATATATTTTTCCAATCTTCTTTGCTCCATAAACGTCTTGATTTACACCAATTCAATCTTATACGCTTTTGTTTTGCAGTTATGAGAGGTTTTGTTTTCGGTACACAAGATTCAAACTTAAATTTATGGAGACTTCTTAATGTTGTCGATGTAGAAACTTCAACTCCTTCTTCTTTCCGTGCAAGAAGCGCACACTTTTAAAAAGGTTTTTCTCAACTATTATACGCTTCAGTTTCCTGTCATCTCTAGCAGATGTTTTTAGTTTTCGACTGCCATTTCGGTGATTATTTAGAAATTTTCCATTTTTTCAATATTGTGCTAGTATTTTACTAATGCTTGATTGCGAACAATGTAAATAATTCGCTATATAAGATTGATATTTACCGTGCCGATACAAATCAACTATGCGAAGTTTAATAGATTCAGGAATATCACTCACACGACACATTTTAAGATGAAAAAGCAAACAAACTGCAAAAAGAATACTGATTTTAAATAAAATCGTCTGAATTTAATCAATGATGCCACCAGTTATGAATTGGTGATAATTAAAGGAGAATTAATGTGAAATATTCTAATATTTTGAACCACTTGAATAAATATTCTAATATTTTGACTTTTCAAGATAATTTTTTCTTCAATTAATTTTTCAAAAGTGTTATTAATTTTAAGATAATAAATAAGTTTAATCAACAATAAGTTCTTAATAAAAAAACATCGTTTGCATATTTGGATTAAAAGACATTAAATTACCAAACCATATTTTCAATTTGTAAAAAAAAAAATGTAATTATTCTAATATTTTGAATGTGAGTTGTATAATCCACTGTTCGAGAAACTATGCCCGAAGTATGTTTGAAATGATACTAGTGTTTACTAGTAAAGAAAAGAAAAAGAATGCTGACCAGCTGTTTTGTTGATAAGTTCTGCCTGCCCCCACCTCCTGCGGCGGCAAATGCAAGAAGGCATTATTACTGTTGAGTGCATTATATAAGAAAAGGCAATTATTAAATACCTTTAAATAGTAGCTACTTCTTTTAAGTATTATTTGATATAAAGTTATTTGATATATAATAGTGATATTTTATTGACTCCTCTTCATTTGGATCAATAAAGTATGCTAATAATAAATGTTTAAAGATGTGTATGATATATGAAACATTTTTTTAAAAATTGAAAAATAGAAATAATTCTTAGCCAGTATTGATAACGATATCATAAGGGGGGTTCGGGGGGGTGTCGTGGTATGATAGTGGAAGGAGGTTAGGGGTACATAATTTCCAAAAATTTGATAACGTACAGCCTCTCACAAAACTGTCTTATATTTTCTTTTTTGATTCAATAAACCTATAAATTTATTGTTAGTTTAATTTTTTTTTTTTTTTTTTAGAAAATTTTAAGTTACAAAAAGAAAATAACAATCGCATCACGTACAGTTATATTTCATTTTATTGTTAAATAACTGTTAAAATATGTCAAAATTATACCAGTTTAGTGCCATTGTAAAAGATGGAAGCAATTTTCCACATTTTTTTTACCTATTTCCCACTTTCATGCCTGTTAAGTATTTTCGACTGAACTTTATTTTTAATTATTTTCAACGAACTATTTTAATTTCAATAGAACAAAAACAGTCGATATATATTGTTCAGAATGTAATGAGAATTACACATACTTTTAGTAACTATATAGAAAAAAATTGTTTTGCATTTGCGCTTTTGTGAAATCTCATTTATGAATATTTTGATTTTTTTTTTTAAGGTAATCTTTTCTGTTGTGAAAAGCCTCTTTTAAAATTACCGTTTATTTTTCAAAGGAAATCCGTATAAACATACGGTATCCTTAATTATTCTCTTGGAAACCGGCCTTCACCGTTAACAAACGCCATTTTTTATGAAATCCTGTCGTAGGCGTTGCAGCCTCTTTCGTAATGTTGTATGTGTTTATTTTTTTTTTTTTTCAACGTGGGTGTTTGTTTTTTCCTTCTCTTTTTTTCCGCTTCCAATAAATTAAATTTATTTAATTAAAAAATAATTAATGTTTCGCATTTGAGAATATTTTTAACTACGTCTTTTCGAAGTTATTAAAAAAAAAATAGTCTTATTTATTTGTTCGAATTTTTGATAATATTATGGACACTTAAAAATTATCGTCAGATGCATGAAATTTATTTTCACTGTCATAAAACAATTCTTCGTTATTCTTCGTTATTCAATTCTTCGTTAAATCTTTGTGTGTGTGCCTGTGTTTTACTGTTAGTTATCATTCATCTTTATGGCACTTTTTTGTAAGTTGGTGTTATTTATTTTCGGCATAATTAAAATGTGTCAACCGTTTATGTTAATTTTTAATTCGAATTTCGTTTTATTTGTTGAAATAGATATATCAACATTCTTTTTTATGCCATGCAATGACAAAAATAAACAGTTTATTAACGGTCTTCTATAAGTAGACATTTCATTTTTGGAAGAAAGATTGCCATATCAACATTTTACGAAGTAGGCATTTTTTTAGATATATGAAAAAGCGCCGTGAAAACAACATATTTAACGAACCAGACTTTTTTTTTTTTTAATGTTAACTCTTCATTGCAATTTGTACCATAATCATGCATGCCAATAAATGCTTATATATTTCCCCATTTACCTATCATTTTCAAAACGTTTTGCATCTAAAGTAATCAGATATATGCCAATATAGTCAACTTTTGATTGAAAGTAAAATATTTTTCGTTAAATATATGCTTTTTTACATGTCTTTTTCTTGCTTTTAACTGTCACACTGCTTCAGGTAGGTGTAAACTATACTTTTTGCATACTCATAAACGATAAAATTCTAAAATGTGATTGAAAATAGTAATATATTTTAAAAATAATTACCTTTTAATACACACTGATATTATTAAAATAGTTTTTTCCATAAAGAAAAGTCTGATCAAAGAAATAAAGCTGTTCTCAAATCCGAAGGATCCACTTTCTGACACATTGACGTTCGAAAACCGATGAATTTGGGAGGTGTTCTTATTCAAAAACTATGCAATCGAATAGTTTTCCTTTTTTTTTTTTTTTTTTGTAAAGGCAAAAGATCTTTAAGAAAATACCGTCAAAATGGACGTTGTGTACCATATTTCCGAACGTGACAATAAGGAAAAGGTCAAAAACCTATCTTTACGCGACAACAATCGCTTATAACTCAATGAGTAATTTATTTATCAAAAAATGGAAAACGCCGTTAGATTCAAAATCGCTTCAAAAGTCAGCCTTTCCAAATTTGTGTCTTTTAAGTTTAAAAGTGAGTCATAAAGTGTGTCAGAAAGTTGCACGTTTGTTGAGCAGGGAATTTGAGATCCGCCTTAAAGTGTACGAAATCGTTGCAAGACTAAAATGTAATTTCAGTTGTCTTCTCAAGCTCAGCTTCTCGGTCCTAATCTAAGTCAATAACTATGGTAACCCACATTTTGCTGAGTGGCTGCTCTTTTTTCCCCATACATCTTGATATCAGTAGAAAGTTATGTCCTTTGCTCGATTGTTGCATTGAGAAAAACGGGACCAGGGGTTCGCATCTTTTCGTCATTGCAACAAATGTTATGAAATGGGGAGAACGGGATATCCTTGAGAAGCCAATTGAAATTACAGAGTATAACTTTAGCTTATTTACATTTCAAATTCACATTTTGCTGTAAAATAATTTGAAGACGATGTTAGCCTACTGTCTCACGGTAGGTGTTATACTTTCTTCTTTTTTGTAATTTTGGCCTCCTCTTTCTGCTTGTTCCAGGTATGGTAAGGTGCAAAGCGTGAAAATTCTGCCTAAAAAAGAAGACGACAGTGGAGGAGCGTGCGCAACGGTCGCCTTTATTGATATTAAGTCGGCGGCCAAGGCGCACAATGCTGACAACAAAATCGAAGACAGAACACTAAAGACAGACTATTACGAACCCCCTGCATCCAGCACGGCCTCATCGGCCATCTATATTCATGAAAGAGATGACGCTCTGGTGCGGAATTCGACCGCATCGTATTCGACGCCGCGCACACCCAGATATGGGTAAGTTTTAATTTAGACCCTCCCCCATACAAAACATAAAATTTGCCAGAATATTTTTACGTCATCCTAATTATCTGAATATTATCAAAAGTCGCTGTTTTTCACGTTACGCATTTTAAATGAAACGTAAATTAAACGTCTTTTATATATATATAGATATATATCGCTGCCCGAGTGTTTAGGACGCAGGGAAAGCGACGCGCGCTGGGCTGTGCTCTTCCTTGTCCGGTAGCGCGTGTCATGCCGGCACCACACTGCCATAGGACAGTCTCATCTGACGCGGTGCGCTTATGGACTCCTCAGTGCTTAGACTGGTGAGGTGACTTACCACACGGTATGTTCGTTTTATCGCGGCCTGTAACTGCTGCAAATCATCCTATAAAAATAGTAATTAGTACTAACGTCTACTTATTAATGTTGTGCTTAAATTTCGCTTAGGGGGTCGTCTGCCTATAGAAGTTGTAACAAACATTAACTTTTTAAAATACTAATACCTAATTTTGACATCTTATTTGGACTCTTGGTAAATTTTACCATCATATACCAAAGGAGGAAGTCTTTCGGTCAAGTAGTTTAGGAATGATGCAGGTTTGGAATTCATAATGTTAAATTCTCTTTTTAATCGTTGCAGTGCTGCTATTTTTTAAGGATTAGTCTAAAACTGCTAATCGGGATGAGCTGTAATTTTGAATTAGCATATTTGAATATTCTAGAAATCGGTTTCTGTTAAATAATTCATAGATCACAATTTTTTTTTTATTAGAAAATTAATTTCAATATGTATATATTTAAATAAATATATATATATATATATATATATATATATATCGAAGAAACAATAACTGTAACCTACAAATTTTAGATGTCTCCAATGCGAATCCGAAAATGCAGCACATTCTGCCAAGTAGTTTTTTAATTATGCTTTAAAAACAATCTGTATTGCAATTTTTTTTGCAACGATTACAAATGAATTTAAGAGCGTACGCTAGTCTCGGAAAGAAACGCTCAAGCTAATGTTAATCCTATGAGAGCATTCTGTACAGACTTCTCGCTCGCATTGTAATATTTTTGAATGATTTTTTTTGCATAGGATACCTGAGGTCGACATCCACTGTTGTGCGTTTGTACTTTTTCGATTTTGATCACAGTTTTTTTTTTTTTTTTTTTTTGGCATGAAGACACTTTCACTTTTGTAGCCGGTTTGAACCTGTTCCGAAAATGAAACTATCTTCATATAAAAAATCTGTAACAAAAAAAAAAAAGTACAAAACGCACAACAATGGATATCGACCTCAGGTATCCTATGCATAAAAATCATTCAAAAATATTAAATTGCGAGCGGGAAATCTACAAAACGCTCCCATAAGATTTAAGAGTTTCAAATTTTAAACCTGCGTAATTCCTAAACTACTTGATTGAATAACTAACTGTTTGATATCCGAAGGTAAAATTTACCGAAGAGTCCAAATATGATGTCAAAATTTGGTGCTAGTGTTGTTAACAGTTTGTAACAATTTCTATGTGTAGACGACCCCTAAACAAAATTTAAGTATAGCATTCCGTAATGAACGTTAATACTACTCGATTGGTACCAGCTACATTTTTATACCATAACTTAATGCAAAATTAATTGGAAGTGATACCCCATTTTATATATCAGAATTGTACTATCTATTCTGTATCAATTATAACAGTTCTTCCGCATAAAAATCGTTTTTTTCCCCTCCCCCTTCCCCACCTCCCTTTTGGTTATCAAAATATGTTTATCGTTGCTGTTTATCGTGTTTTGAAATTTTCAGTTTACATAGAGTTATCATGACAGCGCGAATGGCGAGCATGTTACCATAGTTCATAGATAGTTCAAGACGAATTCAACCACATTGTAAGTAACTGTAACTTAGTTCAAAATATTACAATGCTACTAAGGTTCACCAAGTGTTTTACACGAAGGCCCCATCTGTCTGTAGTCAAAATTTACAATCTCAAAAGGATGAATGCTAGCTGGCCATTCCATTGCCATTAAATTTTAAGACAAAATGAACAGCATTGTAAACATATCTGTAAGCGACATAAACAACACGGTTTAATTACTTTGTTGCAGTTAGGCAATACTTGTATGATTAAAATGTTCAGAGACTGTGTTGTACAATATTGCTAATTTAGCACAATTATGGTTTTTTTTTTCAAAAAATTACGAAATGTCTGTCATTATAAGTTTACTATTATAAAATTTCTGTATTTATTTTTAATAATAAACCCGTGCTAAATTGGGAACACCGATCAGCAGTCTCTGAACTTTTCTTTATCCATTAGTAAATCCGCTGACAATTGCTTAATATTTTGAATTTCAGTCATTTTTATGAAAATGGTGCAATAAGTATAAATTAAATTTGTTTTCTAAATAATGTGTAATTTTATAAGGAAAAATGAAATACATACATAAATATTTATTTATTGGTTCGTTACATTTTACAGTTAGTTTTAAAATTTAAATGCATAAGTCATTGATAGCTCTAAATCTGTTGCAATTGCTTAACAATTGAAATTTTATATAGGAAAGCTATCTCCCCCCCCCCCCCCCCCCACGCCCCCAATCAATAGAAGAAACTTTCAGAGTTTAACAGTTCTGCTTAAATGACAATTTCGATTTTCATATTGAGAAATTCATTCGAATTTTTATAAAATAATTTACAAAGTGAAAAACTTAAAAATATTATTATTTATGTAACAGAAGATTTCATAAATAACTTTTCTGTAACCGTGGGTATTCAGTAAAAATATTCTGGCAATATTTTAACCCGAATCAAAAGAAAAAAAAAATTACCAAGCTTAATTGATACCATAATTGAATTCACATTTGTTTCTTTTCAAATCTAAGTTGATTATTGTTGTCCAAATAACACTTTTTCTTTATTCATACGACTTTGCAATATTAGTACGTTTTGTGGAACTAATATTCAATATCTTTCTTGAAAGTTAGTTAGAGGATCTTATGCGTTCAGTTTGTTCTATTATACGATTTTTAAATAAAGATGGCAAAAACAGATAAACATACAAAGTAATATTACATTTTACTTCGGTTGAAATTCTTTTTGTTTTCTTTTTTGCTCCCTGTGTTTTGTCATGTTCTTAGTTGATGTGTTTCCATTTTTCCGTACTTGTTTTAAGCAGTAAGCTTACTACTGTTTGATGAATTGCTTAGTTTTTCCCCTCTCCCCAGCCTTATTAAAATATTTGTTTTTAAAAGCTTTTTTTCTTTCTTTCATGTTACCTGAACATGTAGTTAAAATAATTTCCATAATACGCAAATTCCTTATTTCTGTATTCTTATTTTTAAAATTGTAACAATGTTTCTTTGTTTTCCCTTAAATTTAAAGTGCTTACTTTTCATAATTTGCTTCTTTGCATCATTATCATTATTTTAATTTTCTTTTTAGTTTTGTTCTTATGTTTGTTTTAATGTTTTCTTTTGTTCATTTAGTCTTTAGATATTAGTCTCCCTTTTAGGATATTTTATGTTGCTTTGGAATATAAGTTCGAGTTTTGTTAAGAAGAAAGGTCACTATGTGTGGTGCATATAACCATGTGCAGTGCTTTCTTAAGGAAAGTATTTAAAAAAAAAAAAAAAAAGTATCAGAATATTTATTTAGAAAACATCGGATATATACGTGCGTGTGTGTGTCTACCCACCCCCCGGGATTACCGCTGGATAATTCTTACTGGATTACTTACCTCTGGATTACATATTTGTGTGGCTTAAAAATCTGTCGCGAGTGACTTACCTTCTCTGGATTAATATAACAACATGCATTGGATTAATGTGTTATCTCCACATTGGATTATACCATCTGCATCGGGCTCATTTAAGCATGTTCGCGTTCCAGGATATCTAAAGAAGACGGCACAGAAAGTAAGTTAGAATGGTGCTTTTTTATTTTCATTTTGTATATCACATATACAATAATGTTTGCGAAGAAGAACCACCACTATTGTTTGAGAGCTTCTAAGAACATATAAGTCACAAATACAGGTACTTCCTATTTGACTATCCAAGAAATTCTGCAAAAGAACTATTCAAGTGATTCTACGAGAAAGTAGTTAGCATTTTCTAGGTAGCAAATGTAAGTATACAATTAGCCTTTTGCGGTCAAACTCGAAGTATTCCTCCCAGGCACAGGCATCTCTTACGCAAATTTATTCGGTTGGCATCACTTTTTTTTGCTTTTAAGAAACATTTTTACTTGCACTCTGACAGCATGTGCAAGAAAAAATTACTAAAAAATGTACTTTTAAAATATAGTGGTGCGAATAGAATATAAAAATAAAATCATGTATATAAAGCTTGGGTGGCTATGTGCCTACACTCGACCGCAGAGGGTTAAAAAACAACGATAATTAAAACCTGCAAGATGTTTTCCGTAAAAAAATGCTTACTTTTTATTTATTAAGCACTTTTATTTTTATGTTTTTGCATCATTAATTTTGATCTTCATTATTTACTACATAATTACTAATGAGAACTTAGAATTTGCGATTTGCTTTACCTAAGCAATTTATCAGATGGATTTCTTTAATGATAATAATAATCGACCTCTTGCAAATTCCCGGAGGTTTGTAGATACTTTAGGTTTTCTATATTTGTCTTTGTGTGCGTTTTGAAAAGTTGTGGCAATATATCTATCCCGGATACATGAAATTGTAATTCTTGTTGCACATCCTGTTTTAAAAATTCATTTCTTCTGGGAATTTCGTTGATTTTTCTTTTACTCAAAAATGATTTCTGTACGTATTTCCGTTGTTCATACTTAAATCAACCATTAATAATATCTTAAAATTCAGCTCGGGAGAGGCGGCGGCGATATTAGATTTACTAATGGATATATATTCGGCTCTCCACGAAATTTAGAGGTATATGTGTGAAATAAATGGATTTCAGGAATTTTTAGATTTTATTTATTTATTTTATGACTATTAAGAAAAAACTATCGTATAATAAATCCATGGAAAGTATCTTTAGTATCTGGAAGAGCAATTTTAATATTTATAAGACTATAAGCGTATTTTATTTGTTACAGTCGAAGTTAATCGTAAGAAGCCTAATTATGGCCCATACCCCCCCCCCCTTTCATTTCTTTCATATGTTTTCAGGATTTATTAGGGAGATTTCAGACACCGTCTGGATATTAATCGTGGATTTAAAATTTATTTGAATCTGAAATCTTGCAAAATATGAGCAATTTTGAGGTGTTTAAGGCGAATGCAATTTCACTTGTTTTGCTTAAACATTTCCAATCTTAGGTATTGTGATATCATCAAACTATTGTATCTAGTAAGAAAGGGGGGGGGGGTATGCTTTTTTTGATGCCAGAAAATCAGAGTTCTAACTTTTTACGTATGCTCTTTCATCTTCACCTAACGCTTCATTTATAATGACTGTTTCATAATAGTAGAAGCCACCAGTCCACCAGAAGAAAATAACTCGGCTAATCGGGACTCTACTGCAACACATGTTTCAATTTTAAGACTTAAAGCACACGCTTTTATTTTATGTAAAATGACGTCATTTGCATTAATGTAGATTCTTAAAATTAAATATAGTTTATAATAGTTCCATGTTTTATCATGAATGATTCATTTATATTTTTCTCAAAATAGCACGTATTTTAATTTTTTTTTTTTTTTCAATTTTTATGAGAAAATGGCAACAAAAAGATATAATTGCTATTTTTCAACAATTTTTTCTTTACTTTCTACAGAAATGGAGAACTTGAGTTGCCAAAATGAAACCAATGTCGCTAAAAATTACAAAAAAAAATTAATATTTCAAAAACAAATGGAGATGCAATTTTCAAACAAATTGCATTAAAAAGTACTTTTTTTTTCCAATACGGCGGTATAAACATTGAAAATGTGCGATGCTTAGAAGTTTTAAAAAATGCTGTAGCGTATTTAATAGCATAATGAAACATCGGCTTTTGTTTTACGGCTAGCGTACACAAGGTAACGTTATTTATTGGAGACAAAAAAAGCTGGGAGAAAAAAAGTAGCATTCCGGGGGCTAAAAAAAAACAAGACTTGAAAGATAATATGGCTGATTTCTCTAATTTCAAATTGTATGATAATTTAACCTTTTGAAAGCTCAGCAGATATTTGAAAATTTTAAGCATTTTATACTTTTTAAAGACAAAAAAAAAAAAAAAAAAAAAAAAAAAAAAAAAGTTGTTGCTAAAAACTTGATTTCCATAAGACTGTCCTTCAAATTAGTTTTTTTTTTTTTTTTTTTTTTTTAAATGTACACTGAATATGTAATAAGGTTTGCTTTTCTTAATATCCAAAATGGAAAAAAAATCTTTCAAAGTAACAACACTAAGTTAGAATATTTAATTCTAACTAAAATGCATTTGGCGTCGCGTGGGTTTACGCAACGGTTTGAATCACGAGGAAAGATACCAAATAAAACCGGTCTCCGTAAAGTGATAAAAGTTTAGAAATATTGCCCTACATAACAACTTACTTGTTCAAGATCCAATATGTGAAAAGTTACACAATCAGACAGGAAAGTGTTGGAAGTAGTTCGTCATCGCTGAGATTTGGACGAATAATGAATCCATTTCGAAACCAATGTCTGCAGTGGCGCAGCTGGAATCTAGCGCTGTAGAATTAAGCTAAAATTATTCATAAACAAGTAAGAAAAAATCATGCGTCAAGCATAGATTATGAAACACTTTTCAACACCTTCAGAATAATGTAACAAAACTGCACTGTTTAAAAAATTAAAATATTACGTCTAATTCAACCATATGGAGACGCATAATACATTTCAAAACCCAATTTCAGCTGTTCCCAACCACAATCGGAAAATTATGCAAATTTTTTCAGCAGTCCTGTATATGATTTATAGATTTGAATCTATTAGTTACATGCAAGCCAAAATTTAGTTCACTTAAGAGATACATATACTTCAGTTTAAAATTTACCTTCAGCAATTTCCTCTAATAAGGAGAACGGTACGTGAATACTTTTGTGCAGCCCTGTATTTGTGGTATGGAATTTATATATAACGAGTAAGATGCAAAAAATTAATTAAATTTAAAAGCGCATACCGAATTTTAAACCCTGCACTCCAGTAATTATTACTCAAAGATAAGATAGTACTGTACTGTAACCGACCTCTTTTGTGTGTCCCTGTAAATGAATAAAAAATGCTATGAATGTTACTGTTCTAACGTGATCGTAGCGAAATTCAGTGATTTATATCAGTTTCAATACATTTGAAATAGCATAATGCCATTAAAATACTCTGCAAACGATTTTTCCTCATATACCATAATGTAATGAAATACTTTTGAGTGCCCTGTAAATGAACGATTAATCCTACATACTTCATATACAATACCAAACATGCTTTGGTGACCTTAAATAATCTTTATCAATTTCATGAAATTCTGAGTATATTTACGGGTGTTAGAGCGTGGACAGACGGCCAGACAAACCGAATGCATAAACACGTTTCAACTTTGTTGGAAAGTGTTAAAAAGTATTATTTAAATAAAAATTAATAGCCCAGTGGTTAGGGGGTTGAATTCGGAATTAATTAGGGGAAAGCTGGAAATTGTTTTAATCTCTTCTGTTTAGGTCTGGAATGAATATGCTATGTTTTCCCCCTCGTACTAGGTGAGCGTTAGGAAATATGTATAGAATTATAGTCAAAAAACACGTTTTTTTTAAAATACCATATCAATATCTTAAAAGAGCTAACTCTGTCAAAAACATTGTCAATACAAATATTGTAGAGCTTAAAATTCTGAGTAAAATGAGTACCTACACTCAATACTTATGTTGAATATTAAGGTCACAATTCTACTTCAAAGGTTTAGACCCATCATCAGGGGGATGACCTCAGAATTAATTAGGAGAAAGCTGGAAATTGTTTTAATCCCTTCAGTTTCGGTCTAAAATGAACGTACTATGTTTTCTTCTTCGTACTTGGGTGAATGTTAGAAAATATGTACATATTTATTTTCGAAAAACACGTTTTTTTTTTAGTTTCATTAACAATATCTCAAAACAGCTAACTCTATAAAAAACATTGTCAATACAAATGTTGTAGAACTTAAAATTCTGAATAAAATGAGCACCACCATTAATATTTTTGTTCAATATTAAGGTCGCAATTCTATTTCAAAATTTTTCAAATCAAGAGCTTGAAGCCATGAGAGACCAAGTTAACTTAACAATATCTCAAATTGCGGCCTTAATATTGAACGAAAATATTAAGTGTAGGTACTCATTTTACTCAGAATTTTAGGCTCTATAACTTTTGTATTAACAATGTTTTTGATAGAGTTAGCTGTTTTGAAATATTGTTAAGTTAACTTGGTCTCTCCTGGCTTCAAGCTATTGATTAGCGATTAAGGCAAAATTTTGAAATAGAATTGCGACCTTAATGTTGAACAAAATTATTAATGATGGTACTCATTTTATTAAGAATTTTAAGCTCTACAACATTTGCATTGACAATGTTTTTTTTATAGAGTTAGCTGTTTTGAGATATTGTTAAGGAAACTAAAAAAAACGTGTTTTTCGAAAATAAATATTTATATATTTTCTAACATTCACCCAAGTACGAGGAAGAAAACATAGTACGTTCATTTTAGACCTAAACTGAAGGGATTAAAACAATTTCCAGTTTTCTCCTAATTATTTCTGAGGTCATCCCCCTGATGATGGGTCTAAAATTTTGAAGTAGAATTGTGATCTTAATATTCAACATAAGTGTAGGTACTCATTTTACTCATAATTTTAAGCTCTACAACATTTGTATTGACAGTGTTTTGACGAGTTAGCTCTTTTGAGATGTTGTTATGGTATTAAAAAAAACGTGTTTTTTGACTATAATTCTATACATATTTCCTAACGCTCGCCTAGTTCGAGGGGGAAAACATAGCATATTCATTCTAGACCTAAACAGAAGGGATTAAAACAATTTCCAGCTTTCCCCTAATTAATTCCGAATTCGGCTTTTTTTTTTGCTCCCCTACCACTGGGCTATAAGCCGTAATCAAGGATGACTTTTAAAATAAGGCCTAGATGACTCTAGGGCTCACTGATTTCAAGGTTCCGAAAATCATGTTGCATCTCAAATCCTCTTCAAAAAAGAAAAAAATAACGTGTTATCATCTAGTGTACAGTACATTAGAGTGTGCACTTTTGTGTGTTTTTTCTGTACACTATCAGAAAAACGTCTTTATACTCTAAATTATTATTCCTCTTTTCTAAGCAATTTCCGTAACCCTATAGAAAACATGTTTTATCTGTGAATTCTTCTCGAAAGTCAGAATATGCGGGGGAAATTCAGCCGTGCACGCATGCGTAGTGGCTCTATTAATACTAAAATTTGAATTTATTTTAAAAATGAAAAACCACAAATCCTATATAATAAATTTTAAGATTTCTAATTTTCTCAAAGAAAAGAAAAGAAAAAGTTATCGAATTTAAAAATAAATATCAATTTTCTCATTCATTGAGTATTCACAATTCATTTTTATATAAAAAAAAAAATATTCATACTTTTATTCCAAATGAACACATTAAAATTATATATGTTAGTTAAACTGGAAATATTAATTGAAAACAAATCGATTTTACTCGAAAAATCAAACATTTCTTGTCGAATTTACATAAAAGTATTTATAATTCATATTTTTATCCATTACTAAAGTGTTAAAACCAGCCATAATCTCATAACAAAATCGTCCTAAAATTAACTTCAAAATTCCTTGCTTTCTAAACAAGTTAATCAAGCCTTACCCATTGGAAGAAAACATCACTTATTTCAAACTATTCAGCTGCTAACCAATTGCTAGCCCAGTGGTTATCTCATAACAGTCAAATACCTGGTTCGACTCCAATGTCAGCAACAGTTTTATTCCTCTCTTTCTTCAGTTGACGTATATTTTACCTCCTGTAACGCAGAGAATAGGGGGGAGGGGGGGCTAACGGACATTATTCAAATCGCGAAAATATCCCGGCAGCACTGCTGCCCTTAAAATTTCCGTGATTTAAGGAAGATATTTCTGATCGTGTAGATTGTTGAATTGCTGATCTCAGTCATAGCCGCTGGTGCCTCTGATTGTTTCTGGTGATCAGTGTGTTGTTTTTGGCATATTATTTTTAACATTAATGTCTTGGTAAATCATATATTAACTTAAAGAGTTGTTCTGTTTATTCATTTGTTAATTACAATAAAGCATGTTTTTATAGGCCCATATTTAACTTAACTTGTTTTCTGTATGTAAAGATATAGTAATCTATTTTAAACTCACCTCCACTTTATGCTAGATTTATATAAATTATGTCCACGGGTGTTGCTGATGACAGTATAGCATTTAAATAGTTTAGTAACTTGATTATAAATTAATAAATACATTTTAAGGCATTTTTTCCGTTAATTGTGCTATCCCCCCCCCCCCCCCCAAAAAAAAAACCTTGAGAATGAAGGCTTTTAATCAAGTATGATTGAATTGTATAATTAATGTCTGGTGCTTTTTGATTTTTTTATTAGTTAAAATTATTTTTACTAAATTAAAAAGTCTGTTATTTTTTATTTTCTTATTATGTTCCACATCTTGATAGTGTTTTGTGTAAATTAGCATTTTTAAAAACAGTTCTAGTTTCAACTCTCAATTGACACTAGTGATGCACACTAATATTGGAATGCTTTTTATTTTTATTTTATTGATAATTGGAAAATATGTTTCAATTGGCTCAAACGGCTCCAATCTTGATTTCCTGCTACATTCTGCAACAAAAATGGAAATTTTGTAATCGAAACAATTAGAATTAAAACTTTTGATATGAACCTTGTATAGGTACCTTATTTTATGGAAGAAACGCCGCACTCCTCAAAATTGGTCTGAATAAGCTTTAAAATATCGTACTCACCGCACCAGTCGACAACGCCGCAGCTGTGTCTTTGCTCCTACTTTTGTCGGCAGTGTCTGGTTGATCTAACTTTAATCAAAGTGTTCTGTAGTGTAAGGTGTCTCATTTTTAATAACTTAAGATTCTAGAAATTTATTTAAAATATTTAAATCAGATTTTAAATATTTGTATGTAATTTCAAATTAAGGAGAAGTTAATTGGTATTAAAGAGACACTACCAGAGCGCAGGACGCTGACCCTTCACCTTAGGCGCTCCACATTTTTTTAAGTGGTCGGCCCAAGTACGCTTTTTATGACGCTTTTTTTCGAAGACGTCAATATCCGAGTGGAAGAGTTGTAAATTTTCTTTGGTCCACCTGTATGGTTCGGTATCGTTATCATCAGGGATGTAGTGGAGGGTATACGGGAGTATACCTTCTGGATTTTTTTAAGGAACACCGTATACCCTCTGTTTCTCAAAAAAAAAAAAAAAAAAAAAAAAAAAAAATAGTATATGCACTCTAGGCCTAGGGTATACTCTCTGCCTTTAGCGTATATCATCTGCTTAGAGCGCATATTCTCTGCTTATTTTACGACTACACCACTGGGTATCATCATTGCCGATAATGAAAACTGTGACATTTCCAAAGTCAGAAAGTTCAGCGTTGTTGATCAGGGGACTTGAGAACAGTCTTAAGGATTTTTTACTTTATCCCAATTTTACGCGCACGGAAAAAAAAAATCGTAAACGCCGCGACTTTTTTTCCATAAAATACGGTATGTTATGATGCATGCAGCTGAGATATTCAACATCGTGAAAGTAGATTAAATTTATCTCTAACTAAATAATGGCTTCTGCTACAGGTTCATTGTTGTCTTAAATTTCAGTTTTTATAATATTTATTACGTATCTTAATTTAAAGGGGATTATTACTCCAAAACTCAACTATTGTGCCGTCTATGAAAAATAAGCATTATTGAAAAGATATTCAGCATTAAGGCTGTTCTGAAAGATATTTTTAGCCTCGCAACAATGCTGAACATTCTGGCGCATTCACAAACATTTTTTAGATCTAAAATTATGAAATTAATAGGTAATTTGGAATTGAATAGCATTTTTCATTTTTCGATAAATGTCACATCTTGAGTTATAAGTGATTTTTGAGTCATAAAAACCTTTCCAAGATTATAGCGTCCTGAAAATTAGTTAAAAATGCCCACTTTGATAACCTTTTAAAATATATCTTTTTTTCTTATGTAAAACGTTCTTTGATTTATACGCTACAACAAAAATTTGACTTGCTACAAAACCGCCAAATACTGCTACAAACTGCAGTTTGTCCTGCTACGATTAATTCTGATATAGAGTTGCTACAAAAACACATTTTTCATTTTCCACCCCTGAATATATAGATATTGCACCGGAATCTGGCCCTCTGATTAAAAACTATTTGTAAAAATAACATCCTTTGTTGCGTATACCATTATCATCGGTGCTAAGTGTTTTCAAATGCACTTGTTTTGGTGGCAAATTTGAAAGGAACTTCTCTCTGAATAGTTTTTAATCTGGGTTTATTCAGACTTAGTTGTCGTTTCATGCTGAAATCTCTTGATACTGTTATGGCCGCTTTTGTTATTTCGACATTTTCTTTCGAAATATTTCAGCTTTTTTTTTTATTATTGAAAGTGTTGAACAAAGCATGAGATCGGAAGTAGGCCAGGCCTGCCTTTTTCTGTCAGCTCCCAATAAAAAGTATGTTTCGCTCCCACCGTTAGGTCGATGAACTCTTCCTAAAACGTGAATAGGCTGCACGTGAGGCCGTGACGTAGGCTGCATTGCACCTCGGGACGTTAGAGCTTATTCCTTTTCTCTGCTGCAACTATTCTCTTTGCTTTTATGGCCTCTCTTAGCTCACAAAACTCAAGTTTAGATAGAATAGATATCTCATGGAATTCTCCAACATTCATTCTCAGGAGAAGCGTCAGTATTTCGGAATTTTTTTCGAAATATTTGAGTAATATATTTCACTATGTATGGGGAAATTTCTGTAGCATTTACGTGCGTATTGGGACAAAAAACAATTTTATTGCGATATTTTTGCATTATCATAATTTTTCGTGGTTTTGCACCATTATCATAAGTCATAATTATTGCAAATTTGTTGCATTTCCTTTATTGTTGGATATGGTTGCCGTTAATTTCATGTGAACTTTTAATTTATTAGTAACAAAAACTGGTGCACAATATGCTTTTATAAAATAAGAAAAAAAAAATCATTTTTTAAAGTGTTTTTTTCAACTACAATATAAGACAATATACAAACACCAATATAAAAACTACAATAAAAACAATAATATAAAAGTTATGACATTTTCTTATAATAAAATTTTTCATATATGATTTTATCTATTAATATTTAAAAATTACATTAACAAATAAAACTTTTAATCTCGCTACCGCGGGTGTCAAGACCTTCAGTCTCAGGACTGATATCAATCTTAGAGAGATTTTGGATTGACAATAAGTGCAGATAAATTTTTTTTTTACTTTTAACTATGGACTTGTTTTGGATTACTAATAATTTGTCTTGATTAAGACTTATTTAAGATCTTTACTATAATTTTATATAAGTTTATGGGAAATAAAACTTGTAATATGTAGTGAATTTAAAAGTATGTTTAAAATATCCTAAACATCATAAGCTTAAATGCATTCTACTTGTAACCTGACCAAGTGACCAGCTTGCTATCCCACTAGATATAGGTGTGTCTTAGAATTGAACATTTTTCAAAAAATGAGGAAATTTTCTGGTGACCCTATATCCATTGACCACCATATAAAGTTGTTGGACTAAATTTTGAGTTTGGATTTATAAAACTGTCAACCAATACATTATGAATATTAGGCAATTTTTTTTTCCCTCTTGTTTTTTCTCCCAAATGAGATATTAGCAAACTAGATAAGTGTGATATACGAGGAAGCAGCATACATGAAAAAATACTGTATGTGTAGTATTAATAATGGAAATCAAGGAAGTCTGATAAAGATAGTCAGGGAAATCGGGGAACTTTTTTTTTACAATTTCTGTAGTCACCCTCTTGTTAACTCAGAAGAGACATTGAAAGGTAAAACTCTAATTTAGATAATCAGTTATTTACAGCTTCATTAAAAGAAATATTTTCTGGTTTTTGGTTTAGTTCAGTTTAAACTGCATAACTGGCAAGGGAAGAAAGCAACAGATAGCGTTACATTTAGGTACAAATTTTTCAATAAAAATATAAATTTAGTATTTAAAATTTTGTCGTATAAAACGTAAAATTAGTTCAATTTTGTTGTAAGTCAAAAAAAGAAAGGGGAAAGAAGAGACATTTAGATAGTTTTCATGTTAATTGCAATATGTTTTTTTAGTTTTTAATTTATATTACGGTTGAAAATATTTATTATCGGCAGTAAATTGACTATTTTGAAAATATCGGATATTTTTTATTTTCGCAAATATCATGATATT
Organism: Maratus speciosus; assembly: GCA_963932465.1. Lineage (NCBI taxonomy): Eukaryota > Metazoa > Arthropoda > Arachnida > Araneae > Salticidae > Maratus > Maratus speciosus. Next base: position 482,363,620 of record OZ010794.1, on the reverse strand, counting down.
TACGTGCTCTGGTTGGTATAACATATCAATTTAAATTGCAAAATTATCCATGAAAATTGCATTACGTTCTTATGTTCATTTTCTTTACGTAATATGAATAAATAACCAGATTCTAGTAATTAAAAAAAAAAAAAAAAAAAAAAAAAAGATATTGGATTTCGATTAACTTTACAAGAGTTGCACTCGCCGAGTTTTATTTCTTCTCTCAAATGAAAATGGATACTAATATCAGTTTAATATTTTTAGACATACCGACGCACATCCAACAAAATTGAATCCAATAGTTCTCTAATAGTTAATGAAAGCATGCATTTTGTTCATATGATCATATTTTACGAATTTAAAGCTACAATTAATAAATAATTTAAAAGTTTTAAAATCCATTATTGTAAATGTTGTGTTAAACTGAAGAAACTTGTAAAACAAATATAAAGATTTTTTTTAAAAATTCCTTATAAACTACAAATAATTTTAAAATGCAAAATAAAATAAAATATCATACATATTACATTGATCAATTAATTTTATTGAATTTATTTAAATTTTTATTGCTTTCGTAAGTTGAGTCTTATATATTTTTAAAATTTAACGCTGATCTTTGTAAATAATAAACAGTTTTGAATTCTGTGTAAAATTGTTTTTAAAATGATTAATAATTTATTAAATTTTGTAGTAAAATTTAGCTTAAAAATAATTCTACGCTCAAAATACGTCTTTCAACAGGTAATGAGATCTTAATTTGCATGAAGTTGTATAGGTGGATTGCATGTGCCGAGTGATAGTTTTAAATTCTTCGTTTTATTATTATTAATAATCATTATCTTACGAAGCATTCTTGGTGTAGAATTTAGAGTCCTGCTTGAACCCGCAAATTCTATTCGAAGTCAACCCAACAAAAAAATGTCGTTGATCCGCAACTTGATCCAGATCCGAAGTGAAAGGAAATTAATTCATGTTTTAACCCTTATGTACTGAATTATGAATTCATGAAAATTTTATCTTCCTAAAGCATTTTTCGTGAATTGTTTAAACTACATTAGAAGAGTTACATAATCATTTAATAAATTTTAGAAGGATTAATTAATTTGAATTTATAGAGATTTTGTGCAATATTTATAACCCCACTCAAATCTTTTATTTTAAATATTTTTCTGAGTATTTTGTAGAATTAGGAATTGTACAAATATAATTCTCTTACAATAAAAATATAGAAATATTTCCGAATTGAAAGATGCAAAGGAAAAAAGAAATCATCCCTTTTAAAAATATTTTTGTTTTGTGTAACCAATAATGCTTTTGGAACAAGATAAAGTAATGTATCTATAACTCATTTTAAACTGTGTTAACTAATTGATGTATTAAATTAATTTTAAAACAAGTTATTTTAAAGGTGCTTATAAGTACCGTCGGTAGATAAAGGGATAATGCAATTAAGACAGTAATTTACAACTGTATGTCTAATACCAATTTTATCTTTTATATAGTAAAATGGACATAATTTATATTCTCTGTTATTGAAATATAGTAAAATCTGAATAGCAAATAGTAAAATCTCCGAATAGCAAATCGAGTCCTGCATCGGGTGGGTTGGGTCTTATTTTCCTTTTTCAGGTTGGACTTTAGTTGACTTTAATTTTCTTTCTGCTAGTCGGGCTCACTCTACAATGTTTCTTTCGGTTCAGATTTTTTGCAAGTCAGGTTGTTAGGATTTTGACACAAAGTTTGAGCATGTTTCAGATGAAAATAAATACATATTGTAATCTAGATAATATAAATGGTATATATATATATATATAATATAAACATATAATATTACAATTCGTCATCTTTTTTAAAAAATAAAATTAACAAATTGAGTATCAGTACATTACACTGACATTATACGTATAATAAATTTGGATCAACTATTATTAATTTAACTAATCATTGATGATTTTTTTAAATAAATCTCTGTCCACAATTACCAATATATGAAGTATTTAAAATTAAAACATTCAAAATTGGCGAAAGGAAAAACAGCAGAAAGGCGAATTCGTAAAAATAACAATAGTCCAGGCAATAGGGAATTTCACCTAGCAAAATTAATGGTAGTTCTGGAAATCGGCTTACTTTGTTTTTTTGGGTCGCTGAATCCGAATTTGTAACTTCCCACCAAAATCCCCCCCCCCCCAAATTTTGGTAAAAAGCCCCCCAAAAAGGTTTTTATATTAAAAAAAAAATCAATTTTTTATTGTTTTAGGGGAAAAGTATCTAGAATTTCAGAAAGTAGGCAAAATTTGCAACAAATTAGATATATGACATTATGACTTAGGATGAAGGGGAAGGGGGGATCTGCCTCGGAACATGCGCGCGGTGCTGCGTGGACTAAGTTGCGCAATTCCACTTAACCACTCACACGTTTACATTCGCCCTCCTATCTCCCCTCCGAACTTTCCTTATAAGGTTTACTTTAAGTTTTTTGGATTGCTGAATCCGAATTTTTAACTTACCCCCAAAATCCCCAACCCCCCCCCCCCCCGAAAACCCCCCAAAATAGTTATTAACTTAAATTTCTTATTGTTTTAGGGGGAAAGCATTGCGAAATTCAGAAACTAGACAAAATTTGCAACAAATAGGATATATGACATTATGACGTAGGATAAACGGGGAGAGAGGGGGCTGCCTCGGAACATTCCCCGCGCGCTTTTCTCAAAAACCAAATTTTTTCAAAAAATCAATTTTTTGGGGGGTTGCCGGGTAATTTTGGTGGAAAGTTACAAATTCGGATTCAGTGACCCAAAAAACATAAAGTGAGACGAAATCCAGAACTAATATTAATTTTTCCAGGTAAAATCCCCTATTGCCTGGACTTCATAACTTGATGGCGCACGTAGCGCCGCAGTGCATGTTTAGAGGCAACCCTCCCCCTCCCCGTTCATCCTACGTCATAATGTCATATATCCTATTCGTTGCAAATTTTGTCTAGTTTCTGAATTTCGTAATGCTTTCCCCCTAAAACAATAAGGAATTTAAGTTAAAACAACTATTTGGGGGATTTTGGGGGGAAGTTAAAAATTCGGATTCAGCGACCCAAAAAACTTAAAATAGACCTTATAGAGAAAGTTCGGAGGGGAGATGGGAGGGCGAATGTAAACGTGTGAGTGGTTAAGTGGAATTGCGCAACTTAGTTCATGCAGCAGCGCGCGCATGTTCCGAGGCAGATCCCCCCTTCCCCTTCATCCTAAGTCATAATGTCATACATCTAATTTGTTGCAAATTTTGTCTACTTTCTGAATTTCTAGATACTTTTTCCCTAAAACAATAAAAAAAATTGATTTTTTAATAAAAACCTTTTTTTTTGGGGGGGGGAGGGGCATTTTACCAAAATTTGGGGGGGGGGGGTTGCCGGGGGACATTTTGGTGGGAAGTTAAAAATTCGGATTCAGCGACCCAAAAAACATATAGTAAGCTTTTTTCTAGAACTACCTTGAATTTTGCTAGGTAGAGTCCCTATACGGTCTCTATTGCCTGGACTACAAGTAAATATATGTAGGAAATAATAAATATTTGAAATATTCTTTAAAGCTATTTGTAACTAAAACAATTTAACCAATGAAACAAGACCTGAAATAACAATTCCTTTGCATGAAACGTATGATCTCAAAATTGAAAATTCATTAATTCAAAAAGAAAAACTACAAAGTGAACTTAAAATGAGAGAACAATTATGAATAAAATTGGAACTAATGATTCGTAACTCGTTTTCAAGGGCAATATTACGAAATCATAAGTAAAAAGCGGTTAATTTCTGAGGAAGAAATAATAATCTACAGCTTAAATGCTTATTTCCTCCATTGCCCAATTAATCACTATTATAAAAAATTAGAGAAATATACAATTAATCACTAAGTAAGACACGGACAAAACAATGTCATGCACGATAGAAATAAAAATGAAACATGTGAGTTAAAAACTTACTCAGCAATAGAATCATACAATTCTTTAAAATACCATATTTGAATCATAATGCCGCATCCTCACAATCACAGCAAAAACACCGCCATATTAATGGGTTACAATTAAAAAGAAAATACCGACAGTTTAAAATCATCACACCAAGTAAATAATATTATTAATAATATAAATTTAATAATTATAAATTATTATCGTAATTAATCTAAACATTATAAATTATTTTATATGCTAATTAAAGGGTCCAGAGTAAATCCATTACAAAATAGGACTGAAGAAATACAGTTATTAAATTGAGTGGTAGGAATGACAATAATTATATAAGTAGGTAACACAAAATTTTAAAAACTAGTTTAAAATAATATTAAGTAAAATTACAATTAGTGCTGCCATCTGTCTTAGATTATTGAAATTAAGTATGGAGAATTATAATGCTATATTGCAGATCATAAATTCAGATTTATTTTTAATTTTTAAAAAGAGCCAAACAGCACAACATGTATAATTCTAAATCAGCTAATTAGAATATCGATAACAAATAATTAGCATCTATAATATAATGTTTTCATACTATTTTTAAATTATAATTAAGAAGAAATAAATAAATAAATAATAATATTAGAGAAATAAATAAATAATATAAAAATACTACACTCCCCGTCCCTTTATAAATTTAATTTTTTAATTATTTTCCTTTTTTTTTGGGGGGGGGGGGCAGATACAACTAAATATAAAATGTTTATATGTATATATATCATATACAGTATTAGAGTTCCCTAGTTATAAATTATAATATATAGAAGTAAATTAATATAATTTCAAATAGTTTTATGCATTATTGAGGATTGCTTATTCATCACAACCAACATAAATTTTTAAACTAATTATTACAATGTACCTTTTCATTTTTTTTAATAATATTTTTATTAAATCAACATTTGTGTATAAATTATTCAGACAACGCCTCCCTCCTTCATAATTTAACATCTACCCACCCAGCCTACTTATTAAAAATTTTTAAATATATTTTGTATTTTTAATTTTTTATGATTATTTTATAATTTTTATATATTTTTTTTATAATACGCAAAATGTTAATAGTAACATAAAATTAACTTACCTGCTATCCACTGTTTAGATAATTCATTAATTAATTGTAGATTAAAGAATATATGAATTTCTTAGGAAAACCATGATTTAATGCATCAAATATCAATCGTTTAATGTTTTTATTAATAAGATGTTAGGAACATAAACTCTTGATTCTATACAAATGATTAAGGACTATATTACGGTATACTGAAATATGTAGATCTGATTTAAAATGAGTAAATGTATTAACTTTGAATTGAAAATATTTACGTTTGTCATAAAGATCAGTTGTTTTCTGCTATTTTAATTTTTAGATCTAAAAAGTTAATAGTATTGTTTGTTAAAAGGTTTTCTGTCAATTCTAAATTAGTTGGATAATCTACAGGAAATTGTGAAATATTTGATTGGTTAGTGTCAATTAAAATTATGTCATCAATGTAACGATCCATAAGAATAATATCATTACAAAAAGTACGTTCATATTGATATAAATATAAATCTGACAACAAACTGGACGTATATGCGCCTTGTGGCATTCCAACTATTGTATATAAATAATAACTTGCAAAATGTAGTTATTATATATAATGAAATTAAGTGTGAAAATAATTTGTATCTATATATGTAGGAAGAGTTAATTGATTTTTATATGTTTTAAATAGTATAATGTATGTATTAATTTACTGCCTGAGAAATAAAAAATATATAAGAAATATGATCATTGATTATTGTGTCTTTATGGTACAGTTGCGAAATTTTTTTCTTTCTTTGGTATATATAAAAAATATTACCAACATTTATTTTTTATACTCACAAAACACATCTACTGTATTGTTATGTGTGTGTAGATTCGGAGGCGTCCGCTATTCAGAGGTAAAAACGTGCAAATATATGTGTTAGGAATTGAAGTGTATTCGCTAAGGTATAAAAAGATAGTAGGCTTAAGACAGATTTCTGTTGTATTGAACATTTCGCGACACAATATTACCTATTGTTAGCAGAATTCCATGTTACTATGAATTAAAAATTGCTTATGGAATTTTAAAGTTTATTATTATTTTTTTATTATTACTTACCTAACAATAATAAATTTTCTTTTAATAAATCATGGAAAAAAAAAATGTTTGACATAGTAAGCTTCAACAATTTTGATAGATAGAAATTAAGTTTATAGAAGGGGTGGGGGGACCTAGGAGGTGATTCTAACGCTGTTGTGTGATGTGATTTTTGTTTAGTTAGTTTAAATTTTTCAGAAGATGTTGAAAATAAGCTTGTTTTGAATGGAGAGAAAATTATAACTGGTATACTTTTGTTGCAGTGACAGTAGAAGTGCTGACAGTTTTAGATTTCACATTGTAAATTATTTTCATAAAGTATGAATTTATTATTTTGTGCCGAGGGCTCATGACCCAGTTTTTAATTTTGAGAAGTTTTTATTTTTGAAAAACCTAAGTCATAATTTTGTGAATTTTAAAATATCGTTGTATGCAGGTAGGTACCTGTTTATCCATTCTTAAAAGTATGTGTAAATCCCGTGTGTGTGTGTGGGGGGGGAAATACATTCTAACCTTGTTATCCTGACGCATTAATGACCAGAAAAAAGTGTCGTCATAAGCGGAGTGTCGCGGTAACCGGAGTTGGAGAAAAATGTGTTTAAAAAAGCTGTATTTTTAATTTAGGACAATTTTAAATTCATAACTGTTCTTGCAATAGCAATATAACATTATTATTAAACAAAATAAACACAAAAAGAAAATTGAAAAGAATAAAAATCAGATTTATGATGACTTGTTTTTTTTTTTATTGTTGAATGAAATATTGATGAGTTAAGGTTTGCTTATCCCTAAATGTTCTTCCTACAATTATTTTTTCAATATTATACACCAATATTCGTTGTTTTAGAAATGGATGTTAGATTCTGATCGTTTCAATGCAATGCAATGCAATGCTTCGGTTTTAGTCGGATGAAAAACGCTGACCAGAACAAAAACAGGGATATGTTTAGGAAAATTTTAGGTCCTTTAAAGGACCCTTCACAAAATTTTTTATCCCCAAACAGGACCCTTTACAAAACATTTTATTCCAAAACAGAACCCTTCACAAAATTATTTGTCTTTTAAATAGACCTTTCACAGAATTTTTTCACCTTCAAATTGAACTTTTCACAAATTTAGTCATTTAAAAATAAAATATGGCCTGTATGTAAGCAGTTGAACTCACCAAAGAACATATTACTTATCTTTTTATATATGAAGGATAGAACATGAAGACATCGATAATTTAAAATTCACAAAATTATGACTAGAATTTTCACAAATATAAGAAAAACTTCACAATTTCACAAAAACAGGACCCTTGTGAGAAAAGTCTGGATAGACCCCTGAAAAAGACCATGATACGTCTTATATGGAGCTTAAGTGTATCATTCATTTTATGTGGGTTTATTTATTTAGACAAATGATTTAAAATTTCTCATTTATCCAATGGGTATTCTGGACACTTTTGTGAAAAGTTTGGCTAAGACATTTCTTTTTTAAGTCTTAATTTCTGCCCTTATAAGATGGATTATGAAAAATGGACAATTTTCTTAAACCGTCGGGATATCCGGAATCGAAAATTATTCAGCAACGTAAAATCCCATAGGCGTAACCAGGGGGGGTGGGTGACCTGGGTGCCCGGGCATCCCCCCGCTTGCGCAGATTCTAGCACAATTATTTTAAAAAATCGTAATCTACAAAGGAAAAAAAGAAGTGAAAGCAGAGTTTAATTAGTTTAGCAAATTAGCTTAATTCAGAAAACTAACAGCCTAAGTTTTGAAATGTGATAAAAAAGAAACCCACGTTCTTTTATTCTTTCTTTCTGTTTTAAGAAAATTATGTTATCTTTTTTAAAACTAGAATATTTACAAGAATCTGTATTAGTCATACTAAGTCAAAAAGGTGGCTTTATAATCCCGTTTTGACGTCTTTTGTTTTGGGGAGATTTTTTGTAACATCGTTCTTTCTATTTCATGTTTATGCAATTTCATGAGAAATTACGGCTGTTCTCAACTGCTCTGCTCAACAAACACAAAACGTTCTGATACATTTACAAATTCATTTTTTAATGGAAAGATATAAAATTGGAAATGCTGAGCAGAGAAGCGATTTGGAATCAAACTGTGTTTTCCATTTTTTGATCAATCTATTATGTATTGAGTTAGAAGCGATTTGGGTCACGAAAAAAGCACGTTTTTCGCCCTTTCTTGATTGCTCTTTCTCCTTTCACGCGAAAATTCGGTTCAAAACGCCCACTTTGACACTGTTTTCTGAAAAGATCTATTGCGTTTGAAAAAAAAAAAAAAACGCTCGATGGCACAGTTTCTGAACAATAACACCAGCTGGATTCATGCATTTCCGAACAAAAATAAATTAAAACTGATCTCACAAAGTTGCCCCTTTGGATTTGAGAACAGCCTTAACGCAAGTTCTTGACGAGGATAGAAAATATTTGTCTCTTTGTTTTCGTAGTTTAAAATCTATAAAGAAACAAAACAATTTGAAAGGAAATGCAGATGTGAAACGATATTCTAATATGGCTGCAGTCTTTCAAATCAATATAGTATTTTTTTTCCTCTGAAAATTTTTATATCATTTTTAAAGTTTCTTCTCGTTTTGCGACGTTCTTTTGAAAGTAAGAAAAGGTAACCCGGTTTCAACCTTTTAGCCCAATGCAGTAAAATTTGACCAAATTCGCTATTTTATTCTGCGATCATTTCATGATATTTACAATTTTTTCCCAAAATCGTTTGACGAAATTCATGTCTTTCTACGCGATTTTTTGTCGAAATCCGCATTCTTCACCACTAACCTTTGACAAAATTCAATTTATTACTACGATCCTTTGACGAAATTCGCATTTTTTACCGCGATATTTTGATGAAATTGGCATTTCTTTAGCACGATCCTTTGATGAAATTCGCGTTCTCTTTCTACAATCTTTTGACGAAATTAGTTTTTTCTTTCTGCGATCCTTTGACGAAATTCTCGCTTTTACCGCGATCCTTTGACGAAATTCTCGCTTTTACCACGATCCTTTGATGGAATTTATTTTCTGATATTTTTTACAGGAATCATTTGTCGAAATTCGCGATAGTTTTGCGCGACCGATCGGGAAAATTCTCGATATCTTTCCGTACCAATTAACAAAATTCTCTACTCTTTTCCGCGACATTTTGACAAAATTTGCAAAAAAATTTCGTCAATCGTTTATCGAAATTCGTAATTTTTTGACGAAATTCGCGATTATTTTCTGCACTCTTTTATCGAAATTCCCGACATTTTTCCACGATCGTTTGAATAAATTCTCAATTTTTTCCGTTGCCGATTCACGAATTGACTTTCAAAAATTCCATAAAAGAAATAAAAATCGCGGATTTAAAAAAAAAAAAATTAAAATACTCACCGAAGAATCACTGGTCTGTAAAAGAATTTGGAGGGGGGAAATACTGCAAATAGCCTCAAAGCACGAAAACCACCGCTAAAGATCGCATTAAAAATTCGGAAAAAAATTAAAAAACTACAGGGAACGAAATTAACTAATTGGGTGAAAGATTTAAACCGGATTCCTTTTAGAAATGTAAAAAAAAAAAATTACTCTAAAAATAACATTAAAAAATTGTTAAAAATTGAAAAATCGCTGTAAGAATCACGAAAAGTTTTTATTGAAAAGAAGACAAAGTTTATACTGAATAAAATATTGAAATCGGATTCTTTTTTACTTATTAAAAAAAAAAATGCCGCAAAATGCGAAAAAATTCGCATAAAACATTGATTGAGATATTGAGAAATTCCAGAAGTTGTCTTCGATATGCGTGACTTCAGGCATACAGGTCCTGCCAAATCTTATGACTGTGCGGGCTGCATTGTTTTTACAGAGTTCAGCGCTCGCGCATACACACACATAGACAGACAAGCACCTATCTTTATTATTACAGTCGCATCATGATAGTATAATTTTTATCGTGATAAAATTTAGTGTATATTATCAAGACCTATTTAACGTATTCGACACATTTTGTGGTAAAAACATGAATTACCGTAATTCCCGGTCTATAATCCGCGGATCAAACAATTACGTTCGAACCCAGAAATCTTGTTCCATAAAATGTAACTTGTTAAATCGTAATAAATATTTAACTTCAATAATGAAATAAAATTTCTGGATCGAAACATGATTGTTTGATCCACGGATTATAGGCAGGAAATTATGATATTAATGAATATTATAATTATTTATAATAATAAAATAATAATTTGTATAGACTTTCCTCCAAAATTTCTTGGGTCCATCCGGTGATCCCTAAGAAGTTGTGGAGTCACATTCTGAAAAACTTTCGTGCGTATGTACTGGTGTACCGCATGTATTGTCTGAGATTTATCATCCCGCAAAATTTCATCTACAAGACTTTGACTGAGATGAAACTTTATAAAAAGTTAGGGTGCCAAAAGATTTTACACTTGTGACCACTCTTAGTCACTGTCTTATGTCACTGAAGCAAGAAGATTTGCATACTTTTTTTTTTCCTTTTTTACCTTTAGATCTAGTTTTGATGCTTTGAATCCCTCCTCATGCAAACAAAAATCGCGTTTGAGCTCTTCTTAAAGAAATACCACACAACTATACCTTCTAACATGAAAACCTGTCTAAAACGGAAATCCGACCGGTTTTATGATGTACCATTTTAGCAGGTTTTACCATATAAGATATTGTTTGTATCCAACATGTTCAGGTTAAGAAGTCTGGGCACCCCCACCCCCCGTTCAGAATGCTGCTATGAATCCGGAGTTTACTTACTTTAAAATCATATACAGAAAATCGGGACTTTGAAAAACTGACGTGAAAACCTGGTGTCGGGATAACGAGGTCCGATTGTAATAAGTTATTTGGCAACTTCAGCTGGTTTGTGAAGATGACCTTTTATTTTAAAATGATTAAATTTATGAAAAGTTCAGTTTTGAGATGGAAACATTTCATGAAAAAAGCTCTATTAGTTTGGCACAAAGAATTTTTTGTAAAATGTCATATTTTGTGAAGAGTCTTGTTTTAAGGTGAAAAGGTTTGTGTGATGGCCTGTTTTAAGGTTTAAAGTTTTGTGAAGGGCACTTCACTGGACCCAAATTTTCCCTAAACGTATCCCTGTATAATCGCACCCTGTTTTTAACACCTTAGCTCGGCTATATTTACTATCATGTAAGCTTAAGTCATAATTATTTTCAAACAAATCCTACGATCAAATTTGATTTCCTTGCTGAGTGTATAAAAAGCCATGGATGGAGAAAGTCATCCGGTAGGCTGCTGGAATACCTGCTGCCACAGATGGTAACAGAATTTCGTAATCATTATGAATGTATTGTGGAACTTCTTTGCTACAGGATGTAAAATGACAAGGTCATATTTCCCCCCCCCCCCCTTTCCCCAAAAGCAAAAGTTTTTTTTTTTTTTTTTCTTTTTAAAATATTATAGAAAATGTTTTTAAATGCAGTGCTGTAACTGTCTAATAATTTCGATATCAGTTAGTCGTCTGCAAAAAAAAATAAAGAAAGAAAGAAATAAATAAAAATAAAAAATAAATAAATAATATATATATTTATTTATTTATTTAAGAATGTATTTTTTGCGTTACTTAAATAATAATAATAATAATAAACATTTCTGATATTTCAGTTAGTTATGTATCGTATTCAACATAATCAGAAATGAATATTCCTTAAACATTAAGGTATTTCAAAAGTTAATTTTGTAAATAAATAAGTGACAAAAAACTTAATCGGATACGGGGTTGTTGAAAATCTAGGTATATTTATAGTCGAACCTCGATATCTCAGAATTCTTTATCTCGAATAAATCAGTGCGTTTTCTCATAAACATCTGGAAACATTTTAAAATCCTTGATGTCTGAGATTTTTCGTACTGAAATAATATTAAAAAGCATCTGAAAAATCTTGCAACTTTTTTTTAAGAATAAATAAATATTACCATTGATTAGTGTTTTACAGGACTTCAATCAGTAACCAGATTTTGTTAATAATTCTTTTCAAGATATTAATATAGCATAAAGGTCAAAATTAGCACTAGCCACCGGCCACAGGGCCAGTAAATGAGAAAAAGTGACTAGTGAAAAATTGTCTATCAGCGGCCACCTTCCGGCCACTTTTTTACAAGGAGAGAACAAAATTTTCTTGTATTTCATCAAGGATTCTACTTTTTTTGGTTCCAATATATTTATATAAGCAAATTTATTTGGGCTATTCAGTTTTAGATTAATACTTATAGAAATTTTACTGTTTAGTATTTTTAAATAAAAAAAGTGGCCACTAGTTTAAATAAAGTGACCACTTACAAAACTAGTCCTGTCGGCCAGTGGCCGCTAATGAAAATTCCCAGTTTTGACCTATAATATAGCATATATTTTTTGTTCTTTTTATCGGTATCCATATTCTTCTTTTTTTTCTTCCATATTAATTCTTGTAATAAAGTATAAGGCACTTTATTTTTGACATACAGTTGTATATTATAGGTTTGTGGTATCCATTTTTATTGTCATTTCATTCACAATATTGCGGTTTTCGATGGTGGTCGGTAATGTTTAATTAATGGTTATATATATATGCTGGGGCTCTGCCCAGGGTTGGCAGGTTTCTTCCATAGTGGAAAAAACCAGCCGGAAGAAATAGGTTTCTTCCAAGTGGAAGAAATGGAAGAAACTGTTATTCTTTAAGAATTTACCATATAACTTTCAACTTTGTAAGATACAATAAATGTCTCATTCCTACAACCTTAAGTGGATTAACTCCATCAGACCTATATAAATTTAATTAATTATATATGCTAAATTAATAATTACATCAGTTTTTTACCCACAATCACACACAACACCTGTCTAAAGGTCTTCAACCATTGGCTAAATGAAGAAAAGAAATTTTATCCAAAATGCATATCATCAATTAAATGTTATCCATTTCAATTTAACAAGCATATTTTTTAATTATTTTAACTTTTGAAACTAGTAGTAAACAGTATGTGGATCATTCACTAATGGTAGAATGAAACTCATTTAAATAAAAGACAGTGCTTTTAATTTACATCAATTTTATTAAGGTAAGTAAAGTAACAGAGTACAATAATTACTGTATTTAAAAAAGAAAAAAAATCATTAAAATCCCCACTTTCCTCACTGCAAATGCAGAATAGTATAACAAAAAGTCTTTTAGCAGTAGGATGCTGCAATCAGTTTCTCAACTTAGAATGGATGAATGCAAAAGATGAAAAAAATTCTTTCAAGTCCTACTCTACAGAAAACTTCAGGAGAGTTTAAAGGCATTTCGACATACCCATAGATATTTTAAGAACATTAGTCTTTTAAAATCAGCATTGAGATATGCATGCTAGATGCTAGTATACATAATTACAAATTTGTTTATTTTCTGTGTTGTGCAGTTTAAATGTATTTTTATAAGAAAATAATGTATTTTTATATGAAAAATAAATATTTTGTAGGTAGATTTTTTTAAAAAACATAAATGGCATAATTAATAAAAGAAAAAAAAATCCCTCATCCTCTAAAGTTGTAAAATTCATCATCTGTAAATGTCTACTGGACCTGAAGTATGTTATTAAAAAAATAACTTCTTTTTCAAAAAATAATATTTTAATATTAATTAAATTTTCCAATTTAGGGTTCATATAATTATACTTTGAGTTTAGCATATATTTTGTTTCCTGTTGGTTTATTCCAGTTTTTTCCATTACTTCCAGTTTCTTCCGGTTTTTTCCAGTTTCTTCCACTGTCCTGGAAGAAACCCAACCCTGGCTGCCCCCTACGAGCTACGCTCGCCAACCCCCGTTCAGGCACACCAAAATCCGAAAAGCACGCTAATTTGATCGGCTTTAAAAATGTTGAATTAAAATTAAAAAAAACAAACAAAAAACAGTAGCGATCTCTCTGTAAACGGGTTTCCATTTGTTTTCCTTGGATTGGGGATTTTTAAGACCAAATCTGCTGCTGTTAAGAGATACAATGGCTTTTTTCGTATTTAATTAAAAAAAATAGTTAAACATTTGAAAATAAGCTAATGTAAAATGAATTAAGTAAACAGTGTCATTGTTTCCCGGTATTTTTAAACAGCGCTATAAGATAGTTCTTTTAAATAATTCATTTTAAATGTATCGTTTTAAATCTGACGTAATTTACACCAAAGTTTTATTTCTCTTATTAATATTCACGTGAAAATATTTTTGTTGTTAGACGGAAATATTATTTGCGCTGTCTTCGAATTCACGATAACAGTTGAAAAGATTATCTCAAAATATCAAATAAATGTCTCGCGCAAATAATTTTTAGCTTAAATTGTTTTGCCATATTTTTTGGCCATTTTAAATATGACGTAATTTCCTCCATTTACAAGTTTTAATGCATAATAATGATTTTTTTTATTTTAACATTTTGTTTCTCTTTTAAAATTCAAGTGTGGTTCTTATGACGTTATTTTCCTGCTTTTAACATGTAATCATTTAATTCTAATTGTTTTCTGTTTATAATAGTCACGTTTAAATAACTTTTTAATTTGAAGTAAACATTATTGTTTGCACTGTTTATACAGTTGGCAACAGTTTAAATTAATAACATTTTCTAAAATAAGTAAAAAATATCTCTCGAAATGCTGAAAATTTGAATTTAAAATAGAAATAAAACCTCAAAAAATGAGTCAAATAAAAAAATAAATGCAATCTGCACACCGGAAACTTATAACGGATAAAATGATCTAAAAATGATTAAATTCTCATGTATAATTTTTGCTCCAATAAAACTTTTTTAATGGAACGATTTTGCCCAACTTTAGCATTAAATATCTCTTAAAATAATTCTTCGATTTGAAAACTGTCTGCATCAGCGTGTTTATCAAACATTTCTCTATAATACCACCGATTTTCATATTTTTGTATGCAACAGTTTTTTTAATATTAACGAAGAAAAGCCATGCTTAAGCATTCAAATTGGATGCCGATCTACCGGGAATATTTACTATCGAATAGACCAGATTTTCATTGGGCCATTTCCAAATGAAAACTTTTTTTATATATATAGAAGAATATATATATATATATATATATATATATAAACATTAATGATAATAAATATTTTATTTTAGTATGTTTCGTGTCTAACTTTATCTCTATTGTTAATCTAAAAGTTACTTTAAGTAAAAGCTTGATGTCTCTCTGAACAACACCATCGAGATTTATTTATTACGAGCTGATCCGCTCGGCGTTGTTCGGCCCGTGATAATATCCATAAATATATTTAAAACAGTGTTGCTTGATATATTTTTAAACGAAAATATTTTCGTTTGAACCTAATGTTGAGGCCCCGCACAGCCTTTGGCAGCGTACACAGTGTGCTACGCACTCTTCGGTCTGTTTATGGAAACGAATCTTTAATGTGGATGATTTTATATCTTAAATCAATTCAAACTCATTTACAGGCCACCGTTATAGTGCTTTCCATTATAATTTCTGACATTTAGATATATTACACTTTCATTTCTTGCAAAAAAGTTCCCGAAGAAACCTAAATATAAAACGTCTTACTCCCTCCCCCTCTTTTTATTTATTTTTTTAAGGCCAAGTCATATCTTCCACTGTTGAAAATGTAGAAGTTTTCTCGCGCATGCGCAGAAATGAAAACCCCTTTCCGAAAATCAAAGCACAATTAATATCTTCAAAAGCATTGAGAGGGAAGAAAAAAATAAAATTTGCTAATTCGTGAAACGACCTCAAATAGATAAATAAAATTGAAATAGTAAATATTAATATTTTTGTAATCGAAATGCATTAAATCAGCATTCAGAATATATATATATATATTTTAAATAGTAAATATTAATACTTTATTAAACAAAAAAGCGATTTATGGCAGGAAGAGTATCGGAATAAATGTTTTTTTTATAAATTGGATCTTGAATTCGGATGCGGCAGTTTCAAAATAATAATAATAATAATGAAACATTTTTCCATGCTCTCCTTTTTCTTATCTGCGTAAAGTTCCACGGAAAACCCGTTTTGGAGCAGACAGCGCGCCATTTTGCGATGTTCATTGTGTTTTTTTAATTAATATCTCGGCTAATTATCAAAAAATGAAGAATCTGATCCTCGGGTGGGTAGATGTCAAGTCATCGCCAACAGATGGACACTCAAGACAGCTAGACAGACATTAACTTTCTTTAATTAATGTAAATTATTTGCTTCAATTTATCCACTGAGGAAGAAATCACGCTATTTCAACGTATATTAATTTTGTCTCTTATTCTAATGGGTGAACAGCTTTCACCAGCTGCTGTTTTAGGCGGCGAATAATCCAAATGATACTAGCAAGTATATTTATTTATTTCCTGTGCCATTCTTTTGTCTTTAAATCGTTAGGCTGGAAAGCAGTCTATTCGTGTCTAAACGATTGTTAAATCTTGAACCTGGTTTTGAAATTTTCAGCTGTTAGTGTTATGATACAAGTAGAGAATACCTAATGTATTCATGAGAATAAGATGGGACTATTAACTGTGACGTGTCACCAAACCGTCGCTTTATTTCTATTGTTTGCTATCATAAAATCATTGGTTGGTGCTCATAAACAATTGAAGAAAAATCTGTATCTTACAAACAAAAGAAACATCTCTGGAAAGCTACACTTCCGGGATTTGACACGAAAAACTCCGAGCTATTGCTTCGGCGTAAACTGCGCCCACGCTAAAATAGCTACCGACTTCCCCCCTTGCTTAAAAATGAACACGTTCCTCCATCGTTCTGCCTCAGGCGGGCTTAGGAAACCTGCTTGATTCGTTTTGATAGCTGAACATTCCCTCTTCTGGAGTTATATCTACTAAGCAAACTGATGAAATAAATGGAGCGTTATTTTACAGACTTTGATACGACGAAGAAATATAGTTTTATTAATTTTAATTATCAGGTGTATTAGTAATTATCATATTTTAAAATGTAACATATGTTGAGAAAGCTGTAACACATAATATATTATATAAATGTAATTATGATATTCAATAGCTTGAAATAGTTTGCACAAATAATAAATTGAAATTTACATTGTGTATAAAATTGGATGTTTTCACAATGTTTTTTCACATTAAAAGTTACTGTTGTTTATTCTAGAGTATGAAAAAAGTTTGAGGTTTGTAATGCTGATGGGGAAAAAAAATGAGTGATGATATCAGATTTTTATTTGAAAATACTTGAGGATACATTTTGACTATATAATTTATATTAGTTATAATACTATATAATTATTACCTATATATTCATATAATAGCGTGTAAAATAATAACGACATACTTTGATTTTCAAGAGATATTTAGGTACAGTTAAAAAAAAATATGAAAAAGTAGCTTTAAGTTTCTCTCCACCCCCCCCCCCTTTTTTTTTCTTTTTGAGTTGTAGAAAGTGTTTATATTAACACATTCAGTAATAATTATTTATTTATAACTTTCTAATTACATTAAATTACGTCATTTATATTTTGACTGCTGAAAGAAAATTATGTTTGTTTCTACAAGTCATCGTTACATCTATTGCTAAAAATTATATTTTTAATAACAGAATAAAGTTTTATTTTATTCGATTTTCTCGGGACTTTAAACGCGAAACCTTCTCGGTGTTTCGTACGGGAGAATAGGATAAAACTGTATATTTTATTATTAGTTGCTTCTTGAATTTCAGCTGTGTTTATTGTAAGTTAGCGCACATACTTTGAACATTTTTTTACTATATATTTTTTAATAATGATATCACATTTTCATTAATAAATGATTAAAAGCTTACAAATTTAACTGGAGAAACTAAACTATTCAATTATAAGTCTAAGGATGTAATATTTAAACACGAAAGGATAATTATCTCCATTACAGTTTTAGAAATTGCTGAAAAGAAGTCACCTCTTTATCAGCTTTATAAAAATTATAATCACTTGTACCCATGTAGTTTTGACTGCTTTTTAGCATTTTTTACGGACTCTTCAATTATCGTTAAGCAATATCTTTATTTGTGCCACGTAGGTTATCCGGTTTTATCCAAAAAGAATGTGGATATGAAAGCAAGCTGTAAAACGCCATTTTAAATTCTAATAGTTTCATTGAGGCCGATAAATACTTATTAAATATGCTACGCACAATAACACAAAGTCTTTGGTAGCTTTAATCCGTTTGGGTATGGCGTACTATTAATAGTACATGTCTTGAGTATTATTTTGTCTTAACAATTACTTTTGTTACTCTCTTCATGAAGTAATAGTAGCATAATGTCAATGCATTTCTTATTATGACTTCGTTTATGATTTGGCATTTAGTAATAATAATAATAAAGGTTTGCTGAATTTTCTTTGCACCGTTGGAAATTCTTTTATTTATTTCACTCTTAAAATTTAAAATATAGGTTACTTTTATAAACAAATTATGTGTGATAAAACGCAAAAAAAAAAATATTAGAAAATTGTAATTTCTGTTAAATCCTGTTGTAATATATTTTCCAAACGTCTCCAAAAACTCTTCCTTACCCTATTGTAATATGAATAGGAATTGAATAGTAGGCAAGATAACGACGTTCGTTAGATTTCGGACAATGACACATTCGTTAAGCGTCACCAAATCTATTTGGATGGCTACTAATTTTTTTTCTTCTCAAAATTGGAAGAAGAAAAAAGGACCCGAAAGAGTTAACATATTTAACAATTTTGAAAACTACAAAAAATTAAACAAATGATGAAATAAATTTTTAAACGCCATAAATGTTACTATGGAGATACAGTAGTAGCCACAATTATTTTTATAGAATTGGAGAAATTAATGCAATGATTTTGATTTTCGCGAATTTCGCTTTAGATTGAATGTGTATATATTAATAATTTTGATTTTTTTTTTTTTAATCCATTTCTATATATGGTATTTCTATATTATACGTGATGTTCAAAAACCAACGGTATAGAAATGCACAAATAACAGGAATAAATATACAGTCAAACCTCGTTAACATGAACACGCTTAACGTGAATTACTTTTAACATGAATTGTTTTCACAGTCCCCTATAAAAACAAATACAAAGATTTGATACTGATAACATGAATTACTGTTAACATGAACAAAATTTTGATTCCCCTTGAGGTTCATGTTAACGAGGTTCGACTGTAGTATACAAATTGTTTCAAAAAGGAGTTGAAATTGTTGAAGGAGTTGAGAATTGTTTCAAAGTCTTCGAAAAAAAGAATCCTGTTTCAGGGAGAAAGTTTAAGTGAAAATAGTTGTATAGTAACACGGATCTGTGTAGGAGGAAATTGGGTCCTTTAACCTCTTAACTGTTTTGCCCGAACAGAGTTCGGACAAGAAAAGTTAGCTTGCTTCGTTACTAAAAGCTTTTCCACACCACTTAATTTTTTTCCTGAAATCTCCTGTTCTTTAAATGGCAGACTTTTCTCGATTATTTAAGGCAAATATTTTTGTACTTAAAAAGTGGTATTGGCTCCCTGTTTTTAGTTTATGGTGCCAAAAAAAAAAAAAAAAAAAAGTGACAGTTAAGTGGTTAAAGGACCCTTCACAAAATATTTCATCTCAAAACAGGACCCTTCACAAAACTTTTCTCCTTAAGACTAGATCTTTCACAAAACTTTTCCATCTCTAAACTGAACCTTTCACAAATTTAATCATTTCAAAGTAAAATCTGACCTGTCACTTTTACATATATAATGAAAAAATATGTATTTTACATACATATAACTTAAACAAGGATTTGAATATAACGATGATTTAAAATTTGCAAAATTGTGACTAGATTTTTCGCGAATGAAAAAAAGCTGTTCACAATTCCACAAAAACAGGACCCTGGAAAAAGATTTGGACAGGCTCCTGAACCGTGAGTAATTAATTAATTCATTCTCGCCCTTTGTGATTTTTTTCCATGGTTTGATTTTATTAATATTATTATTTGTGTGCTACGTCGAAATTTGTTGACTGCTTCGTCTGTCCACTCCTGAGTTGTTTCATGCATGTCTAAATCGCAAAAGCGCGACAATTGAACTAAAAATGTCATTTCCATTTCACGGTTAATTTGTTTCTCTTTACTTGGAAGAATCTCGAAATAAGAGGCGTATTTTTTAAAAGATTAATTTCGTAAAGAAAAAATATTTTGTTTGCGTTTTCGAGAACGTTATAAAATAACACGTCTTTCAATATTTACGTTATACATTACAAAACACCGATTGAAATGAGCAAGAAAAATATTTTTTCTTAATTGCAGTATAAGTGTCTGCGACTAAATTTTTCTGAAATAAAATGCGATGATACCCCAGGATTTTCTTCTCAGAGAGATTTTAGACTCGTCTTTTAAAATTTTAGATAGTAGGCCTTATTTGTACTTTTTGTGTTATTGATATTCTTATTTTATTCTTTGTAATGGGGTTGGGGGGTGTATATGAAAGACAACGACCCATATTTTACCAATAAGACAATGTAAATTATTTTACCAATCTATGCAACTCTTTTTATTTTATATTTTTCAATAATGAGATAAGAAATAATGCGTTAACGTATATGCATTTTTATTCAAAAACTAGTTGGATGTGCCAATCCCAAAACTTTCTTCTATCTTATACATCTTAATATTTCAAAACCTAGTTACACATGTTAATACTTCAATATTATTAGTTCAATACTATACCAACTTTGATTTTCATCTTAAATTTCTGCTTCAGTCAATTAAATAAACTAAAAACGAGTTAATCTATATCATGATATTTGTTAAAATTAATAGTTTTTCCTTATTCTGTTGTTATCAGATGTTTGTGAATAGCCGGCATAGCAGGAAGCGAGTTCCCGCCGCTGCATGAGCCACCAATGCACAATGGAACTACGAAAAATCAAGAAAAGTATACAAAAATCGCTAGCACGGAGCCCCTTTTACCGCACAATATTTCCAAATTCAAGGAGAACCTGTTGGCCAAAGCCAAAAACAAGCACAAACATTTTGGTTCAATTGTATGCATAATTTTATACGCTGTTCCATGGTACAATAATGAAAATGGCACAGAGATCGGAATTATAGCGCCCCCTTCTTTCGGAATTTTTTCAAGTTCAGGGAGGACTTGTTTGCCATAGCCAGAAACATGCACAAAAAATTTGGTTCAATTATATGGATAACTTCATACACTTTTCGATGGTACAATAATGAAAATGGTACAGACATCGCAATTATAGTGCCCCCTTCCGGCAGAATTTTTCCAAATTCAGGGAGGACCTTCGTGACATGACCAAAAATAAACACGTAAAATTTGGTTCAATTCTATGCATAACTTCATACACTTTTCGGCGGTACAATATTCAAAATGGCACAAAAATTGTACAAAAATCGCTATTACAGCGCCCTCTACGAGCGATTTTTTTACAAATTAAGGGAGGACCTCCTTGCCATAGCCAAGAACTTAAAAATTTTTTTTTGGTTCAATTCTATGCATAACTTCATACACTTTTGGACGGTACAATAGTCAAAATCGCACAAAAATCGCTATTACAGCGCCCTCTACCGGCGAATTTTTTCCAAATTCAGGGAGGACCTGCTTGCCATAGCCAAAAACTTAAAATAAAAATTTGGTTCAATTCTATGCGTAACTTCATACACTTTTCGATGGTACACAATATTCAAAATCGCACAAAAAACGCATTTATAGCGCCCCCTACCGGCGAATTTTTTCCAAATTCAGGGAGGACCTGCTTGTCATATCCAAAAACTTAAACTAAAAATTTGGTTCAATTCTATGCATAACTCCATACACTTTTGGATGGTACAATATTCAAAATCGCACAAAAATTGTTATATCAGCGCCCCCTACCGGCGAATTTTTTCCAAATTCCGGGAGGACTTGCTTGCCATAGCCAAAAACTTATAATAAAATTTTGGTTTAATTCTATACATAACTTCATACACTTTTTGATGGTACAATGGCGACAGACAGACGGACACACAGACAGACAGCCATTTTCTATAAACATGTTTTTTGGAATCTCTGACCCCTAAAACATGCAAATCCGTCGAAAACCGGAAGTCGAAAAAAATTTCGATTACAATACTTTCTTCTATTGAAGATAGAAGAAAGTAATAAGTGTTTCATTTTACATTATAATACAAATTTATAGATAGGTGTTAAATAGCGTGTTGCAATGATCATTTTTCTTCCTTTTCAGGGATTTGTTTAGGAAGAAATTGGGTCCTATAAAGGAACCTTCACAAAATTTTTCATTTCAAAACAGCACCCTTCACAAAATTTTTTGTCTTAAAAGTAGGTCTTTTGCAAAACTTTTCCAGTTCTAAATTAAACCTTTCACAAATTTAATCATTTAAAAGAAAAATCTGACCAGTCACTTTTATATATATAAAGAAAATATATGTATTTTATATACATATATCTTCTTAAAAATGTATAAAAGAGAACCTGAATATAACGAACATTTTAAATTCACAAAATTAGGACTAGATTTTTCACAAATGTAAAAAAGCTCTTCCCAATTTCACAAAAACAGGACCCTAAACGTCTGGAAAGATCCCAGCTTTGACGAGGCTTTATTCTAAAAATCGACAGTGATGACTTTGCTGTACAAGCATGAAAGAATACCGCCTAAAGTAGGAAATCTACCTGTTTGAAAATAATTTTGGATATTCTGATTCTCTGTATTGATGCAAAGAAAAACTTTCGTGCACTTTGGGGTGTGGAGGGAGGGAGGGGGGATCTGAGAAATATAAGTCTGGCATGTTTTATCTATCTCGCATGCAAAAGTTTTTTATGGTGTTTTAAGAAGTTCTTTTAATACTTACATAAATTCATCAATTCTATTTACCTATAACAAACGATCTTCCATTGTTTTTGATTCAATTATCTTTATTCATTGGAGTTTGATTTTCATTTTTAGTATTTTCCAAATTTAGAAAAAACTAAAATTAGATTATATTTCCTTTATATACAGTGGAACTTCCATTTTTCTACTTAAAAAAAAAAAATTCTGCTGAACCTTGACTTTGAACGCCATTAGCATTAGGGATGCACCGAATATTCGGTATCTATTCGCTATTCGGCCATGTTACCGAATATTCGGTAACATGGCGGTAGCAAACTATTCGGCATGCCAAATATTCGGTTTGGCCGAATATCGAAATATTCGGCCAAACCGAATACTTTAAAAAAACTTTTAAAACATATTTTTTAAAACCTTATACAACTTCTACGTTTAACTGTCAGAATAATTAGAAACAGAATCATATTTAAATAAAAGACAATGTTTTTACATTATTTATTTGCTGTTTGTTAAGTATTATTTAAGAAAATTAACCAATCACGAGGATTTTCATAGGAATTAATTATGCACAAATGCAAGTTCCTGAATATTGTCCAGTAAATTCTATTTTTTGCTAAGATTTTAAGAACAACGTTTACAATCTCTTAAAATGATTGCCCGCTCCAGACGTCGATCTAGATGCTTTTAAAAAATTCCTTGCTTAATCAAAGGGAGTAGAACAGTTATTCTTGCTAAAATGACACCATATATAATTTGAATCGATTGTATTTTTTATTTACTTTTACTTTAGTCTCTTCCTGGCAAACAAATAATATATGATCCTGTACAATTTCTCTACCAATTTTTTCAGAATTTCTCTTTGATTTTAAAATGTTTGTTTTAGAATTTAAGATTTTTTTTTCATTTATTTTAATTCTCAGAAGAAGCGATGAAATTTAAAATTTTAATAATTAAAAAATTTGTATAACTATCCTTCTTAAATAACTCAAAGCAGATTTTTTTCATCATAAAGTTTACTTGAAAAAAGCTCTTGTTTATTAGAATAAAAGTTTCTGTTTTAAATATTATGTAAAATTGTTTTAAAATTTAACATTTTAATGCCTTTAAACTTTGAAATATAATAGTATTCGACGAGCCGAATATTCGGTATTCGGACTAGCAGTTACTACAGTTGAACCTGTATTTAACGAAGTAGCTAAATCTCGGCAAAAAGTTCGTTATATGGAAAATTCGTTAAATAGAGAGTCACCTTTTAAATATTTTAAACTACATAAAACAAAATTTAAGTCCATAAATACTAAATATAATTAAAAAAAGTAATTAATTACACTTTTTTTATAAATTATATCTATTTGTTTTTTTATTTTACCCATCAAAAAGAAATCTCCAAGGGAAATTAGAATGAAACAAAACATTGTCTGGAAATACATTGTATTTTTAGTTTAAAAAAATTATTTTACTTTAAAATCACGATTTTTAAAGATTTTTTGATAAGCTGTTTGGAGGAATACCAAATTTTAAAGCAGTATTCTTTTTCTTCACGCATTTATCCACCTCATCAAGAATAATTTTTTTTTCTTTGATGCTCAAGCACTTCCGCTTTGACATTTTTGGGCTACAAGAACCGAAATTACCAAAACGATTGATCATTATCAACAATCTAGAAAACGGGAAACTATGGTTTAAGGACACGGGGCAGCTCCATTGAGCGTTAAAAGAGAATATTGAAAGTTTGCACTTCTTGGATGGAAAGCAAAGAATCACATCGATTTTACTGCTCTCGGTGAGTTAGGTGCTGGTAAGACCTGTTCATGGTCATTGATCATCATAAAATGTGTTAAGAGAAAGAATAAGTTTGAAATGTCCAGTAAAATTTTAAGAAATAGGGAGAAAAAAAATTTAGATCCCAAGGAAAAGTTCTTTAAATAGAGAATGCACTTCGCTATTTGGAGGTTATTTTACGAAGAAATTTGCAAAATGTTCTTGGTTCCAAGTAAAAGTTCACAAAATAAAGAAATTCGCAAAATAGAGGTTCGTTAAATAGAGGTCCGACTGTATTCGGCTCGCCTGTTGGCCGAATATTCGGTATTCGGCCAAAATCACTATTCGGTGCATTCTTAATTAGCATACAAATTAATCTCCATATTACGAAAAATATATTCTATATAACGAAGTTTATTCCACTTTCGTGCGTGTACAACTTTCAAACGTAGAGGTTGCTGTTGCGATGGATAAATGAGTTTATTTCAGCGGATTGTATGAAAATGAAATTATTTATTTAATCATTTCCATTCAATAGAAGAAATGCTAAAAGCCTTCAATACAATAGGAAGGATATTCCAGTTTCACGAAAATGTTACAGATGTAGTGTATTTTGTACAGAGTAATATTACATAATTTTAAGTTAAGGATTTGGAATACTGAGAAAGGGAAAAAGTACGCTACGCTTCAGTCTTTGTTTGCCACTCTTTATTATGTGTTTTTCTGGGCATTACTCTAATTAAATTTTTCTCATATGTCTACATTGCATAAAAAGAGTTGATGCCCGCATTAAAATACATTTTTCCAATATATATGTATTTTTCATTTTATGCATGTGTGTTTTATTATACAAATTTCATGAATTTGAATTGTACTATTTAACCCTTAAATGCCGGGTGTTGCTTTTCGGCAACATACCCAATTTAAGCTCTAAAATACTATTAGAATAATATTGAAGCTATAATGCCTAATGTTGCCAATAAAATACATTCTGAAAATAATAATAAATCGATTTTCAACATGTAGATGGCAACACTTGTGCTGTTTAAGAATAAAGAAGATTTATTTTTTCGATTGTTGCTATTTTTTTTTGTTGTTGTTGTTTTGTTTGGAAGCTTGCTAAATACCCTATTTTATTCTGCAGTGAGCAAGTAAAATTTATTCCTTATTATAGTTCCTAAAATTCTTGTGTGTTTAATATTATAGAATTTTATCAAGGAAAATTATTTTTTCAATTCAAGACCAGTATTTCCGATTAGTAACGAACTGTTTTTTAGCCGTAAACCATACTTAAAACAAAATATCATTTTTTTTAAAGTATTTTTCCCATGATTTATTTAAAAAATGAAAGCCAAAAAAAAAATTATTACAACGATGTTTGAAAAATCAGGCATTTAAGGGTTAACGAATTTTCTTCATAATGAAGTGTTTGTAACGATGAGACTTCGTTAAACGGAAGTTTCACTGTAAATAAATATCCTTTAAAATGTGACTAAATTATGAGAATTTTTCACTGTATAACACAATAAAATTTCCACTTGTTCTTTGTGGGGGCATTTTCATGCCTGAATCAAAGTATAGTTTCTATTACTCAAAAATTATTTTTTGCTACCGACTATTAGAGATACATCATACTACTCATTTCTATTAGCTGCATTTAAGTGTTTATCAGGGAAATAATTTAGTTTTTTAATAGCTTTGTAACTTATCAACTAATTTTGTAATTTTTGCTTCATACTGGATATTCAGAGTTGAAACATATTTGGGCTTCTTGCTATTTATTCCATTAATCTATTTACCAGCCGCCCAGCTGTCTCTGACTTGGTTAGAGCTGTACTGTTAGGCAACAAAAACAGCATGATTCTGCGCAATACACTCCTGCATTGAATTTACCTCTATGAGCATAAATGACTGCGCAGGTTTTCTTTCCATCGATTTTGAACGCGAGGTCCCCTTCCTGACCTTTTTCTCTCTTTTATGATTTCCCGATTGCAACAGCATTCATTTTTTAAAAATAGAGCTGGGATGGCGGATTTTTCTCGCTTTAATTATAGTATTGATCGTGTTCAACGGAGCTCTGCTTTAGGTATCTGTGCGGTTTATACACTATGACGCAAAAGTTTAGACAATGAAGAAATTCTTACATACTTTGAAAAATATTTATTCAATTTTCAAATCACTGCTTGAAATTAATGTGCTGTACATATAAACAATATTTATAACAAAGAAAAGTGGAATTGTGCATATTGCAATAAATTAAATGGTAACAAAAATAAACTGCTGTCTCAAAAGTTTAGACACAAATTAAATAAAATCGAAATAAACAATTTTTAAAACCTGGTTGCGCATCCATGCTTATGTATTACGTCATATACACGAGATTGCATGGAAGAAACTAAATCTTGCATAGTTTGTGGATCGATATCGTACCATGCATTCTCAATAGATGTTTTAAGTTCCTTTTCAGAAGAGTATTGTCTAGCGTTGCTATAAACTTTGCGACACATGATGCTCCAAAGGTTTTCTATAGGGTTAAGATCTGGGCTACATGCTGGCCAGTCGAGAACTCTTATATTATGGGAATTAAACCAAGATTTTGAATGTTTTGCAGTGTGAATTGAAGCATTGTCTTGCTAAATTCCCACTGAGGACCCCCTAGAAGCTCAGCAAATGGCAGTAGGTTTTCTTCTAATGTCTGTGTATAATGCTGTGAAGTTTGACGACCACTGGTGAAGGTCAGAGATACTTGTCCATTATAGCAAAAGGCTGCCCAAACCATCACCGAGCCCCCTCCTTGTCTGCGACTAAAAAAACGTCGAGGTTCCTTCCGCAAGTCATGCCAATACGATAAACAACCATCTGGACCATCCAGATTCCACTTTTTTTCATCGCTAAATATGACTGACTGTCATTTCTCTCCATATGACATATGCTTTCGAGCCCACATAAGTCTTTGTAACTTATGATGTGGTTTCAGAGCTGGTTTCTTCTGCATTTTGCTATAAACGATTGTTCCTTTTTCCAAAATTCGTCTACGAATCGTATCCTTTGATACAGAGAGTCCCGATGAGCTTTGAACTCCACGTACGCTCATTTGTTGAGTACTCGCTAGTCTTTGTATCAGGCGATCCTCTCGTACATTTGTCACACGTGGCCTCCCAGACCGACATTTTGCTTTATATTCGGAACCACTCGATAAAACTCGATAAATAGATTTTTTTGACCTATTAATAATAGCAGAAATTTCAGAAACGCTCTTCCCTTCACCTTTCAACTGCCAAATCCTTGAAACCTCATTCACTTGAATTTCTTTAGCTCTCGGCATGTCGACTATGAAGCGGAATCGTTTGCAGAACTTAAGTACTCCAAATTTGTGACATCATCGATTCTAAATTTGCATATGCCAGCGAATATTCAAAGAAATTTAGAATAGTGTCTAAACTTTTGCGACAAGCACATTTGAATTTTTATGAAAAAAATTAGTATTATAGCAAATAAAACGACTGTCTTTTGTACATAGCATTTTAAATCAGTTTTTGAATATATTTACAGGTTTTTGTAATTCTGACGTCATAATTCTACATTTTAAAGCTGAATGACGTCATTGTCTAAACTTTTGCGTCATAGTGTACCGTTTTTAACCATACGTGAAAACTAGTCGATGATAATCTCTCCTTCTAATTTCTGAAATACTAATTCGAAAAAACGATTGCATTAATTTTGTGCCTATTAAAATAGAAATACTAAAAAAAATCGTTTTCACTATATATATAAAAAAAAAAAAAATCGCATACATTTTAAATTTTCTGAGATTTTGTTTCTGTAGTATTACTGAGAAAGTTCAAATGGAGTTTAAAGTTTCTGAAAAATTCTTGTAAACAGCGAGTAAATTTCATACAAACGATCATCAATACTGAACTGTTTATCAGCAAATCGTAATAGCTGCTATTATATGCGTAGTTAAATAACGACTATAAAATATATTTGACATATACTTTCTTTTCAATGCATATATTTAGTATTGCATAGTAATAGCAAGCCTTCCACTCTTAAATTTTTACTTTCTTCTATCTTTACAAGAAGAAAGTATTGTATTCGTGAAAAATTACACGATTTTAGCGATAGTTATATCTCAAGAACTTAATGCACGGAATTTCATAACACGAAGGTGTCGCTTTTATGCTCTTTGGGTTAGGAATTTTGGTTGCAGTAGAGTGGGTGTCAAAATTATCTTTTATTTTTTTAATAAATGCGATGCAATATTTCTTTTAAATGCACACTATTTAACGAACCTATACCTTTAGAATCCTCATGATGGGCATAGGTTATCATTTAATTTTGGCACTGTGATAGAGAATTTTGAAGTATTAATGTGGATGAGATTGAAGAAAGTTTTGAGATTAGCACATCCGACTAGTTCAATTTTATGTCAGCCACGCAGATAAAAAAAGAAAAAAAAAAAAAAAAAAAAAAGTCCCTTTATAATTGCAAACTCCGCATCGATGTTTTTTTACGTTTTCGAAGTGATAAATACATTAAGTTCACCCATAGTAATTTCTTCATGACACTAAATTCACTCAAATTTCCCCTGTCTAATGACACTTTTGTATCTGATTACATACATAGATGAGATCAAAAATTTCCTTGAAACACTATTTATCGTATGTATCGCTTTTAAAACAGTAGGAAATCATCAGAGGAAATAAGTCATTCATTAATCAGAAAGAAAACCTTGCCCACCCACACCCCCATTCAGATACTGATGCGATGATAGTCAGCGATTTTTTAAAAATGCCTGGAGAAGTTCTGACGAAGAAATTGATAATTCAGCGGAATACCGAGTAGAAGTGTGTAAGGAAAGGACATTCTTGCACACATAGAAGCGAGTTAAGAGTGTGTAATATCTAGATGATAACTGCTTTTAATTACAAATTTAATAAATCATGCGCAGTGGACACCCTGTTGAAGTTCGCTAAATTGTGCCCATTTAAGGTTGATTAGGTTTTAAAAGATTTCGTGGGCGATGACAGCCCTCCCCCCAACGCACACACACACCTCTCTGGATATGCCGCTGCTATTGACGCATTCAAAAATTTTATTAATAGTTACAACCGTAGTATATTCTAAAGTCGCAGTCGACACATGTTGTGTGGTATGGAAGTGATTAACATATCTTGGATCTCTGAGTAGTTACTAACAACGGATACAATTTTTTTTTTCTTTTTCTTTCAAACCGTAGCTGAGAGATGGCTGGTTGCCAGCATTTAAAAGAAAAAAAAAATCTCAGAACTAGAAAATGCTGAGATCGTCAAAGGTGACATTTATTACCTCTATGGTGCTGACGAAAATTTAACTTTAATCACGGATTTTTAGAAAGGAGAGGTTCATGTAGTGGCACGTTCAAGTGAATTTCGGACTGCGATTATATACAGTCCGTATTGTATAAGATTTTTTAATTACGCATACATTTCTACCACAGTTTTCTATTAACAGTGTAAACAGAAAGTTGTTAATGCCCTCTGTATTTCCGCTGAAATAACGACATAACATATATTTCCAATATGTTATTACAGTACTTTTGAAATTTCTCTTTTAAAATCTAAATACCTGACAGTGGATCGTTTGAACCACGTGATTCTCTTTTCGTGATACAAGTATTGAAAAAGCAGGAATGTAGAGCTCCTATAATGTCTTACAGGAGTCTTACACGAATGCAGGTGCACGAAGGGAGCATCACGTGCAGGAATGTAGTGGAGGGTATACGTCGTATACCCTCTGGATTTTTTAAAGGAACACCGTATACCCTCTGTTTCTCAAAAAAGCTATAGAATATACACTGTAGGGTATATCCTCTGCCTTGAGCATATACCCTCTGCTTAGAGCGTATGTCCTCTGCTTTTTTTACGGCTACCCCACTGATCACGTGATTCTAGCGGTCCGAAGGGAGATGAACGTGAAACATTGCGCGGTAGCCTGTCTTTCACCAGTCTCGATCGTTTTGAATATGACATATAATTTTAACTATTAAATGCTAATTATTTTAGATTTCTTTCTTTTTCAATATTCGTGTGTAATTAACTATATATGTCAATTAAAAATACAAGGTTTAGAAATGCTTAAATATGACGTAATTTTCACGTTTTTCGCGCATAATAGTTTAATTACTTTGAAAGTTTTCTTTCTGTTTTAAAATTCACGTGAAAAATATATTTTTTGGAATGAAAAGTGTTTATAAAAATTATTTGGCATTATAAACTATGAACAAGAAAGAAAAATCATGCGCGAGGCATATTTTACGAAAAACATTCTAATACTTCCGGAACACTTTAAATACCAGTAAATAAGATACCTTAGTTTTCATATTTTAGAAGACGCAGAACACATTTGAAAATCAGATTTCAGCAATTACCGTCCATAACCGGAAAAGCACTTTTTCTTTTTTTATCTTTTCTTCTTTTAATGCAACCCTGTATTTGATCAATAGATCTGTATATATTCTACATAGTAGGCTAAAATTTAGTTTAGTAAAAAAAGAAAACGCATAATAGATGGACAATTTACTTTCAGCAATTTCTACTAATAGATGGAAACATATTTGAATTATTTTCTACAATCCTGTATACTACCTACAAATTTTTATACACACCACATATTAAGCTAAACCTTAATTTGGGCAAAAACACGCGTAAAACTAACGAAATTGCACTTTTAGGAATAAGTATTCGTAGGCGGCAATGTATCCAGTTCTTTGCATGAGATTTTATTTATATTCTACAAATATCTTTTAGTATATTAACCTTTAACTGATGTGACTAAAATTTGTCACACAACTGATGTGATCCGGTCTCTCAGACCCCCACGAATAAAATGAATAAAAAAAAATAACTCAAATGGTTGAATTTACTTAAATTTTGTCCTAACAATATCGCTGTACTTCTCTTAGGAGCATGTGAATTAAATTGCATGAAAAAAGTATTTTATTCATATTATTTAACTTGAGTACAGAAAAGTAAAAAGCTGTAAAAGTGTTTACAGCTGGGAGTCGCGGGGTCTGGGAGACCGCGTGACATCAGTAAGCTTGAAAATGCACAACTCGATTAAAAACCACGCTGATACTTAGTAATGCTTAGTTCTTTTGTGTAAGATCTATAGCATTTTTGCACATCACTTAGTATGTAAAAATTTAACGTAAAAACGCATATTATAACATGAAACGCACTTCCAGGAATTATCGGTAATAGACAAGACAGTACTCCGGATATAGTACTGTATCCGAGATATGTTGTGTGTCGTTGTAAATCAGTGGTTCCCAACGTGGGGCGTACGCCCCGCAAGGGGGCAATATGACATTTGAGGGGGCAATTCCAGATTTTTTATTAACCAATTTTCTGTCCCTTTTTTTTACTGAAAGGAGTGTCGGAGTCTAAAAATAGAAATAATACATGAAAAAAATAATAATAATAAAATAATTTTCGAAACTTTCCCATTTAAAAGGTCAAATTGCAAATGATACCGGAATAATTTTGTGAACTTTTTGTTTAGATAATTTGATACCTTATTATTAAGAAATATATTATATATTAAGAAATAATTTAAGAGATATATTTTTCATATAATACGCCAATCTTTTCTTCTGTTGTACATCTGCAATATAAGTTAAAATT